>OW386294.2:52971288-53571288 GCA_936432065.2 Rutpela maculata
ACTTTCCTTCTTTTCTTGTGAAATGTGGCAATTGCCCCAACAATTATATAATCTATACAAAGAAATATGACAATTGTCTAAAATAAACGTATTAAAACGTTTTCTGTGTTTTCTTTCAATATTTTACTTTTTCAGGAATAAGTGAGATTAAATAAAAATATAATTCTTTAGTCAAAATAAATCAATTACAAATGCAATTTGTAAAATCAGTATTAAATAAAGTACAGTCAAATAAAAGGTACCAAAGTAAAATCAACTATTAAATGAGTGTTTCCAAAATTAAGATAAATAAATTAATCAGTAAATAGAAACAAGTAATATCAAACTTTATAAAGAATCTGTGTTTTTAACAAAATTACTATCACAACGTAAATTTGGGTCCTAACTATAAAAATCTAGACGATCACGTAAACTGCCAAATTTGTGTATTTTTCTGTCTCTACAAAAAGGAGAGAGATAAGTATACGACTAGGGTAGGTGCCGTTTCAATATATCAGTCAAATAGCATTTTTTGTAATGCAGAATATCGTCTAAACCCGTAACTTCAAAACTATAATAATTGCCTCTACGTAACTTCATAATATATCTGTGTTTGAACTTTGTTATTAAATAACATATATCTAAAATAGTTAATCTGTGCCCCTAATATTTAGTAGGTACTTTTGTATTGTAAATAAAATAAAATTTCATACATGAATTACTGCATAGTTTATTTTTAATTGTTACATTGCATAATCAAGTAATAAAATAAATAATTATTCTTATAATATTCATTTTCTTAGAAATTTGACTTAGAAGAAAGGTAACTTAGGTGACAACTTTGAACTTTTTAACAAGCGGCTATGATTTTAAAACGACAAAATTTATAATTTTCAATAAACATGCATTTTTAAGGAAAACTAGTTCTTATCGGTGCTTCGTATAGCCGTACAGGGTGTTCCATTTGAAAAAAAAAAACGATTTATTTACTATTCAAATTGACGAAAGTTGGCATAGAATTATGAGGACCCTATATAATTTTTTTATATTTCAATACTTTTTCTAAAAGTACATGGCTTCGACTAGATTCCCTGAGAAAATTATGCCTCTATCTTTTAATTTTCCGAAAATACAGCGTTAAATGGTTAATGGTGAATGTTTTATAAATTAAAATATGAAGTTTAGGTAGAGGGAAATGTGATGAAAGCCATACTAAAGAGTAGAATTTAAAATAATGATAAAAAAATATATGCCACCATTTAAAGTAACGAAGTTGATACCGGCCCAGGGAAGGCAGAACACCCTGCACAAGTGAAATTATTTTTGGTTTGTGCTACTCTATAGGACTGAAAGGCCTGCAAAAAAGAAATAGCGTTACTCTTTTATTAAGCGAGATATTGGACTTCCGCGTACTAGGTGGACACTCAGTACTATCCAACTTGTCTATCACTCAGTACTATCCAACTAGTCAACTTAGCACTTTAACCGTAACATATCTTTATTTATTAATCTACAACTTATTAAAAATTCGCCAAATTAACTCGTTTTTACTTCCACGTCCAGTGGAAGTATAGTAACGACAAAAAAATGTTTAAAAATTTTTATTGTCCAAATAGGCTTAAAATGTCATGAAACGTCGAGATTTTAAGTTTGAGCGAAAAAAATTTTCTGTCTGTCTGTCGGTCTGTAACTTTTTTTTGTGCGCACATTTACTCTGGAACCGTTTAAGATATTGACTTGAAATTTGGTACACATATGTACTTTAACGAGATCTAGAACTAGATTATATTTTCATCTTGTTCCGTCGAAGGGTTGGGGGGTAAATTAGGGTAAATTTGGGGTAAATGGGTAAATCAAGCAGGTAAGAGTCCATGAAGTTGGTATTTAGTATATACAAGAGAAGCTAAGTCTCAAAAAAATTTTTGGCATTAGCCACCCCCATTACCACCCCCACCTCCTTATTAAAGGGGATGGAAAAAAATTGTGATTTAGTGTATGTACAGGAACCAGAAACGTCAAAATATTTTTTTACTTCATCCACCCCCCACTACCACCCCCTATCACCACCCCCACCCCACTACCAATGTGGGGTATCGTTTTATGGGTTTTTGGGGTAGAGGATTTCAAATATTATGTTATTAAAGTTCCATAAACAATTATTTTCACATACAAAGTTTTTTCATTGTGAGTGACTTGGATAGAGAACCTGGATGTGGAAGTAGTGATTCCTTGGGCAGCGGTTTTTGATTTTTTAACTGTGCTTCATTCAACTTCAACTCGGAGTTTTTAGGAAGGATAATTAAAAGGTAGAAAATAATTGTAAAATGTTTATCCTCACCAGATGGTCAGGTTAATAAAGTTATTGGCCACTGCAAGAAATTGTAAATTTTGTTGCTCTATAAAAAGATGCCGATGGGAATTCCTAGTTCTGTTATTTATTAAGTAATGACTTAGCCGGGGTGTGAAAAAGGTTACGTGGATTTCTTGAAAATAGTACAAGCATCTAAAACCTTGGCTGTAATTACAATCCCAGATGCGCGCACTATTTAAAAAATATAGAGACAGGCACTAGCACAATTTTAAAACGAAGACTGGCGCTATTTAAAAAACTTGTAGCTAGTTTGGTTATTAAATTCTCAGCAGAAACGAAAATGAAAAGTACTTATAATGTATCGACACATGTTAATCGTATCAGTTATATTTCTGGTGAGCGCAATTATTTGCGGACACAAAGTCGAATCAAATTGAAATTTTTGATATTATCGAAAGATGATAGAAATTAAAAATCTAAACGGCCCAATTTACACTCGTTATATGCGCAATATTAGATATACTAATTTTATGTAATAAAATAAAACTGATATTTGCAGAAAGAAAAAAATTAAAGGAGGTATCCTTAGAATGTGCAACATTATTTAAAATGACATCAACTGATTGTGTAGAGTGTAATCGGTCATTAGATATGTGATTTTTTTTATCTATGTATTACTAAAAAGTTATTTTTTTAGTTATTTAAACTGACACCACAATTAATATAGTAGTTAAAGTAAACAATAGTTTTCATCATCAGAAAATAGGATTTATAATAATAGTGTAAAAAAGTTGCGACTTAATTTTCGTTCAAAAAAAAGAAATGAAACAGATAATTATAATAATAACAACGTACTCAGTTCAGAAAAAAGAATTGATAATAATAATAGGTACCTAATAAAAAAAGTTGAACTTCATTTTCGTTAAAATTTCAACAAATACCCGTATAACAAGGCGATACAGGCTTTTTTTTTGATACAGATTCGTCAAGATGCTATACATTTTAATCTGTACCTATGATATATTTAACGAACCTATACATTTTTAGGTACTCAAGCTATACAGATATAATCTTTATCGCGACTATATCTTACCTTTTACTGTTGTATTTACAGGTTTACCTTTATACATTAGATGTAATTCCTGTATCCTACATTTAACCTATCTATATAGTTTCTACACGCAATATCTATACAGCATCGTGACAGATTACTGTACAGAACATCGATATAGATCCGGCGAAAGAATTATTTACCGATTATAAGGTCTTTCTTTACATATTAAAAGATTTTGTAATTCACGCATCTCTACATATTCTTTACAGCAACGTGCTCCGGACGATGCATTGCCGGTACCGGTAACATTTGGTCGCTTGTGTAACACTGTTGTATATATGATATTCTACGTTAATCTCTCTGGACAACGCTGATATTATACCATTAATGAATGTAGTAGCAGTAGCTGCACTGGTTGAATGTATGCTGGCGTCTGTTTTTCTCTATTATCACATCTGGATCATTGTTTTGCGATAGTGTTTTCTTTGACGCTGTGGCATTTTTGAAGGTTATGTTATTTTTATTTATCAGATTTGTGTCACACCAGTCAAGAATGAAAGAATATAGATGGGATGAGTCAAACTTGTTTGTATAGAAATTTAACCAATATGCAAAGAAAAATTAATTAAAGTTTAAAAACAATAACAATAACTACAGGTATTTTAAGGTTCTGCTTCACTAATAAATTTGGAAATTGCAGGGTCTTTTACGTAAGATAAAATGCACCTGTATACCTATTGTTTCTTAAAAACTATGCTACCATAAATATTAATCTAATATGTGTCTATCTCAATTTCCTACAATAAACTCAATTACTAGGTACCATCATTTAATAATATAAAATCCCAATATCCATTACTATAACTTTTATCATTAAATTTGCTGGATACCTCTGTGGCGCAGTTAGTTAAGGCGCTAGGATAACGAGATACGTACATAGCAGACGTGAGTTCGAGACCTAAACAAGGTAAGTAAAATTGTTTAATTATCACTATAAATAATGAATTTACGGAATACTAATATTAATTGGAGCATGATAGCGAAGGAATTGAAACGCGGCGTGGTGGTTGGGTGATTAAAAAAGTGCTTATTTTGATCTTTTTTTTTTTTGATTAAAAATAAAGATTTATTCTTTACCGGGCCTATGCAGTATTAGTACTCGTTATTTACAGAATCATAGAATAAACCTTTACATGAACTTTATTCCAACGAAACGCAAACGTGCCTTTATCGATAACCAAACCTTATTGAATCGGTATCCAGGTGTTAGCATACTGTATTAGATCGGTACGTATACCGTATCGTCGCTGTATCCATAGGGCAAAGATAACCTATATCGAAGTAAAGATACGACTATAGATTCTCTATATAAACGGTACAGCGTGGTTATACGGGTATGTACCTAACTTATTATACTCTTCGCAAAAACGAAGAGTATATTGCATTTGATCGGCACATTCCTAAAACCGTAAATATCGCACATAGAGAAAAAAATGTTCATATCATTGTGTTAGTAAACGAATTCTGAACAACTTTCAAAATGTCCGTCTGGCATGTTCAAAATATGAGTTCGAAAGTAATTAAAATTAGGTCCACATAGTAATTGTCGTTTTCTACTTCTTAAGTTAAATTATTCTGTTTTCGTTGGTAACAAAATATGAAATCATGTGGTACTGTGCTTAAAACTGCAAATAAGTTAGCGGAATAACAGCTTAAGTACGGCAACATGGTTATGCTTCAGGAACAACCGTACACCTACCTATTGTTGTATATTTACCTTCAGGATGGTATCAAAAATATGCACGCTTCAGGATAGTGCGGTTTATGTGTAAATATACTTCAATATTTATTTTTTAAAATATCACTGTATATCTTACAGAATCGGCTATGCCATAACGAATATACACCCGAATATGTCATCACTTTTCCTCTATCTATTCTATAAACCGGTGCTTCAGGATGGTACGGATTATGTATTGCTTCAGGTTTGATAGAAGGATATATATATATAAAAATTGTATAGCTATTTATAATTAAGTGGTCTTAACTAGATATTGTTTAAATGAAATAATTACAAGAAAACAATATGACGTTTAGATCGCATAATACTTTAAACATCAACATGGTGTTATAATCAGACGAGACTGCGAAATATAATTAATAGATCAGTCGACTTACCTGTAAGGAAGGATAATCTTAATTATATGAGCAGTCTCGTCGAAGGATTATAACAACCCTCCCAAAAAATAGAAATCCCAACCCAACCCCCTTAAAAATTGTCAATCTAAAGCACAGATAGGTACTTTAAACCAGTGATGCATAAGGTGGGAGTGAATACAGAGGTGGACTGGGTAGGTATGTACCTAGAACTAGATTAAAAAAGGTTTATTCTTTGAACGTCGTACGATCGGTGCAGCAAGCTACAACTACATGGTGTTATAATCCTTTGACGAGACTACTCATATAATTAAGAGCATCCTTCCTTACAAGGAAATCGACTGATCTATTAATTATTAAAGGCTTGACAGAAAACCGACTTTCCCGTAAAATTAATAACTTACCGATTTGGTCTTGGGCTTTAGAAATTTGCTTGACCTGACATCGCTATTGCTTAAGCTTATATCAGTATTGCTTGAGCTTACATCGGTATTGCTTAAGCTTACTTCAGTATTGCTTGAGCTTACATCGGTATTGCTTGAGCTTGGAGTTGAATAAGCACTAAAATAAACATTATATCAACACTACTGCTAAATTATTTGATAAAAAATGATAAGAATATAAGTAATAAAATAAACAAACTCGCCAATTATTACACATCTGTCTGGATTTATTAAAAAAAAGATAAGACAATAACTCCACATCAGTTTACTCACGTGTTATTTTCCATTGTATTATTTATATGGGCTAATTAACAAATCATTTGAAAAATAATATCACAGATAACAGGAAGACATTTCAACAGATGCATATTTACAAACAACCATGTAGAACAAAAAAAAAAATGTAAGTAGGGAAATTTTTGTGTATCAAGCATCGGTTAAACTGTTAACCAGCCATGGTTAATACCGATAACGTCATATTAATTATGACAGGAGTAAACATGTTTTCTTATGCTTGCATAATGAGTTTAACTTCAAATAATTAAATTATTTTTAAATGCAACCGAAAAATACTAAACGACTGCGCAATGAGACCAATTTAAGTCGGTCGCCGTGACGTCACCGCAGTAATTTGATATATATTTAGGAACGTAGCTGACGTCATCGAGCAGCATTGAACTATATATGGATACCGCTTATCTAAAAGGAACCAAGTGACAAAATATTAAAAATGAGTTAATAGAACCAAGCGACTGTAATATCTACTTACTACGTTTGGTTAAATCCTGAAAAAGAACCAACAATCACCATGTCGTGTATGAGCCAGGGAACCAAGTACCAATTCTTTAAATGCAGATTGCCTATTTAGCTATATGGAACCAAGTCACAGGTTCCTAGTGTTTATGAGGTTTTGTGTTATATTATTTATAATAAAAATGTTTGCAAGTAATCTTACAGCAAGAACCCAAAAAATGGTAAAAATGGCACACAAGATTTTGAAGTGGAAGTTGAAAATTAAGTTTTGAAATAGTATTTTATATAACAAGTGGTTAAAATGGTGTTTTGTTTTCAAGTGGGGCGTTTATAGTACAAGCCGACGGCGAGTGCTATAAACCACACGAGTAAAAAAAACACATTTTGGTCTTGAGCTATATACAAAATTTTTTGTATCGCCATTCAAAATTAGAAAACAATATAATTTGGTAAAAATAGACTAAATTCTATTGCTGTTTCCATAGAAACCAATAAGTTTTATTTCATACTGTGAAATGAAATTTCTTTATTTCACTCTTTTTTCTTTATTTTACACTTATCATTGTTTTGATTTATTGATACTGTCAAATAAGTCATTTTAGGATATGGCGCTACAAAAAATTTATTGGTAATCCTGTATTTGTTGCAATAAAATATTTGAGTATTATATTCCCGTATAACCACGCTGTACCGTTTATAGAGAATCTATTATAGGCGAGTTTTATTGACCCCAGAAATCTACTACTCGTAGAAGTAGGAACGCATCCTGCCGTTTTATTGACCACTATGCTTTCCACTTTTGCTACTTTTCTTACGACCGAATTTGATCGTGGAAAGAGTAGAATCACTGGTCATAAAACCAAAAGTAACTAAAATACAAAATAAATAATAAGAAACTGAAACTACTTATTGAAGTTATTAAAATATGTACAAAATGAGTGTAATAAAGATTCTAAAAAAAATAGATAATCATTTGAATTCGGAAAGCCACGAATTGGATGACAAGATATATTTATATAATAAGATAGATTAGATAAATTAGCAATTCCAGCAGCAGCAGCTCTATAAGCAGTAGCTTATTATGTCGATTCATAATGTAAGAGCCAAAGAGAAGTTAGAGCTTGTACCTGTACTGTGCGTTTAGTTTTTTCTTAGGCATAGGGTTATTCTTATTCGTGGGTATTTACAGTAACTTGGTACATTTTGCTAAATCACTGAAGCACTTGTGGCAACATTGATGAAGCGTTTAATTTTATTGACACCTAAAATTTGCTACTCGTATAGTGATGGGAATAATCGAATGATTTCAAAAATCGAATACTTGGTACTCGAATGATTTTAATAATCGAAATATCATTCGAATGATTGCATTCGGATGATTCGGGCAACTCGGTCTCTGTCTCAATGGGCAGATTTCTAAATTCACCGGTACATCGCACCGGTAAGCAATAACATTATTTGATTGGCTATTTTGAAAAGGATAGCCAATCAGCTTCGTATTTTCTCCACCCGGTGTGTCCACCGGTGAATTTAGAAAAGTGCGGAATATTTTATATATGCGGGATGTATTATATTTGTTTTTTTAAATTATTGTTTTTAATAAAGATCTATTTTATTTTGTTAGAATATTTGTTGTTTTTTATTTTTGTATTTATATTTATTTATTTATTCTTGTTTTATATTTTGTAGAAATCTTTCCTTTATTTTATATTCTATATACCATATATTTATATATTTGTTGTTTTGTTTTCTTATTTATTATTATATATCAGAATTACATACTTACGTCTTGTTATTCTCTTTTAATTGAATCATTTATTATCATTTTATTTTATTTCATTTTTACCGGCCCTGTGGACATGTGCTATCCCAGGTAGCAAGGGTACGTTATAATGACGTCAAAATCTGGTGATTCTGGTCAAAAAGACGTCAGGGCACTAAAAATCGACGACAGAATGACGTCTTATAAATGACATTAAAATGACGTGCTACACATCACGTCATATTGTCGTCTTTTTTCGGTGTTAAATTTATGTATATTTTATCGGATTACAAACTTTAAAACTCGCTAATGGCATTTTGTTATCGTAAGCAGAGTGTAATGTTTAAAAAAAAATAAACCGTGTCGTGAGGGATAAGTATTGGCGTTTTTATTCGAGGATATAATGTTTTTTAACATTATCCAAAATAATTTATATTCGAAAGAGTTTGCAAAGATTCGGCAGTTTATTTATTTAAATTATATTTCTATGTATTCTTTTAATAATAAAATTAGAATAAAATGCATTAAAAAGCAAAATCTATCCGTTATTGCGTGTTCCAACTATAAAGTCTTTAGGTAAGTATCCTCAGAGAGGTTGGTGGCCGAGCGCTTAAGGCGTCGTCTTCCAGTCATGAGGTCGGCGGTTCAACCCCTGCTCATTCCGTTTTTTTTTATTGCAAAAAAAATTTTAGTTGTTTTTTTTAAGGTAATAATTGTTTATTGGTTTTTTTCAATTTTAGGTCTGTTTTAGACCATTAAATATTCTATTTATGTTGTAGATGACGATATTACACCTTTACCGTTTTTTCTCCAACACGCTTCCCAGGTTTGTATAAGTACCTCAACTTAAAACTTTAATTCTTAAAATAGTTGGCTCCTGACTTCCCCTCCACCGCTCATCAAATTTGTGATAAGGAAAATTTTTTTTCGGATTTCTCCCTCTCTACTCTTCAATTTCGAGATCTGGGGAAAATATATTTTTTTTAACGAACCGCCACTAATACTAATTAATGTAATAATTACATGTTCAACAACTACTCGTACTTCTCAGGTGGCACTGGTGACAGTTTAATTAAATTAAATAAGTTCTTCTTAATAATTATAAATAAATAAAAATACTAGTAATTCGAAGCGAGAACCTGAAAGATTTTCATATATTTTAAACAAGGCAAGAAATTCAATTTCACATAACAAAGACTTCATTCACCACCATAAATACTGCTTTTAGCATCCGAAATAGCGGTCGCCAAGCTAGCTCAGTTGGTTGAAGCGTCAGTACTGTAGTTTCAACGCGAATGTCTAACAGCGGCCTAGCAGAGAAACTTCCTCCTAATTATTATTTTAAAAGTAGTAGTTCTAAGTCGCCTAAAATTGTGAAATCGAGCAAACAAAAAATCAAAGAACGTGAGGTTCGTAAAGCACCTAAAAATTCTGAGTCTGATGACCAGGAAGTGCAGTTTAGTAGTGTAGATGTAAGTTCGCGCTCCAGCGACACATACCCGAAAAATTCTAGTGTAAAGGACAGTGATAGAGACACGAAATTAGTTGTAATAGACAGTGATAGAGACACGTATAAATTAGTAAATAAGACGGAAACAGATACATCGAAAAGTATCCATCCCAACAAAATTAAAGACATTATATCCGACACCTCAGACACCGAGATAGACCATACGCGAGTGAAAAAGCCAAAGAAAGACAAGAAACTTGACGTAAAGTCAATTATCGTAAAGAAACATAAAAGTGATAAGTGGTCAAACATCGCTCCGCGAATTTATACTTCAACAAGAAATCAAGCAAAGAAAATAACAAAAAGTACTCCTGATATCGTTAAGGAATTCGAAAAATCCGCTTTAAATCCATCAAAGTCGGAAATATTTCAAACATCTCAAGAACGCGGCGAATTAACGTCACCGCCAGTGCCTACACCCCAACACAAATTACAAGCAAGTAAAATTGCAACAGAATTGTATAACTCTCAAAAATCACTCTTGGAGGTCCCCTTCGAAAGCACATACGCAACACCCATTGGAAGCACTATGGAAACCGACAAAAACAAACCTCCTGACATACAAATAACACCATCAACTAGTAAAGAATCTATTACACAACAAGACCCAGAATTTAACAAATCTCCGTCTAGAATAAATCTCAACTTTGATCTTCCTAGAAATCCATACATAGAAAAAATACCGATTAAATCCCAGAAAGATAAACTACAACAGCAACAGGCCACTGAAGAACACATTATACAACTAATTAGGCAAGGACAAATCACATTTAATATGGATTGCATAACCTATGGCAACCAGAAAATTGTAATGAGACAAACACAAGATCAAGACCAGGATATGCAAGTAGACACGTCCCCGAGGCTTCCTACCTCTAAAATTCCAAATCTACTATCCCCCAACAATACACAATATGTTACACCTAGGAAAACGACCAAATTAGCGAACATACTAAAAAATCCCACCAAGACGCAGTCCATAATCACTAAAAATAAATTCGACGGGCTACCCTCCGAATCAGAAACAGAAATCAGAGAAAAATCAAGCCAACCCTCCACAAAAAGACTACAAAATAAACCAAGAAATACGGAACAGAAATCGCAGGACTCTAAATTTAAAAATCCACCTATAGTCCTACAAGGTTGTACCGAATCACACGAAAATTTAACTAAGGAACTAAGACAACATATTACAAAAGACTTTTATCTTAAATATGCCCCTAAATCCATATTACTTTATATCTCTGATAAAGAAGAATATTCAAATTATAAAAACAAATTAATAAAACAAGAAGACGTCCAATTCCACACCTACACCTCCAGAGACGAAAAAACCTACGCCTACGTCTTACGTGGACTCCAAGGAAACCCAAACCTCATCGGCCTAAAAGAAGAATTAGAAGAAAAATATGACTTACCAGTAATAAATATCTTTAAAATGAAAACAAAGCAAACTCCCCTATACCTTGTAGTCACAGAAAACAATGTCACCTTACGTGAACTACAACAAAAAATCAAATTTATTATGTTTACGAAAATCGAGTGGGAGCGCAGGAAAAACGAACGCCAGATTTCGCAATGCAGAAGATGCCAAGCTTGGGGCCACGCTACTTCAAATTGCTACAGAACTCCATAATGCGTTAAATGTGCAGGCCAACATTGGATCCGAGATTGCACCAAAGGCCTTGAAACACCACCTAAATGTGTGAATTGTGGGGGCGAGCATACGGCCTCAAACGTCGAATGTGAAATTTATAAAACTAGAGTAGCTTTAATGAACAGGAGAATAGCAGAACAAACAGATAATCAAACTAGGTACGTGCCAGCCGCTATTCCAACTGTAAATGTATGGGAGGAGCGCAACCGCAGAGCCCAGCAGTCTGTCACTACAAACCAGCAACCGACGACAAGAGACAGCGCTCAGGCTGTCCCCTCCACGTTGAGACCGCCCACGAGGGAGGAACCTCGCCAGAGAAGAGAACAACCTACGCAAAACAAAACTGAGACGTCGCTTGGCGCGCCAGGAGATTTTACCCAGTTGATGAATGCAACAAATAAATTAAATTCCCTGATTAATATTAGAGAAACAATTAAAGCTATCAATCACCTAAATGACTTACTCGAAATGGTAAGTACTGATATGGATGTCCTTGCTGTTATGCAGGAATTTGCCGCAAATATATTACCAAAATACAACTTAAGAAATGTATAAAGTCTCATTGTGGAATGCCAATGGCATTTTAAATAAGAAATTAGAACTAGTACATTACCTAAACTTAGAAAAAATAGATATAATCATCATTACAGAAACTTTTCTCAAAAACGATAAAAAATTCTACATTAGAAATTTCACAACTTACAGAAAAAAGGCATACCACACCTTCCCCTCCCCAAATTAAATATAACTATGGAAAACTGCTCAATACAACTAGCCGACGGCACAGTCGTTACGGGGGTATACAACCCCCCTAGCAATCGCTGTTGATGCAGAATTAGACCAATTGTTGACTCGTGCCAAAGTATTAATATTTGGGGATTTAAATTCTAGACATACATCCTGGAATAACAGACGAAACAATCGAAATGGAACCACCCTCCACGAATACTCGCTTAGGGAGGATATTGCGGTTTTATCACCTGAGAGCCCTACTCATTACCCCACAAATCGTATGACACCCTCATATATTGACATTATCTTAAATAAAAATTACCCTTACCCGATTCATCCCCTCTCCTTACCCCCATTGTCATCAGACCATAATCCGGAACATGTAGAATTGAGAAACACATACGTAAATGATATAACCAGAAAAATCTTCGACTATCGCCACGCTAAGTGGAAAAAATTCAAAGAAATAATAAACAATACGTTAGTTATAAACAATGAAATCGAATCAACTGAACAATTAGACATCGAGGTCGATCGACTTACTGAAATAATAAAAAACGCCAGGGATAAGTCTGTCAAACAAATACCCATTAAACCAAGGGAAGAATTAATATCCCCCGAAATAGCAAATTCAATTACTTTTAAAAACAGATTAAAAAGAAAATGGCAACGCACAAGGAGAGACATTGATAGGGAAAGACTTAAACAAATCCAAGAAAACATACAAAATAAACTTATAAAAGAAAGAGAAGAAACTTGGAATGCAAAAATTGAAACACTCTCCAAACGCGATAATACGCTCTGGAGAATGAGCAAACTCCTCCGAAAAAATTACCCCCAAATTCCTACCCTTGTTGCAAACAACAAATATTACTATTCAGACACGGAAAAGGCTGATGCCATTGCAACATATCTACAAACCACCAACACTACCCCCCCAAACTCTACACCCTTCCAGGAGGAGGTCACGGCTCACGTTCGCGACCTGCTCCAGAAATATCCCATCCCACCAAATAAGCTACCTAAATTGCTTACAACTCCTTCTGAAGTGCAAAAAATTATCAAATACGCCCCTAATAACAAAGCGCCGGGTAATGACACTATTGCGAACATTGTACTTAAATATCTACCAAAAAAGGCAATAGCCCAAATCACGTACATAATAAACAGTGTGATAAAGCTGCCATATTTTCCCAAACAATGGAAAATAGCAATTGTGATCCCGATCCTGAAACCAGGCAAACGTCCACACGAACCGGGGAGTTATCGGCCAATCTCCCTATTAAACACCCTTTCAAAATTGGCCGAGAGGGTGATTTTGGGGCACATAAATAGGTTCGTGGGGAAAAAATCGCTCTTGCCTACGCAACAGTTTGGTTTCAGGCCGGGCCACACTACCACACATGCGTTGTGTAAATTAGTTCAGGACACATTGCACAGTTTCAATAAAAAACAGTGCAACGTTGTCCTGCTAATCGATATCGAAAAAGCTTTCGACAATACTTGGAGGAACGGTTTAATTTATAAATTAGACCAAATTCATAAATTCCCTAAATATCTAACTTCACTGATAGCGTCATTTTTATCGGATAGATATATTTTGGCACGGGTGAACAATTCACTGTCACTCAAAACTAGGCTCTCCGCAGGAGTTCCTCAGGGGTCCCAAATTTCACCTATCCTGTTCAACCTATTTACCGCTGACATCCCTTCCTATCCAAACACCTCTCTCCTCCTATACGCAGACGATGTAACAATTTATGCTAATAGTTTTTATGCACAAACTGCTACGCAGAAAATAAGGTATCACCTAAATAAACTTATTGAATTTTATAATAAATGGAAGATCAAAATAAACCCCGAAAAAAGCGAATCTATAACTTTTAATCGCAAATTCACAAATACTAGAACGATTACGAAACTAAACATTGACGGACTTGACGTACGAGAACTAAATACAGTCAAATATTTGGGGGTCTCTCTGGATAGGAGACTGCGTTTTGTGCCCCACATCACGGCAGCAATAAATAAAACCTATGGGGCTCTGAGAAAGTTGTACCCATTGGTCAATAGGCGAAGTAAACTAACATTAAATAATAAATTAACCTTATATAAGGTTATCTTTAGACCCATCCTGCTTTACGGCTGCGTGGTCTGGAATGGAGCTTCCGACACGCAGCACGGTAGGGTGCAAGTCACGCAAAATAAAATACTCCGTTTATTGACCAATTCACCACGTTACATAACGATTGAAGAGCTCCATAGAATCACAGGCATGCCCAGAACGCAAGATCTTGTCAGAGAGATCGCCCAAAAATTCTTTATTTCTAAAGTAGATAGTTCGGAACTGACACGCGACATTGCTTTCCAACGTAGACATGATAATATCCCTCTCACCCATAAACTCCTACACCAGAAACTAGACATATATGACACTAGAAGACAATAACAAATCTCCCAACAGACAACATCCCGCCCAAAAAACCTCCCGCACACAAAATCTCAACCCTCCCTTGAGGAATCCTGTATTAGGAACACAGAAAATACCAAGAGGTATTCCCACGGTGAGAACATTCTTAAATATTTTAAGTACATACACAAAAATTAAGAACATAATTAAATTTATTTGAGTACATAAAAATCCAGTTTTATAAATTGACTATTAATTATTTTAAGCAGGTTTTTCCTAAAATTTTTTCCTGCATGATAGTGAAACATCCATACCAGTAAATCTGTTTTACGATCATTCTTTATGGTCTTTTTTAAGCTTTAGCATAAATTGAATAAAGGCATTTAATCTTTGGAAAAAATGCCTCACAAACATAAATGTAGGAAATAAATCATAATCTCCTGGCCTGGCAGCGGCCAAATTAAAGCGCATCACGCTTATGCGTTTGTTACGTTTTAATTTATTGATTGTACACTGAAATGAGATAAAATGAAATAAATACAATACCTATGTAAAAAATTATAAGTAAAATAAAGAGCTTTAAATGGTAAATGATAATGGTCAGTACTGTAATACGGACAACGGGAGACGTGTAGGTTTGAATCCTACGGACCGCAATTGGTAAAGGTAAGTAAAAATGAATTTAATAACTTAATAAACATTATAATTTGCAGGAAACCCTTGTGAGAAAAAGCTGGAGTGATGGTAAACAATATTAGATATGTTAATGTAAATAAAATTACGGATGGCTAAGAAACAAATTCATTAGGACAAAACTTATTTATGCATTAATTATTTTATTTTTATCAAGTAGATTACTAACTAGTATGTAGTTTTATATATATGTTCCTATTACTAAAAACCTGCGGGGGATTACCAAATATAACCTGAAAAAGACATCATTCGTCTGAGACATTAGGAAGTCATTTTCACGTTTCATTTATGTCATCTAACTCGTCATTTCTCATCACTCCTGACCATTTTTTCACGTCATTTTCACGTGCCTTTGCTACCTGGGATGTGTACGACAAATAGGAATAAAGAAATAAAATACCTGTACTTATACCTACATAAAGTTCAAACAAAAGCAATACTATATTATCACCGCGCTCGCGCTCTACGGAATCGAAATAATTGGTAGGTATTCGAAATACAACAGCTCTCGCTCTCGCTGAATCTGAGACAGTCCCGGGCTCCTATTTTCAAACTCATGCGAGGCGATTCCGTGTGCGAGATTTACTGATTGTCGAACGAAATCAGCAAAACCGTATTTTCAAATCCCATTATACGATAATTTTTGCATTCGTATGCGATTATTTCCGTTTAATTACATCGGATGGTCAAAGCTAACCGAAATTGAAAGTCGCATGCGAAAACAGACGATTTGTGAATGTGTTTTAATCTTAATCATAGGAGTAAAAGATTTGATAAATTTAGCAGCTATAGAAGCCCTAGAACAATATTAATATCAACTTTATTAGTTAAAATATTCTCTGGCTATTTCTTCGACATAAAGTGAAAACAGGCTAATTTTCTCAGTAATCTACTACCATTTTTAAAATTTGATTCAATTTAAAAAGTGAGATTTACTAGTTCATGTGGTAAAATAATAAGTCCCAACTAGCAAAATACAGAAAAATATCTTGTTTTTTTTTTTTCTGAAAAACAGTATCCGCAGAGCCCAAAACATCAGTAGCATGTCTAATAGCCCCCTCCAAGTCCTATAACTTCTCTTTAAATGTTTTTTCTAAAATACATTGTTCTGCAAATTTGGCCAACTTAAACGGGACACTGATATATGTATATTTTTATCTTTGCAAATTTTATTAAGACCAAATGTTCATTGTTCAACGTTAAACATTTTTTTTCTACGATTGTGTAAAAAACGGTACTTTATAGTGCATCAGTTTGAGTGCAATAAGTATCACTTTGTTGCACTAATGCAATTTTCTGTTTTTATTGCACTATTTAACACTGAAATATTAAAACATTATTTGTTAAAAATGCCAAAATGTGAAAAATGACATTTTATGCAATATTTTAATTTATTTATTGGTGATTTTTGGACTATACGCTGGCATCCCGTGTCGTTTGCTATGTTGTCAAGTCTACTTATACGAAATTCAAGTCGCATATAATTACTTCCACATCCAGTGGAAGTATAGTAACGACAAAAAAATTTTTAAAAATTTTTATTGTTCAAATAGGCTTAGAATGTTATGAAACGTCGAGATTTCAAGTTTGAGCGAAAAAAATTTCTGTCTGTCGGTCTGTAACTTTTTTTGTGCGCACGTTTACTTTATAGTTTTCTCCTGCTGGATAATTTAGATAGTGCTGCTGCCAATTTTCTCTAAGTCGTTCCTTTATTAGTCTATTAATATCTGTGCCGGGAATTTTAAAGTTTGGGATGATGTCGCCATTTTCAGTTGCTTCCTTTGCTAACTTGTCGACATATTCATTTTGTGTAATACCTGCGTGTCCTTTTATCCATGTTATTTCCAGGCTCTTGTCTCGTTGTATTAGTTGGTTGTAATATTTTATAATATCAATTATTATATGGTTTGCGTCAGACCTTGGGTTACAATTCTATATTTTCAACACTGCACTCTTACTGTCTGTAAATATAACAAATTTGTTGGATTTCTCATATTCTAAGCAGTATTTAATTGCCTCCTTGATTGCTACTAGTTCTGCTATGTAAATAGACGAGTTGGTCGGTTAAGAGGTACTTTTTAGTCATATTTTCGTTTTCATGGTAAATAGCACAGCCGGTTTTGTTATTTTTGAGTGAGCCGTCGGTGAATATATAATCGTAGTCGGTCCAGTTAGTGTTTAGTTTTGATTTAAATATTATGTTGTTTAAGAGTATAATCTGCGGTCAGTGAAATGAAGAAACGAATTATTCGGCTTATTTTTGAAGATAGAAACTTCAAATTTTGTACGTATGTATTAAAATATATATTCTAGTTCGTCACGTTTTTAATTTTTTGTTTTAATCAAAAACACGTGATCAACGAAAAAATTGACGTCGAAAAATTGGAATTTACAAAAAACGAAAACGTGACGCCCTAGATAGTCCTTAATTAATTACGTGGATAAAATATAACCTCTTAATTTTCAAACATAGATTCAATAAATAGTTTCCAATTTTGCCGTCAATAGATGGCACTCGCCTCGGCATTCGCATAGCTTTACACGCTCTTAGACTTTAGGGAGGAACTTGTTGTCATGGAGACCAGACGCGAATGAATCCTTGCCAGGGAAGCATTTAGCAGTTCTGGTAATTGTAATCTTAAATTTATTTATAAATTATTTTATCTTACAGGAATGACTTAATAGATGAAATTCTTGAAAATGTTAATACATAAATAAAAGGTGCCAAATAGAGAGGACCGTTTTGTATAAACACTCCTACAAATTTTATTATGAAAATTTGAATTCAGTTTTTAGTTAGGTCAGAAATCAATTTATTCGAAATTATTACCAAGCAAAATGTACAGGCAATAGGTACAGTCAACGCGCTATGCTCGGTTTTCACGGTAGTTTCTGAGATAAGTTTATGGTTCAAAATCCAGTCTGACGTAGGTTTTCCGAGGAATCTCATACTGCTAAGATATTTAGGAATCCAATATGGCGGACGAATTTCGTCATCTATGGTCCTATTCGACTGAAAATCGATATCTGTGGGTTTTCGGGGATGCGGTTTACGAATTTTTGGGCAAAATTTAGGAATCCAAGATGGCGGACGAATTTCGTCATCTATGGACCTATTCGACTGAAAATCGATATCTGGGGGTTTTCGGGGATGCGGGTTATGAATTTTTTATCAAAATTTATGACTCCAAGATGGCGGACGAATTTCGCGATCTATAGTCCTATTCGACTGAAAATCGATATCTGGGGGTTTTCGGGGATACGGGTTACGAATTTTTGGTCAAAATTTAAGACTCCAAGATGGCGGACGAATTTCGTCATCTATGGTCCTATTCGACTGAAAATCGATACCTCGGGGTTGTCGGGGATGCGGGTTACGAATTTTTTATCAAAATTTAGGAATCCAAGATGGTGGACGAATTTCGTCATCTATGGTCCTATTTGGCTGAAAATCGATACCTCGGGGTTGTCGGGGATGCGGGTTACGAATTTTTGGTCAAAATTTAGGAAACCAAGATGGCGGATGAATTTCGTCATCTGTGGTCCTATTCGACTGAAAATCGATATCTGGAGGTTTTCGGGGATGCGGGTTACGAATTTTTGGTCAAAATTTAGGAATCCAAGATGGCGGACGAATTTCGTCATCTGTGGTCCTATTCGAATGAAAATCGATATCTGGGGATTTTCGGGGATGCGGGTTACGAATTTTTGGTAAAAATTTAGGAATCCAAGACAGCGGGCGAATTATAACTATATTTTGACCCCTCTTTATTTATGTTATTATTGGAGATAAAAAAAAGTTTCGTATAAGAGTTGTAGGGTTGTATACATATTTTTTTAAATGCAATTAAAAAACAATTGCTTGCATATGTCACGTGATATAACAATGAAGGTTGCTTTTTAAATGAAAACCCTGTATATTTTTACATATTCTTTTAGATCCTTTATCTCTAATTTCAAATATATAAAGATTGATAGATCTAGTTGTAATATTTTGTGATATATCGGACATTAAATATGCTCCAAACATGCATATAGGTATTTAGGGTTTCTGACGGAGCGCAGTCAGTGGCGGATTTAGGGCGGGGGGGCTATAGAGGCTATAGCAGCAAAATCCAAGGGCGGCAATTTTTTTGAAAAACACCAAAGACATAAAAACAAAAAATTATTATTATTAATATGTTCTATCAGATAAGTAGATACTAATTTGTTCTATACTTAAGTAAAATGTGATTCAAATCGGAAAAAAAAAAGTTATTGGGGTGTTACCATTTCAAGTGAAACACACTATCAATTATTGAAATTCTCCATTTTATTTAAAATAAACTGAAATTAGACAGAACTAACATATTGTTTATTTTAATTTACATACTTTTGTTTTCCATGGCTAATTTGATAAATTGTAAATTTATAGTAAATTAGACAAAATTTGTTTAAGATAAGCACCACGTATTATATTATAAATACAAAGCTTTTTTTATGGCGTTTCAAATGGTACATATATGGAGTGTTCCTTTAAAAAAAAGCAAAATAAAGTTCATATCTCCGAAATGCGACTTTCAATAGGCATGTCCACAAAATTTTAATTTCAATTGTAAATGATAGAATTATCGATATTGTACACTAATTTAACAATTAAAAAAAAACCGCTGCCCAAGGAATCACTACTTCCACATCCAGATTTTCTATCCAAGTCACTCACAACGATAAAATGTTGTATGTAGAAATAATTGTTTAATAATATAATATTTGAAATCGTCTACCTCAAAAACCCATAAAATGATACCCCACATCGGTAGTGGGGTGGGGGTGGTGATAGAGGGTGGTAGTGGGGTGGATAAGGTAAAAAATATTTTGAGGTTTCTGGTTCTTGTTCACACATTAAATCAAAATTTTTTTCCATCCTCTTTAATAATGGGGTGGGGGTGGTAATGGGGGTGGCTAATGCCAACATTTTTTTTGAGACCTTAGCTTCTCTTGTATATAGTAAATACCAATTTTATGAACTCTTACCTGCTTGATTTACTTATTTACCCCAATTTACCCCCCAATCTTTCGACGGAACAAGATGAAAATATAATCTAGTTCTAGATCTCATTAAAGTACATATGCGTACCAAATTACAAGTCAATATCTCAAACGGTTCCAGAGTAAACGTGTGCACAAAAAAAAGTTACAGACCGACAGACAGAAATTTTTTTTCGCTCAAACTTAAAATCTCGACGTTTCATGACATTCTAAGCCTATTTAAACAATAAAAATTAAAAAAAAAATTGTTGTCGTTACTATACTACCACTGGATGTGGAAGTAATATATGTATCCTTATTTTGCCAGTTATTCGTAATAGAAATCACCCCAACATAGCAAGGATTTTTGGTAATTTTTCAATAAAAATTCTTGGCCTATGAAGTAAAAAAATATTTTGAAGTTTTTGGTTCTTGTACATACATTAAATCACACTTTTTTTTCGTCCCCTTAAAAAATGGGGGTTAGCGAGACCTTAGGTTCTCTTATATATACTAAATACCAATTTTACGGACTCTTACCTGCTTGATTTACCTGTTTACCTCCCCATTTACCCCAATTTACACCCCAACCCTTCGATGGAATAAGATGAAAATATAATCTAGTGCCAGATCCCGTTAAAGTACATACGTGTACCAAATTTCAAGTCAATATCTTAAACGGTTCCAGAGTAATCGTGCGCACAAAAAGTTAGACCGACAGACAGACAGACATTTTTTTACGCTGAAACTTAAAATGGCGACCTTTCATGACAGTCTATGCCTATTTGAACAATAAAAATTTTCAAAAATTGTTTTGTTACTATACTTCCACTGGATGTGGAAGTAATTAATATTCTATTTTCAAGAAAAAGAACGCCATTGCCATGTAAACCGGAAGTGATATTTAAAATTTACATGCCTTTTTTTACTTTCCTTTAATAGTCAATTAAGAACATAAATAATCCGATCAATTCTTCTTTGATGTTCAATTATATGTTTCTTAGCGGCATCGATTCCCCGGAAAAAAATACTTATCTCAAAAACTACCGAGAAAATCGGACATAACGCGTTAACTAGGACACCCTGTACACTGTACATTTACATTATGTATCTACAGATAGTTTTTCTTTTAATTAAAACCCACTGCCTCAGGAATCACTACAACCGCATTCAGTTATCCTACTCAAATTACTTTAAATAAAAATTCTTGTGCACCCAACGCGAAATTCGACTCTGTACGACAGAAATATATTTCAACTATTTCTCTTATATTACACAATATGTTAATCTCCTCCTGTTTACGTAAACGGCATATTTCATTGGTCAAAGGGGCACGCCCACCCGTATAAACCTTTTTCATATATATCAATGAAAATATTATTTGTCATACCACAGATTGTACTCTTAACAATACGTTATCTTGAAGATCTATGAATGATGTTCTGGGTAATTTTTCATAATTTGAATATTCTGGTATGAAACAAGGAAGAATGACCGACTGATGTATTTCTTCTTTAAATTGAGATATCCAGGTATAGCTTTCCACTAATAACGGCAATTTTTTCTTTTCCCAGTATTTTGCTGTGTGGCCCAGTATGGTTAATTTGTGTATATTTTCAACAACATCCTTATTCCTGCTGTATATTATTAGTAGTAAGATATCGCTTAACTTTTGCCTTCTGAGGTGTAAAGGAGGTTCAGCACATTCGGATTCTAGGATATTCAAGGGAGTGCTTTGCAGAAATCCAACACAGTCTGAGACTTTTGTTTTTAATTTGTTCAATTTTTTGAAGATGAACTTTTGCTGCTGATCCGTAAAATACACAAGCGTAATCGAGAATAGATCTTACTAGCGAACGATAGAAAGTGAGACATATATTGGGGCCAGCTCCCCATTTTTGGTGACTAAATACTCGTAAAATATTAAGGGCGTTTTCACTTCTTTTGCAGATATAATTTATATGTTCTCTCCAGTTTAGTTTCTTGTCTAAAATGACCCCTAGATATTTAACTGAAGTCTTATATTTAATTTCGAGATTAGATATTCTGATAGTGTTGGGCGGTTGAAATTTTGTTCTTGTAAATATTGATGATTTTTCTTCGGAGATCGGAGATCCATTTTGGTCGAACCATATTTCTGCTCTTCTAATGGCATTTGCTAGATTTCTATTGCAATAGTTTATGTCATTGCCCTGCGCTCTGATTGCATAATCATCGGCAAACTGATATACTTTGATGTTGGTATTGGTAAATAACAGTTCGAAGTCATATGAATATATTATGTATAACAAAGAGCTTAAAATACTTCCTTGCGGTAGGCCTATTGATGTCTGCCTTGGTCCAATCAGGTCATCATGGGTTTTTATGAAAATACTTTTAGTGCAATAGAGCTTATGGATGTGCAAAATTAGCTTGTTGGGTAGTCCAATTTGTTTCATTTTTTCTGCGAGTATATTAAGATTGACGTTGTCATATGCCGCGGTGACATCTAAGAAAACCACACTGGTTGACTCGTTCTTTGTGAATCCCAACTGAATATCTGAAATTAAACTGGCTAAATTTTCTTGAGTCGAGCAGCCTTTTCTAAATCCAAACTGCGATTTTGGAAGTATATTCTTACTTTCTAACCAAAACTCTAAACGATTTTTTATTAATCTCTCGTATGTTTTTAATACACAAGAAGCCAATGCAATTGGTCGGTATGAGTTAGAGCTGTCTTCCGGTTTGTTGGCCTTCAGGATAGGTGGTACAATAATGTATTCATACCAGTCTTTTGGGATTTGAGCATCGTTCAAATATATGTCGTTGAATATATTTAGGAGGGTGATTTTAGCTGATCTAGGTAAATTGGAAAGCATCGAATAGTAAATGTTATCTTTACCAGGAGCCGTGTTGTTATTTTGTTTTAGAGCTGTCTAGTTCTTTAAGAGTGAATGGATTTGACAAAAGGTTTGGTTGATCTATGCTGTCTAGAAGAGGGCGTTGTGGAGATACAGTTGGGGGGCTAATTTACAATGAAAGTTTTCCAACCATTCTGCTGAGGAATCTATGAGTATGTTTTTTTGAGGTCGATTTTTAAAGAGGTTAAGTTGTTGCCATATGTGTTTTATTGGGATATTCTTATTTAAACTCGAACAATAAGAACGCCAGCTTTCTCTTTTGGTTTCTTTTATTATTCGTTTAGCGATAGCATCGGATTTTTTATAGGCAGTTATATTTGCTATATTAGGGTTATTCTTATATTGTAAAAAGCAATATTTTCTATGTTTAATGGCATTTTCACATTTGTCATTCCACCACGGTTTTCCTTTATTTCATTTCGTATTTTCTGTATTGTTATATCGAGGTATGGATTTCTCAGCAGACTGGTTGATAACATTTGTAAGATTTTCATAGTTTACTACATCATTTCTTATCTTATCTAAACACTCAAGAGAGTAAGAGTCCCAATTAGCTTTTTTTATATTCCACTTTCTTTGATTTTTAAACCTAATCCAGTTTGGAACTAATTGACAATTAATTAAAATCGGAAGATGATCCGAACCACAGGGATCTGATAAGGTAGACCATTCTAAATTGTGATAACACTTGAGGAGTACATATTGTTAAATCTATAGCACTTTTCTGTCTAAAATAGTTACCTATGTATGTTGGGCTACCGTCATTTAAAATTGTTATTATCTAATGAATCTAATAATGTTTTTCCATAAGTATCACTAAAATCACAACCCCACGCAATATGGTGGGCGTTAAAATCTCCACCTACAATAAAAGGTTTTGGTATACCATTAAAAAAAGAATTCCAATCATTTCAATTGATTTTTGATTGCGGTGGGATATATAACGATACAAATGTCAACTTACTATTGTTATGCAGACTTGCATACAGTTGTTGATTGTAGGAAGTACTATTTCCGAGTATTTTATTTGTTTTTGGACGAGGATTGCAACGCCTCCCTTTCCATCCGCACGGTCCTTGTGAACATTATTAAAATTATGAAAGTTGGTATATACATTAGGTTTAAACCATGTTTCTGACAGTAAGGCAATGTTGATGTTATTAGTGGACAGTAAATTTTCTAAATTACCTTTATTTGCTATTGCAGAGCGACAATTCCATTGGCAAATTTTTAAACCGCCTTCTTTTATATTTAGAGAAAAATGAGATCTTTTTTTTGTCCATAACACATCAAATAAAAGTATTTAAGTTTAAGTGAATGTAAATATTAATTAATTTGTTTTAAGACGATCTTTTATAATACTAAATATTTCAGCCCCTTCTAAATCTTTAAAATTATTTTGTTTAATAATATCTATTACGAAAATAGCCAATTCTAAAATTTTTTGTACAGGGAATTCATTTTCTTTTTGGGTAGTGTGTGTTTGTTCTGATTTACTGTGTAAATTTGAATTATATATGGGACTGTTGAATAGTCCACCAGAAGTTTGAGGAAGGTTGAATGGTGATATTATTAGACTTCTTTGTGTTTCTGTAATATCTGGTGTATTGGGTCGTGTTTTTTTTCCTTGGAGTGGCAGTTATCTGTGTAAAGCGGTTTGTTGTTCTTTGATGTGAATTATTGTGGTTATATAAAGGGGTTATATCTACATTAAGATCGTGTTCACTGGAAAGAATAGAGGCGTATGTAATTTTTGGGACATTTTTCTCAGCATCCTTATAAGACGAATTTGAGTGTGACATATATTTTTTAATCTCTTTCTGTCGTTTAAATTCTTGACATTCTTTAATTTGATTAGAAAAATGATTTCCTTTGCAATGTAGACATTTAGATTCGTCTAGGGATTTTGTACAAGTCTCAGAGCTGTGATTGTCTCCGCATTTAACGCACCTGGCTTTACTTTTACATTGGCTACCCATGTGACCATAACGAAAACAATTATGGCACAAAATGACTTTTTGTACATATGGTTCAACATTAAATATAACATGATTGATAGAAATATATTTAGGTAATTCTTAGGCTTTAAAAGTAACAACTACTGTTTTCGTGGGTATATATTTCGTTTCGTTATTTTCCATGATTTTTTTATGAATACGTCGTGTTGATTCTACTTCAAATTTGCAATGTAAATCGTAAGGTTTGATTTTTTCCTTAAGATAGTCAGCAGAATATTCGGCATCTATTCGAAAAACCCCGTCTATGTAGTATAAATTTCGGTATATAAATGTCTAAATTATAAACTCTTAAAAAGAGATGAGCTCTGATCAATTTATTAGCTGATTCAGAGGTTTTCAATACAATTCATACTCTATTTTTTCCAATTGACTCAATAGTTTTTATTTTATTATCAATTTCTGGTACTACTTTTAAAACAATATTGCCTACCTTCACTGGATTTAATTTTCCATTAAAGTCTGCTGTGTTATTTTCAACGTAAACATGAAATGGTCCGGTATCGGTTTGTTTGTATATGTAAATTGGTCGTTCTGCGCGTTTTTGTGCCGGAGGTATCGTTGAATTATCATCGGATACTTCTCAGTAATTTTCCTTTTGCCCAAAATTTTGAATAAGATTACTTACTACATTATGTCGGTCTTGTTTTTGTTTTAGACTATTACCCTGTTCTGGTGTAAATTGGATATCTTTTGGTCTCGTGTTAACCTTTCCCTGTATATTTTCCTGAGATTCGCATGTTTCCATTAACTGGTTGGTTTCATTGGGGGGGATTACCCCCCTTAAAGACACTCATAGTTAATTTATTTTAGCCTATGCCTGTAGTTTTTAATGTACACTTTGCTTAATAAATAAATAATACCACTAATAATTAAACTTAAAACTAAATACACCGATTCACTTATGTAACGCACTTATTAGTAAACGCTCCGACTCGTACGGAAGCTATGATCGAACTGCTGCTTAATTGTGAGAATGAATAAATGCTGCTGCTTCCCCTCTTCAGTGTTCAGCAAATTGATTTTTAATATCAATAAACTCCATCAGGAACTAAATGAAACTTTAGACATTGAGATAAAATTTTTTTTACATTAAATAAATAAACTATCAAATCAAATTATTCAAAAATTTTTTCTGCAGACTTACGATATAATAAAGAATTTGCAAAGAGGGAATATAAAATTAATTGATGAGTATTAATTTATAACATACTTTTAGATTTAAGATCCAGACATAAGCTAAATAGAATGTTACCTACCTATAGGATATCGATAGTAGTTTAAACACATCCAAATTTGTTTTGGATATATACTAACAAGAAATGTTTATAAAGTTTACCCACTACATGTTTTTCCACATTTTTTTTTAAATATACTTTTACCGTACGTGACTTCTACAAAAGAAAATATGTTCTTACAGCAAACATTAATAAACCAAAGTATTTTTTATAAAGTTTATTGCAAAAGATAATTTACAACGAAAAATTCAGTTAGAACAATAAAAAGTTTATTACTTGTAGTTCTTTCCTTATGTAAAGAAATTTTAGTACAACACGTAGTTTTTAACTCTAGAGAGCCCAAAACTGTATTAACTAACAAGCTGTTGATTTTCTGATAATATATGTCACAACAGCAGCCAAACCCCAGTAGAAACTCTTGAGGTATGTCCCAAACAACGATGAAAACATTTACTTCAATATTGAAACTTCAGAAATACCAAAGATAGACATCGTCTTTGGAAAATTATTGTAATGAACCAGGCACTATGTTTAACGAAGGATAATTTAACTACTGATAGTTACAAAGCGTCTAAAAGATAACTTAAGTGAGCTCCCTGCCGCAGGTATCTCAGAATTATGCCACAGAAAACAAAAGTATCTTTTGCAATTACTGTCATTTTTTTAATAACATCAATTTTCAGTTCTCACTTTTATCTGAGGAGGTATTGAAGATATGTTTTCATTGGTGCTTTTTTCTCTACAAGCTACTATAAACATTTTTTTAACAAGACATTGCCTCTCTTCAGGGCCATCAAGTTCACTTTTTTAAATACACACCTATTCAATAACATTGTAGTGCATTAATACACATACTTTGGTGTATACATTCCATTAATTCAATAAAAAATGTAAGTCCGTGTTTAAAAAAATGACCTAGATGATCATCACGTAATGAAACATTAAGAAAAAGTTTAAACCATCTTGAAGACAATAAAAGGCACCTGAAAAGCGTTCTTGATTTGTCTCTGTAATTCAAATTCGCTCTTCACTGCCAAGATGTTGGAAATACACAATAAGAGATACATCTTCAGCTGAAATTGGGACGAATCTGCAGACACTTTTTGTAGATTGTAGGACTCACAAAGACTTTATGTAGCTAAAAGAAATTACTTGAATTTTTCAGTTTTCCAATATCAATTTTTTAATTTTATATAAAACCAAAGATGACTAGATTTATTTCTTATTTAACCTTTTCATGAAGTCCGAACTCTGCATAAAAGTCTAACTTTCCAAAATCAAAAAGGACCTCCAAAACTCGAAAAAGGATTATTTCAATCCCAAATTTGGTTGACGAAAAATTTGATATTTTCCATTGGAAATCATGTTAAAATGTTCTAGTGATTTCGTGTCTTTTTATATTAGCAGCATCGTTTGCAGCAGACATTACCAAAACCTATTATTATACAAAGATCCATCTTTGACAGACCTACAGTCCACAAAATTTTTGAATGTGATAAAAAATAACCTATCTTTCTTTACGCTTCCGAGTCATTGGCTACCAAAGAGGTGGAAAGATGACATTGATGCTTTTGAAATGTGAGATGTTTGTGACGAAATCTTCTGACAGTCCATGGCAGCTTGATTTTCCAAGAATATACACACCAAAGGGACTCTCCAGTGTCATATTTTTTGTGGCAATATGGACCGGAGATAAAACAGTTTCAGGCATTTCCTACATAGAATAATTGTTGAGTTCAAAGAAAAACCAAATCACTTGAGGTGAAGAGGATGCCCTTCAAAACATGAAACCATGCACCTAACAGGCAACGATGACAAATAGTGGTGCTGTCAGACGTGCCATATAGTAAAGGGAGACCATGGATCACAAACAAATTTGCCAAAATGTTGTGAATAAGAAGACCTCATAAGCTAAGAGAAGTAACAAATTAAAAAGGATTGTTAGATAGGTCCATACAATTACGAGGAAAGTTCACTTAAAACTTCTGCCTGGGCTTCGACTAATACAATTAGGTCGAAACTTTTCATGTTCAAAAGGGTGGATACAGAAATAAAGTACACATTTAAAAAGAACTTAATGAACAATTTGAAAACTAATAAACTTAACTGTCTGACTTACAGAACATTTAAGGCATTCCTTGAGCAAGTTGAATATCATAGTCTACAATCAGACTATTTGTTCGTAAAGCAGTATCCACAAGAGGTGTGATGTCTTGGAGATTGAATCACAGTAAATCACTTTATAACCCACCTTCGGTTACTTTGTACTTCTAGTACTTCACCTAAAACTACTGGAGTTTCTAAAAACATTATTCTAAGTATTTTCTTCCAAATATTCAGTTCGTTTTCTATTTAAGATTAGTTATTTTTTATTGTTTTGTTAAATAAATCTACAAAACATGCACTTTATCAAACATCAAGGATTTAATTCCAATCATATGCAGTATGGAGAACCAAAATAGATGCATAGGGAAATCCTGTGTACCATTGTATCACGCATTGAATGCCCACCATAGTACCACTTAATTATTTGTACTTTCTCCTTTATTCGATAAGTATTCATTTTAACAGTTTGATATTATTTTGAGAGCAGCACTTAAATTTTACAAGGAAGTCTGAGACTTGTAACTGACCGGCTGTACAAAGCAAATAACAAATAATATTGACAGTCGACAGAGGGTGTAGCACCTTAGATCACCCCATACCAATAGGCTCCAATTGCTATCTTGACCCATATGGCACATGTACATGAGTACTATACGTCTATCTGGGTTCCCCATACTACGTGTCATATTTATCATGTCTAAATTAAACTACCTATATTTCCATAACTATTTAGAGCAGCAGAGAATTTTTTATATATAGGTTTTCCATGGTGCTCTATTCAACTAAAACATTTTCATTTTTCTCCCACTTTCTAGAATTTCTGGAATTCTAGTCATTTTCTGTACTTTTGACATATTTTTGAAACGCAAGTTTAGTGGTAATTTTTGTATAGTTATTTATGCTTTTGTTTATATTTATCTGTACCATTCCAGCAAAAGGCACCTCATTTGATTCAGTTAAAATCGGGCGGATTTCCTCGCTAGCACCACTCACTTCGATGGAAGTGGTTACGTTCTATTTTAGTATTCCATCGGCACTGGTATTAGTGGCATTCTTGCAGGTAAAGGACCGTTTTAACATATGATTTACTTGGTTGAGGATTTTTTATTAGTGTAGATATAATTTGTAGCTAAAATAACAAAACATAAACACGCCACATAAAATATAGTAGACAACTCCCAAATCCAGACTCAAGGCTATCCGGAAAGGGGTTACATATGCACACTACATCCATTGTCAATGCCACGTCCAGTATACGTTATACAGTGTGATCAGTATATTTGCAGCACAATACGCTTTAGCCAAAGTGCCGCCATGTTGGCGGACTATCACCTTCTGAGGTTACTAAGACATTTTAACATAAATCTGGTAAACTAGGGAGGGGGGTTACTCTGCCCCCAAACAGCTGGCTAAGCCACTGCACACAATCGATGTTCAATACATCAGAATGGTCTTAATTAATTCATGTAAAGTAAATACCGCTGCCCAAGTAATCACTACTTCCACATCCAGATTTTCTATCCAAGTCACTCACAACGAAAAAATTTTGTATGTGTAAATAATTGTTTATGGAACTTTAATAATATAATATTTGAAATCCTCTAACCCAAAAACCCATAAAACGATACCCCACATCGGTAGTGGGGGGGGGGGGGGGGTGATAGAGGTGGATAAAGTAAAAAAATATTTTAAGGTTTCTGGTTCTTGTACACACACTAAATCACAATTTTTTTCATCCCCTTCAATAATGGATTGGGGGTGGCTAATACCTAATTTTTCTTTCAGACCTTAGCTTCTCTTGTATATACTAAATACCAATTTTATGAACTCTTATCTGCTTGATTTATCTATTTACCCCCAACCCTTCGACGGAACAAGATGAAAATACAGTGCGTGTAGCCGAACGCTAGGCATAGGGAGTAAAATTACAACATCGCGCGTGCCAGCTGGCTGAAATGAAATAACAGACTGGAATGCTCCGCTCGACGGAGGAATTTACGGCAGCTATGTTGTCATATCTATCGCGCTACGTGGATGTACATGCCTAATGGAAAATTATACGCACGGTATAATCTAGTTCTAGATCTCGTTAAAGTACATATGTGTACCAAATTTCAGTCAATATCTCAGACAGTTCCAGAGTAAACGTGCGCACAAAAAAAAGTTACAGACCGACAGCTAGACAGAAATTTTTTTTTTGCTCAAACTTAAAATCTCGACGTTTCATGACATTCTAAGCCTATTTGAACAATAAAAATTTTTTGGTCGTTACTATACTTCCACTGGATGTGGAAGTAATTACAATACCCGATGATGCCTAAAATAGTTTAAAATTAATATTACCTAAGTCCTAATCATTTAAAAGTAAACCATACAACAATTAATAGTACAGGTTTGGGAATGATATGGCTGTTTTTAGAAACAAAATAATACACCAATCTGAAAAACCTGCAGCTATTGTTTGCTTCGATTAGTTATCATCAGGAATTTGCTAGCCACACGATCCACTGAAGATTTATCATGAGTTTCTACTCATCAAAAAATGTTGCTCCTAGCATAATCAAGAATATATGGCACGGACACACCGAACTTACTTTCTTCTTCTATTTTTTCTACTTTTTTGTTCATGAGCAAACTACCTTTATGTGCCGTTTCCAGGAAAAACCAATAACGGCATATTGTTACACTTGGCTCTTGAATTCGATTCTCGGCCATGGTTATGGTATTTATTCAGAAGACATTAATCCCAGTATACTCCGATATTGGGCGAGTTTCCCTTATCTCCAAATGTGCAGCCTCTCCGGCATAAGGCTCTTCCACAGCCTTCAGGGATGTGTGTTACTATATACTTTAATAATAAACCTTAAGAAAAAAAGGTGTAAACAAAGCAACACATTTTAACTCCGGTTAGAGATAGGTCGTTATTCTGTCGAGATTATTTTTACTCAATGCTAAAATAATCGATTGGTTATTCATAACCATAACGAACAATAGGTGGTACTCCATGCCTGACCATTTGGGTTGTTACAAAGTAATGTTACTTTGTCATAGTATTTCTCTGGAGCGATCACGCTTGTAACATCTTTTCCCATCTCTAATCCCGGCATGACATCAATTTTGTAATTGCAATGTCCAACGCCAAGGGGCATAATGCTTAGCTGGAATCACAAATTGGTTTCAGCACTAGGCTAAGTGACGGTCACACAGACATTTTTGCTAAACCTGTTTTTCAGTATCTGGGAGCGACACAGGAACATTCATAAAAAAACTCTGTCGACAATTACAATACTTTCTTCACTCCTAGTGTCATTCGAATTTAAAAAATAGTCAGATAAACAAAAGGTGCTAAAGACTCTAGAGTTAGCAAAAAAGAAAATTAGCATAGTGTATTTAAAATATACCCTGAGCAAGCTAGTTTTTACCACCAGTGCTTTGAAGATTATCGCATAAAATGTTCAAATAACTCCTACTAGTGCAATTTTTTTTCTGATTTTAAACGAAGAAAAAAAAACAATTGAAATACAAAACAAAAATATTCAAAACATTTTTCGGCTCCAGGCCATAACCTCAAAATATATATTAGCAGTCAACCTGTTAAATACTTCTTAGAGTATTTAAGTGTTCAAAGTACTTCACTAGGTAATTAATCTGTACTTTGATTTAGCAGTAGGAGTAAAAAAATAAATTTTGGACTACTTGTACTGAATATTAGGTATGCTGCTGTGGTACTTATCTCAACTCTGATGACGGCTAAGGAACACAAAAAATATTATATGAGAGAGCGAGTAAATTTGAGTTTTTAAATTATTCATTAAGTTCTCTTTAAATGTTATTTTGATATTTTTCAGGTTACTTTATTTCTCCATTCATCATTTTGAACATAAAGTATAGAGACCAGGAGCAAGCATGTTAATGGGAATACCAAGGCAAACCGTTCCATAAAATGTGATGACACGAGACATGCCACAGATGGCGCTAATAACACACTGATCAGCGGCTTAGCTCTCCCGTTCATATTTTGCTGCGAATTATCCCACTATTAAAGTTCAGTGTAAAAACATGTCACCTTGCGTATGCTTTCTTTCTTCCGGTTTTACGAATATAATGAAAGCTTCTTGTCTCTATTCTTCATGGTTCTGAACATGGAAAATTCTGGCTACAGTTCACTCTAATTTAACTGAAATTGTATCTCATGCTATTTCCGATATTTTGGCAGTGAAAAGCAAATTCGAATTACTCCCTATAGCAGTAATATTACACCTTTGGACGTACGCCAAATAGGGTGTCCACTCTATTCTACGTATATAACAAAATCAGGCCTAAACATTAAATAGAACAAAAATAAACAAAAATATAAACCACGACTTTGACACATTCATAAAAGAATTGACCCCAACGTTGACTTAAGTCTAACTTTTTCCTATACTTAAGGAATTTAGTTTCATAATGTTAATTATGAAGAAAATTTCTCAGTCAAAATTTGGCTTGAACCAAAATTCCTTTAGGAGTTTGGTATGTTTTTTTTGCAAATAATATTAAGCATCACACAGACAAAAAACCAGCACAGCGGTAGAGGAGTAAATGTTTGTTAATTTTTGGGCCATTTCGCAAAAAATTCTACACAGGATTACTTTGTACAATAACAGGTTGTACATCACCATAATTAATACATTTTATTAAAGTTTTTATAAATAAACATAAATAATTTACAGAATCGTTTATTCCATTGATTGTTTCAGACTACGCAGAATTATTAGCGGCAAAAATATGGAATATACATAAATTAATTGAATTCAGGCCGCTAACATGTCTGCATAAATTAATTAATAAAAAGATACTTACAAAACAATACATTACACAATGTTTTTAACAATATAATACACAAGAAAAAAAAACACAATTTCAAATAACTTTCGTTAATAGAAATGGTAACAACTATTCAGTAAACATAATCTTTCATCTTAACATTAAATAGTTTAATTTGTATATCTTGGGTTGTATACAGAAAATTCCAATATTGGCATACTTAATACATTTTAATTATCGTAAAAGAAACGTCAGTCATTTGAAATTATTCTAAAAAAAAAAAAAAAACAGAATATTCTGATTACAAAAAGAAAGTAGGTACCTGGAAACTCGCTCATTTGACTGAAAAAATACGAATGAATCTGGATGACTATTTTTTAAAACAGTGTATGGCAAAATATGACAGCTGGTGAAATGATGAAAGTGCTTATTTGCATGCTACTCACCTACCCCGACAACAGACAGGTTGCCTGTTAATGGAGTAGGAGAGGAAGAAACCGTGGACATCATTCTGCATTGTTCTTTTACAACCGGATCTGGAAAAAAAAAATTGCTGATAATTTAATTGGCTTGCTGAGGACATTTCGGAAACCTTTCTGAATTTGAATTGATAACACGATTTTGACTACCTATTCTGACAATAAACTGCACGCAAAAATTAAATTTCGAAGTGTTCCAAAATGCACGAATTAACGTAATATAGTACAGAGTTGAGGTACTCACTATTAAAATGTACTCCAAGTAATCAGTACTTTTTTACTTCAAGAATTTTATTCTAAGTACTTTTAAAATTCATGTACTGGATACTTGTAGTTGTTCCTACACAAGTAATATTCCGTATTCGTTAGGTAAAGAAATATTCAAAGTAATTTTAAGGTTTAATATTATTTTATTCTGTACATTATTTAATATACTCATAAATACACATTTCTCCCATTTCTATCACATAAGATAGGAGAAAATTAAATTTTTGTCTGTTTGCCAATGTGAATTACTTGATTTCACAAAAACCTACTGCTCGACTATTCAAGAAAAATGTTGAAGTAAAATGACAAATAATACTCTTCTTTTGAATGCCAATGACGTATTGTAATTTTCTTCACTTCTCTAAATTTATATATTTGTACTTTTCTCTAGATACTTATGATAGTATTAATAAAAATAATAAACATATTTTCGTAAAAAAAAAATAGATATAAAATAATAAAAGGAGGTAAGATAATTTAAGTTATTAATTTTTATTAATTAGTTCTCAATGATTTCTACTTCTTTTTTTAAATGATTTTTGTGGTTTCTTGATATCTACTTTTTATTCTGTTATTTAATGTCGGGTTACTTTCGCAACCAATGCCAATCAGCGGTGCCGGGAGACAAATTTTAAACTAATAAAATGTTGGTCCATTCAATTTGTTTCTAACAAATTTATTATTATATTTGAAACAAATTAATTATGACCTCTACATTTTAAACAGTAGAACAGAACACCAAATTTCAGAATTCCAGTTACTAGTAATACACAAAATATTCAAAATTCTTATAAACACAACTAATACTTAGTAAACAGTTTACACCGAATTACTGGACTGATACATACAGGGTGATCTACCATGACATGCGGAAAATTTACCAGTAGGTTGTCCCCACCGAAAGGAGTTAAAAAATTGAAAAACTAAAAAAAATATGACCAAAAAAAAATGACAATTTTTTTTGTAGAAATGCACCGCCAATGAGAACAAAGCTGGGAGGGTAGAAGTGGCTTTTTGGTTTTAATCAAATCACACTACAAAAATAGCGAAATAAGTCGAAAATACATTGCCTCTCTGCTAGTGAACTCTACAAGTAGATATTAGATATTTACTTCAATAACACAAAAACACCAAATTTTGGCGGCACTTTGTACCTGTCGGTGTCCTGATTGTTCGACCGAAAGCAAAAAACGCGGAACTTTGACCGCACCCCGCTTCTTAACTTTTTATGCCAATTAAAGATATGTAAACATCTTCGATATGTTCTTTCACAAGTAAGTTCATCGCCCTATTACTGACCATGGACAAGTAACAGTAGCGTATCTTTGCAAGTTTTAATGCAACAAAAATTACTAAATTACCTCGGATGATTCTAAAATTTTGCAGGGGCTGTCCCACATTGAAGACTAGTACAAAATTTTTTATTTTCCGCATATCATGGTAAATCACCATGTATATCGGCTGCGACGACTGCAGTAGACAGTCTGCAAGGCCCGGCTGAATCGCACTGCTCGAGGGAATCACAGAGAAAGTTCAGCTATAGAATATAAACAGAGAACCCAGCCGTCTGCCATTATTTATACATAACACAGAAAAGGATAAAAGATAAGTCATGATTTTGACTAGTACCAGTTCAGTTAGTTTTAGAGTAAAAAAATATAAATACAATCACAATATTTTTGGCCAGATGCTCCGCCCCCGACCTGACTTCTGGCCGGGGACTCGAGCCACGGAGCACCCGAGAAGTCGGCGCCTATGGTGTCTCAACTGAAAGACCTAGGTTGTCTTTTGTAATCAATTTCCTAATTTATTAATTCAAATTCAAAAAAATGGATATGTTCTTTTACTGTGTAAAAGCTAAAAAAGAGACCATTAAAAGATCGCTAAAAATTATGAGATAAAATTTCACCGTCGCCCAGTTAATTAACCTTATTACCAAGGATTTATTAAAATTTCGCATAAAAATTCCTAGAGATACATACATTGTGTTATTAAAAAATTGTGAATAGCTATTTTTGTTAAATAAATAACTATTACACTATATTATAAAATATTTATCTCAACAGTATCAGTTACAGTTATCACAATTTAGTTATAAATGAAATAAGAATGATGGTTGGAATTGCTATAACAATGAAATCGAATAAACGAAATAAATTGTCAATAGTGTCGAGATGAAACATCATGGAAAATTCAATAATGGGCTCATTTAGCACTTTTTTTTAATTTGTTTATCGGAAAGAAAGACCCTGAGCAAAAAACTAGAATTTTGTGAAATCTGTAAATCACCTAAAAAAATCAGAAACATGGACCGCATCTGCCTTGTCGAGTCTTGGCCATGACGTCACTTAATAGGAACCCGAAGGCCTGGCTGGCCGAAGTAGCTAGCTACAGCGCGTTATTACTGTTTCACAATATTACAAATCGTTAACTTAAGCAGTGTGTGTTGAAATTTATACATGTTTGTCAAGAAATTCGGTTTATCAACTACTTTCACCGATTTATATTAACAATGAATAATAGTGTGTAAAAGGAATTACACAAATTGTATTCTTCCTGAGTGTCAAAGCACCACGGTGAAAACACCTATTAAAACATTCATTACCATTCCTAGAGGTTTAAAGATGCAGTTTTTTTGAAATTTAAACGTAAAATATATTTTAAAAACTAGCAATTTTTATAAGTCTTTTCATTTTGGTTTAAAAATATTTAGAAAAACGCTATTTTATATTTCAACACAAAGTTGCTGTTATACAGGGTGTAATGCAACTATATTTTAAATTAACTATATAATTAACTAGCATAAATATGTCAATTTGTTTGTGTATACTATTTTTTATAACTTTATTGTAATAGTTAGTTGCTTAAATAAAGACAATATTATTATTATTAAATTTTGATTGTAGGGAAAAATTGCGAATTAATATCTTATGGTCATTTTATATACTGTTATTAAAACTTCTTAAATTATTAATACCTCTCTGATTCAATTTTTATAAAATTCTTTAAGGCTAGCAATGAGAAAAATCTAAAATACTATTTTATTTTTCGCTCGAAAAAGACATGGAAATCTACATGTATCATAAATTAATGGAAAATTTTCATATAAAAATGAGACTTGACATTGTGCCACACATTTTTGACTGTCAAAAATATCGAACAATAACACATAGTTTAGAGGATCGTAGATTATTTCTTAAAAGGCAGCACCAAACTATTCTTCACAAAAAAAAAAAACCAATAAAATATATTACCTAATTTAACTCACAGAACACTAAGTACGACTCGACGATCTCAAGCGGAGTGCATGATCGTTGATATGTAGAATGACCATTTTGTTTCCTATTAAGTGACGTCACGATGTTAGACGCACCACGCTTCAAATTCCTTCTTTAAAAGTCGTATATTTCGAGAATCACATATCAGATTCATCTGAAATTTTCAATATCGCCTAATTTTAAATAATACTGTATCCACGAGAAGTAACAGTACTAAATAAAATTCATTAAATGGGCCCATTACAGAGTAAGAGTAGTAGATAATTATTAATTACTAATACTAACACTTTGTGGTGACTTTAATGTGTTTAATGCATCTGATGCTAATATTTCACTGACTGATCTACTGAAAACATGAGATTGAGAAAACCATTTTTGAAGATACTAGACTGTCTAACTGTGTCGATAATATCTTTATAAATTTCTCCATTGATGACTATAACTCATATAACACTGAACCACTTCTGTCAGACCACCTGAGTCAGATCCTTATAGAACCGCTAACTTTTATCAAAAAATCTCTAGAACACCAAAAATTAATTAGACCAATTACAGCTACTGGCAAAAATAAATTTCACGAACTTATTTCTACCTGCTCATGAGAGTTTGTCAGTGATCACACCCTTGACATTTACGAAAAATTTCAAGTTTTTTTAAACATAATCATACAGGCTTACAATGAATCTTTCCAAAAAAAACTGGTCTACTATGAAAATAGTAATAGTATAAAAATCGATTGGTTCACAGAAAAACTAAAAAAAAAATGCATGATCATTTACAATTTTTAAATGAAGTTTACAAACTACATAACTCCGAGGCTAATAAAAAAATTAGAAATGACTTTAAATTAATATATAAAAATGCCTTAAAAAGTAAGAAAATAACGATGACATAAAGAAATCTGGAAACCCCACAAAAACCATGTGGGAATTAATAAACTTGTCTAAAAAAAGAAACTCGCCTAAATCAGAATCGAACATTAACATTCAGCCAAATGCTTTTTAATAAATTTTTCATCAATATCGCCAAAGAATTGACTGCTGGTCTCCCTAATCTAGATACTGACCCCTTACACTATGTCAAACAGATATATAATGCTGAAACTTTTTGTTTCCATTTCATACAATGAAGTAATATGCTCCCTCAAGAATAGTAACAGTAAAGATATTTATGGCTTAAACTTCGCCTTAATAAAAACTATAAAAAAACCATATTGTTATACACCTGACAAAACTGATTGATGAAAGTCTAAAGACTGTAACTTTTCCAGGTGTACTTAAGATTGCGTCAGTTGTTCCAATTTTCAAAAAAGGCGATACAAATAATCCACATAATTATAGGCCAATTTCCCTACTCCCTATTTTATCAAAAATTCTCGAAAAAGTTATAAAAATCCAGATAATTGAATATTTAGAAAGAAATAAAATACTACATAAATCTCAGTTTGGATTCCGTGAAAACATGTGTACAACTGACGCTATCCTAAAATTTACTGAACATACATTGGACTGTTTTGAAAAGGGGCAATACACAGCTTCATTGTTTTGTAACTTCAGCAAAGCATTTGACTGTGTCTCATACCTTACTAATACAAAAACTAGTTAAATACAATACAAATCGTATTTAGAAAACCGAAAACAATCAGTTAATTTCAATGAAAAATATATCTGAGGAAGCATTCATTATATCAGGAGTATCACAGGGTTCAATTCTGGGTCCTGTTTTATTCCTGATCTACATCAACGACATGCCAAATGCCCTACCTGATGATACCTGCATATTTTATGCTGACGATTCCACATTCCAGATATGTGATCCTAGCCTTGACAACTTAATGTTAAAATGTGATAATGTACTGTCAAATGCCAAGACGTGGTTTACAACTAATTCTCTAGCACTCAACGATAAGAAAACAGTAAAAATGATAGAGTACACCTGACCTTAGCAAAGTACTAAATTTCTAGGAGTTTTTAATAGTCGTAGTGGTACAACCCAAATATAGGGAAAACGTTTCAAATAATGATAGAAGCAAACCACTTGGTATAGGCGCTCTATATACATAAACAATCGATTTGATCCACAGCCCCTTATTTCAAGTGGCGTCAATTTCAAAATGGCGGCGTATTTTGAAAAGTACTGATTTTAAATGTTTTCTAACTGATTAACTTAATAAATATACTTTGAAACCAAATAATAATAATAATAAATATAATAATAGTACATTATATAAGATTCAAGATGGCGGCATTTAATCCTATTTTAATGGGCTAGTAGACAATAACGAAAACTACAATATTAACAATATATTATACTCTCCAAAATGTTATAAATATAATTTCAAGGTAATTTTATCGACTAATATTGGTTTTATTGTAAAATTAATATGCTTAAAATCAGAGTGGCTTTAAAACACAGTTTAAAATAACGTAGTTTTCCGGATATCTCATGACGTAATAGCGCAATAATCTCTAAAACAGGGTCATTTTACATTTGACACTAACTAGCTAAGTTGTCACATTTCTAAAAAAGAATGTGCACTACTGCACTGTCTGCAAAAAATTTTAATATTAATTTTTAACACTTTCAAATACCCAGCAAGTAAATATTTTATGTTTTTAACGCTGATTGATAACTTGCTAATACAGAATTGTAATATTACAGAGGATTCCGTATAGCAGTACAGAATATCTTACATTATTTATCGAAATATGGCAACGTAGCACTCGTTTCTCTGTTCAAGCACAAATTAGAATTTGGTGATTATGTTATAACGTCATAGCCAATAGAATAGCTCAAAAATTGCCGGCAATATCTAACCGTTTAAACATAGTTTAAATTTCATGATTTTTTTTACTATAAGGCATTATTTAAAAAATAAAATAAAAAATACGGGTCAACTGTTTTTATGTGTAGATGTTATTAAAATAAAAAAAAAAATTGTATACTTCCACATTAATAGTTGCGGGCTAATTCTCCATTATCCACGCGCGAAAAATTTGTTTCTGTTCGAATCAAAAATATATATCTCAAGACCACCACTACTCACTACACTACGACTGGCATACCAAAAATATATCGAAGTAAATACTTAACGCGTATTTTTAACCTCTATGGTCTGTTCTTCCAAATGTATGGCAGACTTGTCAAGAGCTAGCTAAATGCTCTTATAACACTGGATGCACCAGTAACCACTGTAAATGCAAAAGAAGTGGCCTTCCACGCACTCTGCAATGCACTTCCTGCAAAGACATGTGCACCAACAACATAATTCAAAAGTTAGTACTTTTAAATATTTTCATTTTAAATTATAACAAATTTTTATTCATTTTTATTTTGTTTTTTTTTTTATTTTGTAGTTTAGAAGATTCGGAAGACTAAGGAATACTATCCTATTTCTATGTTCCTGCTTTATAGACTTAGGGCCGGTTTTTCAATGCAAGTTTAAGCACTTTATCCTACAGCTAAATTAACTAGACGTTTAGAATGTGCTTCTATTCAACTTTTTAGGGCCGGTTTTATAGGTAAAGATTAAACCTAAGTTTAACTAGAAGATTCTGTTGAGGCCCGAAATAAAAGTAAATAGCGTATTTAGCAAAGTGTATATTAAGCACATTCATCAAACAGGAAATTAACAAGAACCTTTTAACAAGAATTCAAAAAGACGCTTCTCACAGCAGTTTTTTTTACTACAAAAATCATTCGATTACTATCGATAATAACTATCAATACCACAGAAGCTTTATTCAAATTTATTAATAAGAATTTAACTACATCTAAAAGAGAAATCAATAGATATGTTAAGACTAGTTATTAAGTATCATTAATTTAATTGTACCTGAAAGTAGCGATCTGTTGGTATTTTTTTGTTGTTATTTCATTTATATTGTACAAAATGTTACATTGTCATTGTATTTTTTATAAATAGCAGTTGCTAAATAAATACTTTACTTACTTAAATAATTTCCTATTTGATGAATGGGCTTAATATACACTTTGCTAAACACGCTATTTACTTTTATTTCGGACCTCAACAGAATCTTCTAGTTAAACTTAGGTTTAATCTATAAAACCGGCCCTTAATATTGCAACTTCACATTCTAAATTTCTAGTTAATTTAGCGTTAGGATAAAGTGCTTAACCTTGCATTGAAAAACCGGCCCTTAGTCACGCCGCCATTTTGAATAGTCACCTAAAATTCTGTACAGATATTATATTTCAATTCATAGCACAGAACCTATGTTAATAGTTTTGAATACGGTGTGTTACATAATATATTAAAACTAAAGATCTTAAAATGTAATGTCTTTTTTTAAAAACTACGCCATTTTGGATTTTTTTTAACGTGCTGCTTTTAATTTATAAAAGTTTAAATTTGGTATTTTATTTGATTTGAACCTCATTAGTCCCATAAGAAAAAAAGCTAAGCAGCACCATTTTGAAAAATTCTGTCATTTTGAATCTAACGCCACCTCTGATAAAGTGCTGCGGGCAAAATCAGCCTATTAAATGTAAGTAAACTTTCTGCTAAGCGGTTTGCTTCTATCACGATTTGAAACGTTTTCTTATGTAGCGCTACGACTATAATGACCCATCCTTAAGATGGCATGCTCACATTGAATATCTAGCAGAACAGGTAACAAGAAGTATATACGGTTTAAGACAACTATCAAATTTAGTCTCATTAGGTGTATTAAAAACTGCATCCCGTTTGTCTTATGCCATTCTCGCCAGGGGGCATGTCGCCCCGCAGGCATAGGATCTTTGGCCTCCAAAGAAGGGCCATTAGGATTGTAGGTGGTCTAGGATATCGAGAGGAAACAAAAGAACTTTTCATCAGACTCAAAGTACTTACCTTACCGTGCATATATGCTTTACAAAGCAATACACACAATCATGAGAATGTAAAAAGTTTCATAACACATGCTGACACACATCAGTACAGTACACGTCACAAAGATTATATATATCCGGAATTTATAAAGCTTACTAGGGAACAAACTGGTGTTAATTACCATGGTGTTAAACTTTATAATCTACTAAGCAATAGCGTGAAAACCCTACCACCGAAAAAATCCAAGTCTACAATTAAGAACTTCCTACTAAAGAAAGCATTCTTTTCACAAGAAGACATTGAGAGAGAAATTGCAAATGTTACGCGATATTATTAAATACCACCTCCGCTCCTGTCTTCTACTATATTATTTATAGCAAACTTTTTTATACATTTTGTAGTTTATCTGAATGTATTTTACATTATTACTTCCACATCCAGTGGAAGTATAGTAACGACAAAAAAATTATTTTAAATTTTTATTGTTCAAATAGGCTTAAAATGTCATGAAACGTCAAGATATAAAGTTTGAGCGAAAAAAAATTTCTGTCTGTCTGTCGCTCTGTCAACTTTTTTTGTGCGCACGTTTACTCTGGAACCGTTTAAGATATTGACTTGAAATTTGGCACACATATGTACTTTAACGTGATCTGGAACTAGATTATATTTTCATCTTGTTCCGTCAAAGGGTTGGGGGGTAAATTGGGGTAAATTTAGGGTAAATAGGTAAATCAAGCAAGTAAGAGTCCATAAAATTGGTATTTAGTATATACAAGAGAATCTAAGGCCTCAAAAAAATTTTTGGCACTAGCCACCCCCACCTTATTATTAAAGGGGATGAAGAAAATTGTGATTTAGTGTATGTACAAGAACCAGAAACCTCAAAATATTTTTTTACTTCATCCACCCCCACTACCACCCCCACCCACTACCGATGTGGGGTATCGTTTTATAGGTTTTTGGGGTATAGGATTTCAAATATTATATTATTAAAATTCTATAAACAATTATTTCCACATACAAAGTTTTATCGTTGTGAGTGACTTGGATAGAGAATCTGGATGTGGAAGTAGTAATTCCTTAGGCAGCGGCTCTTTTCTTAATTATTTTAAAATGTCTTAAATTTACGTCTTTTGTAAAAATGTTTTGACGTGTGTACAATTTTATATTTTTAACATAAATAAAGTCTATTCTACTCTATTCTATTGAATTTTCCCTGACATTTCATCTCGAAACTATCGACAAATTGTTTCGTTTATTCGATTCCATTGTTATAGTAATTCCAACCATCATGCTTATTTCATTTAGAACTAAATGTAATACTAAAGGTTTTTCTTAAAAATAAAATACTTACAGAAATATGAGTGATCCATAGCATCACGTGCGGTAAGGCGTTCTAAATGATCATAACGTAAAAGTTTATCCAAAAAATCTAATGCTTCTGGGGATACTAAATGTTGATTTTCACTATGTACAAAACGCTCCCACCTTTTTCGGGAGTGTCTGAAATATTAAATAAAATGTGCAGTAAGTACATTAAAAATAATAACATAAATTATGGTTAGATATAACTATTCAATTTCTGTATATGAAATTTCTCTTTTGTACATGTATTTCAATATTTTAATGCACAAGTGCAAAAACATGCTTGTTTATTCAACTCTTTTATTAATAGAATAGTCACTTTGTTATTGACCAAGTTAAATACTAATACAGATTTATATAATGGGAATTATACTGTTTTATTTGTACATTATAGTTCAGTAAAGCTAGGTTAAATAAAATACCCTCAACCCAGGAAAATGCTGCAAATGGCAGTCTTCTTTATGTCCTCAGAATTTCCAACGATCATATGGAGATGAGAACTACCCTAAAATGTGCATTTTCTCGGTTTTACTTTTTTTCTCATAATCCTTAACTGATAAGAAAAAACGTCAAGAAATATTTTTTTTATCCCATAAAATTTGTAATTGATTCTTGGAGGCAGGGTTGGAAAAAAAACCATTTTTTTCATTTTAAACAAAAAAAACTGTTTTTTTTTGTTTTAAACAGTTTTTTTCAATGTTTTAAATGGTATGTTTAAAACAGGTTTAAAACTCTATTCAAATAAAATTAAATAGTGCCTGGTTACTGTGTCTGCTACTATTTACTACTTGATGCCAGATGGCGCTCTTAAATGGATTTTACAGCACACTACAAATAAAATGCTCAGTTTAGTGCATGTGACCATTTGACTCATATGAGTAAGACTACAGCAGCTATTTTTTTGTGAGTGTGTTTACTGTTTATATCGGAATGGACCATCATCGGCACTTTTCCTGCTTTTCCACAACTCCAAAATAATACATTTGTTTAAAACATCGCACTGCGTTTTAAACAGTTGTTTAAAACATCGCACTGCATTTTAAACAGTTGTTTAAAACATCTTATTGTATATTAAATATGTTTTAAACATTTGTTTAAAACACGGTGTGATATTTTAAACATTCCAACCCTCTGATCTACTGTAACGTTAGTTTTTATAATTCATCGACGTTATAAAAAAAGTAATTTTTGTGTATAAGAATTTTGAAAAAATGCACACACAAGACAAAACCAAATGTTTACACCACCAAAAAGTATCAAATCAACTGGAAGTGAATTAAGGTGTGCTACAACATTTTGTCCTTAGGCTATTACTATTTCTAATATATTTCAAAAATCTGGTTTCTTTTAAAATAATAGAATATAAAAGAAGTTTACTTTATGTGCTTACACAATACCTAAGCTTTATTACTCACTGAATGAATTCTTTCAGGACACGTTTTATTGTTCATTTATTGTTTGCTCATTAGATATAAGCTACTATTTTATATATAAAATAAATTTTCTTGTTTTTGAATTTATATTAGGATTAAGGTTTGGTTAAATCTTATAGGCTACAGAATATGTCTTTAACATTTTTCTCCATATCAGTTAAAGTTTGTGGAAAAAAAGCGCACCTTTATGGGTAGTTCAAAACACCGTAATATCCTCGGTAATATCGGTGGAGTTTCACAGGATGTAGTAACAAGCAATTAAGTAATTTATAGCCTATTATTAATTTTTTCCGTGTTAAACCCCAATTTGAGTTATTAGGACACAATTTACAATAGTTATCATTTTATGTTTCTATCGAACTTATATGAAAATTTGAGATTTCCAGAGTGTTAAACAATTTCTTAACTTTTAAACTTACCTTCCTAATATATCATTGAATCTCGGATCTAATTCTATATGATATTTATCGAGATATTCAAAAAGCTCTTCAGTTCCTAAGACTTTGGCTATACGGACTAACTGGTCATAATTGTCATGACCATGGAAGAATGGTTCCTTTCTAAAGATCATTGATGCTAACATACACCCCAGAGACCACATATCTAAGGAATAGTCATACATCTGATAATCTACAAGGAGTTCAGGACCCTTAAAGTACCTTGATGCTACCCTAACATTGTACTCTTGCCCAGGGTGGTAAAATTCTGCTAAACCCCAATCTATTAAACGTAATTTCCTATTTTCATGATCAATCATGACGTTATGTGGTTTTACATCCCTAAAAATCGTCATTTAGAACAAACTGGAGTTTCTGATACAGGCAAAGCGCCGCAACCTGAGAAAATCCACACAGCTCAATCAACTTATATGTTTACTTAATCCAGTTTTCCAGAGTTTCTTTATCTGAGGTTACGATGGCTTGCCTTTGAATATAGAAGAGATACATACCTATGCATTATACCCATACTATGGCAATAATCCAAAGCCTTGAGCAGTTCATATAAATAATATCGAATGTCAAAATCTGTTAGTGTTTGGTAAAGCTGCTTAAAATCAGTATTGTTTACATGCTCAAATATTAAAGCGGGCGTCCGCGATACGGGATCTTTGACAACAGCCTCTAACGTAATTATATTTGTACCACCTCTTAAATTTTCTAATATTTTTATTTCCCTTTTAATTTTCTTCTTCTTTACAGGCTGGAATTGAAAGTAATGAAATTAACATTGGATACAGATGTGGAAAGACGTGGAAAAATATTTGCTATGATTTACATAATTTTTAGATATATAGCAATAGAGGAACATTTGACCTACTTATCTGTAGAGATAAAATCATGGCAAATAGGTTTTTGAAACACAACGCTACATTTAATTAGACAATTGCGACAGTTGTAAAATAATTTATATTCGACTTGTGTGGATTATTTATTACGCTATTCAAACAACATAATTTATTACTTAATTAAATAGCAATTTTAATTCAAAAAGTGATTCTGGTCATATTTAGGTTCGTCTACAATTAGTAGCTTGTTTCAAGATGATTTCTGTGTATGTAATTACTTACAAATATATTTAGGTATGCATTAAACCCACAAATTTGCATTACCTAATAGATATAAATATGTGGATTTTCTTACTGTTTTAACCTTTAATACATCAAATGTACATTTGCAACAAGCAACAAGAAAATTGAAAACATTTACCTTTAAGTACCATGTTGTTTGCATTATTTTGAAACAAAGTGGGTAAGGCACTGAATACTCTGTCTGAGGAGTAATCACTTATGCAATATGTGGGACAGGTATATGTGCAATGGTGTGCAATATCGTGCAATATGTGTGCAATATTGCAATTGTGGGACACATAATTTCAAGTGATTGCCCCTTCGACTCTGTCACATACGACTGTGGCCAGCAATCATCAACTGAGATCACAAATTTTAATATGTTGATATTTATAACATATTAATTTCGCATAGTTATCTCATGTGAATAGGAAGCACTTTTACAGTATCACGTTGTATTTCGTGTGATCCAGGTCTGGTTGGTGATTTTAAAAAGGAGAAAGTTTCTAAAATTAGCAGCCGTGCCTGGTATTTTCAATCATCAAAAATTGTGTTATTTGCTGTATTTCCGTGCTGGCAAAGTACAGACTATATAATATTGGGTATATAAATATCTATTGACACTTTCATGTACCTAAGTGAGATACGAAACAACGTTCTCCAAATTAAAATATACTTTGAAGCATTTTTATTTATGTCGATAGGATATTCTTGTAGAGTTAGAAAATGATGAAATTATTGATGAGATTGCTCAGAGAAGTTTTAACCTTAAAAGGTTATTATTATTTTAGTTAGTTAGGTACTTTTCTGTTTTGAATAATCTTTATTTAGTTTTTAACGTTAGTCCTATTATTTTAATTTTTTGTTTGTTTCTTGAAGTTTTTATAACTGTTTAACATGTCAATAAATTTCTTTATTTCTTTTTACATTTTTATCTACGCACTACCCTCACAGCAGTGCTGGAGGTTCTCCTAGACCTTGTGCCTCTCTTCACCTGGCGATTGAGGCCAAGGCTGGGAGAAAGGTCTACAGGCTGAGGTGTGGTGATCAGTAAAATGGTAGGAGAACTGTTAGGTTACACAAGAGCCTTATCGGATGCGATAGGGCTCACTCACTTCTGGAGACTGAGAGTGACTATATTCTCATCTGAGAGCCCTTGTCGAAGGGTGCAGAACATATCCTGCGACTAAAGAGGAAACATGTCAGAATCATTGTGGTTTTTTTGACTGGACACGGCTCTTTCAGAAAACACCTGCACATTATTAGGGTAGCTGATAACCCCGACTGCAGGTTCTGCGGAGATGAAGAAGAAACTTCCATTCACATTCTAACTTCCTGCCATAGTCTTATGAACTTGAGGCACAAACATTTCGGCATTGATTTTCCGGTACTGGAGGAAATAAGGGATGCGCCATAGGGGGGGATATTGGCATTTGGGTTAGAATCCGGCCTGAATGGAAGAATTCCCAAGTTCTTAGCAGAAGCACAATGGGTCTCCTGTCTAACTAACCTCAAAGTCCTTAAGTAGTAGTAGTAGTAGTAGTAGTAGTAGTCTATTTATTGTGTGTGACAATACAGTATTGTTTACACTCGTCAGATACAAAGATTAATATAGACACTCACGTTAAGATAAAATAAAAACAATGGCATAAGAACATCAATGTAAAAGTACTACAATTATAAACTGGAATATAACATTAAATAAAACAATTAAGATCAACAATACAGACAATTACATTTAAAAACAATTAAAATACGTGAAAAATTCATCTCTCATAAAAGACATTTTCTTTCAGAAAATTTCTTACTTTCTTGGCGAACGCAATATCCTTAAGTGTTTTCCAGCTATTTGGCAGTAGGTTGTAGAATTTTACAGATAGATATCTAAATGAATTTTTGTTTCTAGTCAGACGGAAGAAAGGAACTACAACAGATTCATTCCTTGTTTTGTAGCAATTCTGAGTTTGGTAATGAGACAGATGGTTTCTAGCAAAAAGAATGCACTCTAAAATATACTGATTAGTGCAAGTGAGAACACCTAACCTTTTAAACAAAGGTCTACAGCTTTCGTTATATTTTGAATTCGTAATAACTGGGATAGCTCTCTTTTGCAATTTTAAAATCTTGACAGTGTGTGCAGAGCCGCCCCACAGTAAAATTCCATAGCACATTATGCTATGAAAGAGTCCGTGATATGCAGTCAAGATAATATTTTGATCGATTTGATTTTTAAGTTTTTTTCAGCAAATATATTCTACTGGACAATTTTCTGGACATGCAATTTATGTGGCTTTCCCATGTCAATTTGCTATCTAAAGTAACACTTAAGCACTTAACTGGATTATTATTGTCAATATGAATTCGTGTGTTTAGATGAAATATTAAATTTTGCGTTTTTTGAGTATTTAGACTTAGTTTTACATTAGAAAAGTATTGCTCGGCTTGTTGTTGTGCATCTGCTGACATATTAGTGAGATTATCCATATTATTATGGGCTGAAAGAAGAGTACTATCATCAGCATAAGCAATAATTTTACTAGAGATGCGATCTGATATGTCGTTGATATAAACAATAAATAACGTTGGTCCTAATATCGACCCTTGAATGCCAAACTTGAGGGACTTTAAGGAAGAGATTTCACCATTACTGCTAACACACTGACGTCTGTCTAACATATAGCTTTTAATGAAAGAAAGTGCAGATCCTCTTATACCGAGACTCTCTAATTTTATTAATATGTCAGGAGACACACAATCAAAAGCTTTAGACAAATCCAAGAAAGAAGCAGCTACCATATGTCCATCTTCAAGTGCATCTGTTATAAATACAATCATACCGGTTAATGCTTTAATAGTAGAAGTACTTTTACGGTAACCATATTGACTGGGATTTAGTAAGTTTTTATTTTCCAAATACAGTATTAGCCTTACGTTAAAAACTAATTCAAGCAATTTAGATAGAATTGGAATAATTGATATTGGTCTGTGATTGTTGACTTGATCCACATTACCTTTTTTAAAGATAGGCGTTACTTTAGATATTTTTAGACAGTCAGGAAATATTCCTTGTTCTAAACACAAATTAATGAAATAAGTCATGAAAGGTAAGAGCTCATCTTTGGCCATTTTAATAGTATCACTGTTTAGACCGTAATAGTCTCGATTTAGATGTACTTAATTTGTCTATTAGATAACTAACTTCATATTCCGAGACTGGTTCTAAAAAGAAGGAAAAAGGCACGCTATTGTTCCTACATAGATTTATATAATCAGAATTACTGCAATTTAAATTTTCCAGAATTTCATTGGCTATGTTAACAAAATAATTATTCAGGTCATCGGCACTGATTTCGCGAGATAGTTGATTATGATTAGAGGTTTCCTTAATAATTGACCATGCCGTTTTTTGCTTGTTTTTTGAATTGGCTATAAGATCAGTATTGTGCTTAATAGTTTCATTTTTAAGAGCTCGTTTGTAATCTTTTTTGAGTTTATTGTAATCAACTTGCAGATTGCTGTCAAATTTACTTAAGTCATATATCATTATAAGCTTATCTCTCATAACTTTTATGTTTTGACTGTATTTAATATTGTCTTTTCTTTTTGTACTGTTTGATGGGAAAAGAAGTATCACAGCAATTTTTTACATTATAATAAAATTTCGGTCATTTGATCAGGATCAAGGGTTTGGTAAAAATGTGACCAATCACAGTTCGTTAGTGATATTTTATAATTTCCTATTGTATAATTGTTTATTGATCTATATGTCATCTGCTCTTTGGATCTATAGATGTTTGTTGACTCTGAGTAAGAAAAACACAAACAGTTGTGATCGGATAAGTGAGGATTAAATATTCTGGTTTTACTAATATTTTGCTGTGTATTCGAGAACACATTGTCAATTTTGGTTACAGTTCTATTAGTGACTCTTGTGAAATCATTACCACACTCGTGCATGCCAAAGGCCAAAGGTCAAATCTAAAATGTTTCCCATCTGATCTGGGAAACCGGAAGGGTGGAACGTAGTATATTTATTCTGTATTCCTGTTTTTACCCCTACACTTTGACGTTTTTTGGCTACATCAACTGCAGGGATGACATTATCAAATGATTAATGATTCAGGGAAAACCAGATGGCAAGAGGCTGATATCACCAAGAAGCTAATGGAAAAGAGTTTTAGGAACCCCGTACTAACAGTGGCGTAACAAACACCCCCGCAAACAGCTGGGGGGGGGGGCACATTGACAGATGGCCGACTCCCATTCAAAACTCTGCAGCCAGCTTTGCTTTCTTATATTATGTACTTAATACCTAGTGTGGGTTTAACCCTAATTAAATTATCACACGATTAACTAATTCAAAAATTCATAAACCTGAACCTAATAGTAATGAAGATAAGAATTATCATTTTCCACTCGTTATAGAGAGGGGGCCCCTGAAAACGTTTGCGGGGGGCCCCACTCAATTTCTGTTACGCCACTGCGTACTAACAGGCAACCACGACAGCCGTCGTGATGCTGTTAGACATGCTATAAAGCAAAAGGAAGTCAACTAGAACAATGCATGGGTCACAAAAACGTCTAACAAGAATCCTTCAATAGATATATTTTTAGAATTTGAGGCGACATTCTCAAATTATTACAATTACATCCCTACATGTTTCATGCAATTTATAATTCGAGTTTATTCATTAATAGGACTTCTTGTTAAAAATACTTTTTTCTGTTCTTAAATTCGCCTCCATAAACACGAGTTTTCTTAGAAAAACTCAAAATTTTCATTGCATGATAAAAAAAATACAATTTTTGAAAATTCTACTTTGCGAAATTAACTGGGTAAACTGTCTTTGTACACAAAATATTACGAAAATGTTAGTTTTGATTCCTTACCAGAAAAACCAATTTTTTTGAAAACGGGTTGTTTTATTGGTATCCAGTTACTATTTGTATATCCAGTTTTAAACTATATATGGCCAATAGGGACACTAACTAACCAGCGTTTCACTTGTACATTCGCAACTTTATTTACAATGATGCAGAAACGTAAATTAAACTAAAAACCATTCGCAATTTTTGAGGTTAGGGTGGTCATGACCACGGTCATTTTTTATTGAGAAGTGACGGTCATGACTTAAATCATGATGCGGTCATATGACCCACTCACATCACTATTGGTATCAAACAAATGGTTTAAAGAATGTATGCCTCGACCATAAAGTAATGCGAGTTGGGGATCTTAAAAGTGGAACGGCACGTGTCCCAACTCGCAATCTTTCATTCAATACTTTATGCTCGAGGTACAGAACTGTATTAAAGATATTCCACATATGGCTTTCTAGACAGGATACGAAAGACGTCATATTTCTCAGTCACAAATACTTACTGTGCACACTGCCCAAATTTTATTACAATCGATAAAGTAATTACATGGAGAGAGTACGGGTGCCAATAGAAAACTAGCATATATTTTTTTCTATTTTATTATGTTTATTTATATGGAAAAATAGGCTATGCCAAATATGAGTCTTTAATACTCAAAATTTAATTTCTAAAAACTAATCAAAGTTGTAATCGCTAGCTATTAATTTCAAAATAAGCAAGAGAATGGCTGTGATGTCACACTGCGTGTTGAAGTGTGAACAACAAACAAATGCGTGTCTGCGGCTGTGGTGCCATATGTCAGCGCACTGCTTGACGTCACAGTCAATAGCAGCGCTTAACAAGAATGGATTCAATTATGTAGATTTTAATAGTACATATTTAATATAAAGTATGAAAAATGTTTTTTTGTGAACAAGTTTTATAATATTAGTTGTTTGTTTTATTTTTCAAATTTAATTTTCATGTAGGTTTCCTATTAAAACTATTCTTAGAGTCTTTTAAATTTAATGTGTTTATGTGGTGCCAAATTTACAGACCCACTGGTACAAATTTTATATCTTAAATAGCACACAATATCTTAAATAGCACCATTTTTTTTAATATTTTCTTTACTACATTTTATGCTAGAGGTTGGGACATGATTGTAATGTGTGTTTAAAATATTAGCTATCTTATTTTTCACGAATTACATCATACTTTCCCCAACCAGCACCCTATTTTGTTCTTCGGTCCTATATCTTTCTTATTTTATTTTTCTTTCTCCTAAATTTATGGAGCATTCATGTTTTTTAATGTGTCCTATATAGTCACAGCTACTCTTCATTACTTTTTAGAAAATTTACAAATCGTGCTCCAACCTAACCAAAGCCGATTCAAAATTGTTGAGATTTTATTCTATTTAAATGAATGTCTAATCTAGGCATGTGCTCTAAATATAAGGATGATGTGATAATGTTATTTTAATTTTACTACATTTGACACAATTTAGTCAAGTTCCTAGTAATTTTAAATTGATTATAAAGAAAACAGACACACAACACCTTAAAAACTATTTATAGTCAAATAAAAGTATTCGAAGTTTCTTACCAAGCGGGGCCATATGAGCACTAGACACTAACCTTTAATATTTTAACTACACATTTTTCATTATTTGTAACGTTGATCGCTTCGAACACTTCACTGTACTTTCCTCTGCCTAGTTTCCGGACCAACTGATAGTCATCCTGTTGGCCCCAATCAACAACATAACTTTCGTAGTCCCAGTATTCTCTTGGTTTATGGGAGTTAACATCAGAGTAAACTCTAGCACGGCTAGGCACGGCCATACTTTTATAATGCACTAGATTATTCACAAAGTGTCGAACATAAGATTTGCTTCCTTCGTTACAAACTGCAATTAAAAATATAGATTGAGGTAAAACAAGAAATTTGTGGTAATGAGAGTAATTTTAATACTAATCAGCTAATATTGGCTTAAGTTACCTTGTTTAAAGCACAATTTCGCTATTCTAGAACATTTAATCAGCATAACTACATATCAGAATCTTCAAATTTGTGATTTTCATAGTCAATAGCCTTGTATAGGTAGGCACTCGCCATTCCCCACATACTAGACTTAGCAAGAATGGATAAAGCCTACACTTAAATACATCATACCTAGTTCATTCCGAAGAAAACTTATTTACTGATATCCAATTAACACATTGCAACTCGGATAACCCTTACTGATTTATCTATTTTTTTTCTGGTTTACTTTTATTCAGGACTAGCCGGCTTCTTACCAAAGATTCAGAATCAAGATGGAAGGAAGTTCCATCCCGCCACGATAGAATGGATTGAAGGCTTATTTCAGTATACCCTATACCCCTCTAAAACTACATTGCAGACTTCAGAGGCGTACAGCCACCCCCATGCACCATGTGCCTCACTCAGAAAACTCTCGATATACTTCCATTACTCATTTATTCCACACGCAGATAAAAAAATATCCTTAAACTAGGACAGAATCGTAAAAATATTACCTGTAAACTTCCACAAACGGATCTCATAAGTAATTGAAAAAGTTTTATTGTACACCACTGATTTTAATAGAAATCTACAGGCTGACAACCTTTACCATAGGTGGAGCAACTGAAGCCCGCGACCATTTGAATTTCATCATTAGTTCAAGCAGACATATTTTCTTGTAATAATCTAGAAAATGGATTAATAAAATTACATTTAATTAAAAAACAATTAATAATTATTACTGTACCTATGCGAAAGATTTTGTTGCCTTTAAAAACCAGCTGGTTGACAAGGTTACTGCCAGATTGTCACAATTTAAAATTGTCTGTCATTTGAACTACTCTGTTGACAGCTATCTGGCAATGATAAGGTGATTATACTAGCTTAAGATTACAGGATCCTGCCCATATAATGAATACATCCGTTATCTATTGCTATTACCACTGTCACATTAGAGATGTGTCATTCGTTCATTTTGAGACTATTCAATCCATTCGTGAATGATTACCAAAAAGATCGAATCTTTTGTATCAATCATTCGTTCATTCCATTCCCCAGTAAGCACTCGACTACATTCAGTCATTCAAATGATAGCTCGTTTTGAAATTTGAATAGCCAGCCGCTGAAATTTGTTTTAGTCTGTGGCTGAACCGATGCGCCTCAGTCAAACAGTAGAAGTTGTAGTCGGGCGTGATCGAAGATCGAATGCGAATACCTCTTTAAGTAATTCATTTAATTAATATTTCGAATTCACTTTTACATCTTGCCACTGAGATTAAATACATAGCTAATCTTTTTCATTTTTATTGCAAAATGTGAAACTGGCGTATAAATTATTTTTTAAATAAAAATTTTAAGTTTAACAAACTTATCGTGTTAACAAGCTGAATATTTTTGTGGAAATCTTGAATCATCGGCTTTTATATACACACTTTATACATATTTTTTAATCATAATCTGTTCAAATCTTTTTGATTTTCGCCTACGTTCATATATTTTTAAATATCTGCATTCCGACTTTAAAAATCAAGGGCCGCCGAGGGCCCAAGTTGAATATTTTTGTGGAAATGTACACACTTTTTACATGTTTGTCAATTATCATCTATTCAGAGCCCTTTGATTCTCTTCTCCATTTATATATTTTTAACCCAGTGTATTATTCATTATTTATATGTTTAGAAGATCAAATACATTTTGTTTCTATTTTCCCTGTATACGTGTGTGCATTACAAGCCTTTCTTATTAATTTAAAGACCTATTTTATAAACATTACGAAATGAATGGTAAAAATAAATAATATGAAACTAAACGAATGAATTGAATGAAAAGATCGATCCTAACGTACCAAATATCAATTGACCGATACTACAACTATTGAGAGAAATGTTACGAATTATGCGATATAAGCAGGTCGTAGATGATCGATAGATCTCGTTGTCATTCGAAATGAATGGTTTAAGCTGATGGCCGAAATTCGTGAATGATTGATCCGCACAAGCAAGATTGTATCATTCAATACTTTCAAAGTGATCGAATCCCAACGATCCAATCATTCACGAATGACACATCTCTATCCCACATGGAAGCACGGCAGAGACTACCTAAGGCTGTCTGCGCGTTGAAGCTTTATCAAAATTGTTGAAGTAGCGAGAGGCTCCTCTAGTCAAGGAAAATGCATGACATTGATGACGTGGCGTTAATACATTATATTATATTTTGTTCAAATTTTAGCAATGCAGAAAATCAACTAACAGTGATGGAACAGTCGCACGGGGTCAATCGACAATATTAGCATAGATATGCACATTGTATATTACCATATACAATGATATACACCACAAACAACCTAGGTGTAGGTTCCGAGTTCTATTAGCCTGCATTTTATTGGCTATATAAAAATATATATTACATACTACTACAGAGAGAAGATAGGTCGTACAAACGTAAACTATTGGTTTATTGAGATGAGAAGTTTTTTGTCGTTTTGATAGTTCAGGGATGTTAATTCTTTGTTTCAAATGACAATGGAGAGATGTCGCGTGCACATCGTCGGGGCTATTCATTTGTCGGAAACTTTAATTGTTGAAAACTGAACTCTCTGCCTACAGGCATTCTATTATAGATGGCGAGACAGGTAGGAAACTTTAATATTTATAAAAACAAGACCATTGAACTATACCCACTGACCTCTATATATCCGTACTTTGGAATGAAAAGGGCGGTTGTCACAAAATCATATTTTTTGGAAACGGCCATTTTTGTAAGACATGTGGAGCAAGTATTGGACAACCGTCTATTTAAATGAAATATATTAAAACATTACATAATATATGAACTTCTGGCCTTTAATTATAGAAATATAAGGCTTTTCTTTATTAGAAACAGTTCTTACATAAAATTCACAAAAAATGGACACCCGCCCTTTTTATTCCAAAGTACAGATATAGACTGTTCGTATTTTCAATGTTTTCATTAAGCTAAGCCTAAAAAAGCTCAACATCCCAGCATCGTTGTGTAGAAACTACAGTTGTCTTGTGCTCTTTGATTTAAATTTAGTTAATATTGGTGATCAAATGTGCATTGAAGATAAGCAGGTATATAAAATATATTATAATTTTTATGTCTATCAAATGCAAATATGACTTTTTCAATTCTAACCTCAAATCAAAATATGGAAAGAAAAGATATTTAACAAAATAATTGTTGAAAAATTAAAAAAGGTAAAGTCACTTAGTCATTTATCCTGTCACGAATCATCAGTATGTAGAAATTTAATTGAAAATGTAAATAGATAATGTCAATCATAATTTTCCTGAAAATGATATTTTATTGAACTGAATGATATTTTTACCATTAAAAGCAGTTTTTCTCTAAAGTATTCCATATTCAGTTAATAAACGACATATTAGGTACTTTTGAAGTAACCATCACCATTTTCATTTTCAATGTTCTTATGTAATATTATAACTGAAGTTTTCTGAACTAAACTACCTACCTATATTTGACGGTATTGTATTTTAAAAAATATACATTATTATTATATTGATTCCAGAAAGAGTGGAAAGAAGCAATTCTTGAGATAATATTCTCAGGATACTAATTTATTTACTAACGAATGTGCCACGAAATGCTCAGGAAGGGCTATTGGAATAATTTAAAGCGTTGACCTGGAAGTTATCGCGGCAAAGAAAGGTGAGGAACTTTAACCAATAACTATATGAATATCTTATTAATATTGCTATTATTGTTTCAGAAGTTTTTGTTGCAAGTTTTTCATATGTAATGCAACACACAATAGAGCAGATAACATCAGAATGGTTTCGCTTAACAAAACAGGCATAAGAGGGAAAAAAAAACACAAGGCATCTTTTGAGTGCAGAGGAATAACAACATTTGACACCTAGAATCTGTAGCTGTAGGTTTCTGGAAAGCCAGTGTGTGTGCGTCTAGTTTGACTGGAAATTTGTTATACAGGTCTTTGCATAAGTATTCTTAGAAGCGACAAAGAATAGAACTTACCAATTTAATAAAGGAACTAAGTAATTTCCAACACATATTAAGCAGATAAATGAAAAATAATCTCAATTTATTGTTTTTTTAATATTGTTCAGTTTTGTATAGAAGTAATACAACTATTGCAAGCTTTATCCATTTTTACACCACTGAACACAATTTACAATTTTGTTCTACGTGGGTAATTATATTTCCATGATATTTACCTATATATAGCAAATTTAAAGTTTCGAAAAAAATTACAAATATGTTTTTTTAAATTTTGTGTATCTTGTGCCTGGTCGAAGTTTGTCGACACATTTATAAAATGTCCTACCGTCTGGACTGCTTTGTATTGATAATGCTATCTTGATCTTGATTTTTTTTTTTGTTCATAAATAGAATGTTATGCCACCACAGATAGCATATTTTGTGTTACAGAGATTGAATGAATATTTAAAAATTTCGTTTTGTATATTTTGCAGGGTATATCTAAATTCATGTCATTAATATCGAGATGTAGTTTTGTGCCCAAAGATATTTTTAAAAAGTGTATATAGACAAGAATTTGAAATGCAAAGGAAGCTGCGGCCTGGGATGTCCGGATGAAACGTAGGTCAATCGTGTCTCAGTACTGAAGTATGGGACCTAAATAATAATTTAAGGCATGACTATGTAGAGCAAATTAAGAAGTTTTTTTAGAAAAATTTGCGATTTAAATTTGGGACAAATAATTAAAAAATTACCTGCCTCACATAATCTTTTTGTGAAAATACTACTACTATAAAATAATTTAAAAATCAATATTTTTTTCATAACAAGGGCATATCTACAGATTTAAAATTTTGTTGACAAATTTGAATTTTTTATTTATAAAATTTCAATAGGGTGTAATTTCGTAAAAAAATCAACATTTTTTGATAAGATGTGAAATCCTTTGATGAATCCCAGCAAACACAAAAATTGCGGCCCTTAAATGGGCCATTGTAGCGATCAATGGCTTTCTTATGGCATAGGCTAACTTTTTGTGGCCTATAATAAATTATATGCAGGCGTACCATAGCTTCATGTTGTTATGAATTGCCACATAATAACCAGAAATGGTCAATTATTGTGCAACTCACCGAGCAGCATCCGCCATTTGCATTTTCGTTCTATGCTTGGCCTGTGCGTTATTAAAATTTGTATAATCTGACTTAATCTGACCGTTATTTCTATAAAATTTGTGGTTTATTTTTTATACTAAGTAATTTGCAATTTGTCATTAATAACTTAATTTTAACGTTTTTTGTAAATTATTTTTGATATTATTTGAGACTAAACATTTATTAAACATTCAAATACTTTCTACATTTTGAAATAAATAGCTACATATTCACATAATATAATAAAGACTTCATACACATCACCATAAATACTGCTTTTAGCATCCGAAATAACGGTCACTGAGATAGCTCAGTTGGTAGAAGAGTCAGTACTGTAATACGAACAACGGAGACATGCAGGTTCGATTCCTACCGACCGCAATTGGTAAAGGTAAGTAAAAATAAATTTAATAACTTAATAAACATTATAATTTGCAGGCAACACTTGTGAGAATAAATTGGAGCTATGGTAAACAATATTAAATATGTAAATAAAATATACGGATGATAACAAACAAATTCATAGTACAATATTTATGCATTAATAATTACTTCATTTTTATCAAGTAAAATACTTATACGTCGAAGTTGTACTTTTTCGTAAAAAGCGCCCTGAATAATGAATAATAAAAAAGTAGAATTTCCATATATCGTACTTTATGGATGTATAAATATTATTGTACACTGTTGGCAAATTGAAGGATGGCCAGCTGCTGGCCGGTGGGACATTTCGCCAATGGTCCGCTTGTGGCTCCCCATAAAAGTGCCAATTATGATAATGCTGGCGACAGTGTGTATGACCATTTATGTGCCAATTATGAGTGTTTGCTAGGATAATGTTCGCTCTTATTCTGAAAATTAATACCTATTTTATAGTAGCTATGTCTTGAGTCCCATACTTCAGTACTGAGATATGGATAACTTAATTACACGAATTTAGATAAACTGAATATTATTTAGTACATTATTTATGTACTAAGTGAAGTGAAATAAATCCTTTCCACCATCGTGTAGCAGATGATTTTTATTTTATTTATTTTTTTATAGTTTTGTTAACATGTGAATTTCTTCCAAATATAGATTTATAACTCTCACTGCTTTTCTAATAATTATTACTTTTGAATCCATTTCCTTGTAAATGGGATGTTTGACGTGTTCAAAAATACATTTTTTTAGCGGTAATCTAGTTTTGCAAAGTTCGTCTCGATAAGTTAAAATCAAATATAGAAGCATGCTACTATACCATGTGTCACCTGGAATGTTTTATTCACTATGTAAATAAATTTAAACAGTTAATTATATGTGTGTGTTTATGGAGTTGAAGTAATATTCCAATATGCCAAAAATCATGTAAGTACAAATGTGTTTGCAGTATTTCAAATTAACGATTTGTGTATTTAAAATTGGGTATCTAGAGTGTCGCACTTAAGAGTGTAACAAACACCCTTATAACTTTTTTCCGATTTGAAACAAATTTTACTCACAGAATAAATTAGGATCTACTTGGGGCTAAAAAAAAAACATTCGTCCCCTACAAATAAATGCAAAGACAAGAGCAAATTTTTTTTTGCCATAGGTAGATCCTAATTTGTCCCCTATTTGAGTAAAACTTGGTTCAAATCGGGAGGAAAGAAGTTGTAAGGATGTTACACTCTTAAGTGCAGCACACTGTATATTTGGTAACAGAAGTATATAACATTTTGATAAAATCATTGTTTTCGTTGTATAATAATATTACAAAATCTTAAATATTATACTGCCATAACATAACTGTTATATATATTTATATAACTGTTATTATAACTAGTTATATTAATGTTATATAATGTCTCAGTTAGTCTGAGTGGGAAATAGTAACATTAGCGTTATACCATTATTTTGTAGGTGTTACATAACTCGTTACATTTAAAGTTGGTAGGGTTATATAACAAAAACATTTTAAATATATAACGATGTTTGCTGGGCTACACCATTTTCCCTTAATATGCTCGAAGCTGGATACGTACTAAAGGATAGGTGTTTTGAACATGCAGGTAGAATATAAATAAGGAGTAGCTTATATCCTACAATGAGAAATGACCGCAGAAGGCGTGTCTTGTGATCATACTGTCATGAACGGCTCGCCAGGCCGTTTTAAAAAAAGTTTATACAGCATTTGAAGACATACATGCTAGTTGACTTTACACATTGACACTACCATATATCAATCCAGTAAAGTAATGAATGAGATGACGTTTCCACTGCTGCTCGTCATATAAGTGGTTTATTTAATCATGGTAAACGCAATATATATTCAAATAATTAGAAGATATGTCTATAGTATTTGCTTTCGACACGTGACGACACAAGGTCAGAGGAACATTAACCGTTCAACCTATCCTTTCGCGATCTTGGGATACACGTACCCGGCGTAGAAGGAGAGGAAAATCATAAAACCCGTACATGCTTAGCTAACGGGTCTTATCGTTTCCATCTATTTCTAACGGTCACGCGTTATACTGAGCAAGACCTATTATTGTTTGAATTTAATCAAGCGTTGCCTACCACTTAATAAAAATACAGCATCACTCATTATTATACTTACTTATTTTTTCATTTTGATTTATTAAGCCGCCATCAGAACAGAGGTAAATTTTGTGATACACATCTTATGGAAGTGTTACATTTGTAATATCCTGTTCTTTTTGCTAAATTAATGTAACTTTGCAGGAATAATTATATTTTGGAAAATATCAAAGGCTTTCAGTTGTGTAACAAAATTTAACCCAGCAAACATTTATCCGCGGATTTTTGTTGGCCCTATGTCGTACACCCGGCATATGAATTGCTGGCCTGTTACTGGCATACTTCATTGGGCTGGCATATATAGGTCACTACGGCCGGCAGCCGGGCACAGGTGATTTGCCATCACTTGCCGTCTTTGGACCGGCATTGTGCCATTATATGGAAATCACAATGTCGACACTTCTATTATGGGCCGTTAAATTAAATTTGACTTTACTTCAGTGGCCCAGCATATGGCCTATGCAAGGTGTCCAGTATTGTTATGTTCAAACTTTGGGGGCGTAGAGTAGACTTAATTGCAAGACTAAAAAACACAAAAGTGGTAGCTCAATGTTTATGTTTGGAAGTCACAGGACTATAAAATTTTTGACCAGTAAATACAAAAAATGCATCTGTCATCCGTGGTCAAATGGTTAGTTTTTTGTCATTTATTCCCACGACTAAGTTTTTTTTTTATTTACTGTTCATAAATTGAATAGGCCTGTAACTTCGAAACGAATAAAAATCGCACTACTACTTTTGTGTTTTTTAGTCTTACAATTAAGTCTACTTTATGCTCCCAAAATTTGAACACAACGATATGGGACACCTTTTATATACCTGCAACTTTTTTTTAACCTGCAACTTAATTAGGCCATAAGTAACGACCCATTACATTTATAGATAGAATTTTTCTGTTTAAAATTTTTTTGCTAGTTTAAAAATTAAGTTACCACCATATGCATATTTATATTCAAAACTTCTTTTACATATTACCCATGTACGTCAATAACCACATGCATCACGTAACACATACTGCTTGATTAGAATTGTCAACTGACATTTGGGAACGTCTAAATGAAAGTTTGATTAAATAAATATACCCATATCGTGGTTTTTAGATTTGCCCCTTCTAAAAAAATGAAAACCGGTACATTTCTATGAAGTCTTAACACATTATTTTTTAAGAACTGAGTCCAAGTTACTAAAAAAAAAACCTAAAATTTATTCAATACGTTAACATTAAAAATCATCAAAACAGTTCTCTGAACATAATAAAATACATTTCATATTCCAACGTATATATCTTCTCCTGGTCTTATTTCTGTTCTCCTTTGCTTTTAATTATCTTCTTCCTCTTCTCGATTAGCAAAAGATCGTACCAAACCTGTTATGGTAGTTCCTATTTCCCATTGGATTTCCTCGTATTACAGCTGAAACAAGTTTTCTTACATAATATTTCCGGATTTATTTATTTTTTGATCTGATAGTATGAAATATTAAGAAAACAAACCACATTTTTATTCTCGAGCATTTAAATCCTTAAAATTTGTTTTAATATTATGCAAGAAAATTTCAGACAATTAGGACTTGTTTAATATGCATATCACATATTGTGATTTTAATATATTTTGTAACTTACACATACAGTCATACTGTACTATATCTATACTTATAATATGTTACCCATACTACTTTTGTATTAGTTTTATATATACAATACGCAACAAGTGTAAAATCCAAAGTAAAAAAAAACACCTCGAAAACAACACTTGGAGGGTCTAAATTAAAGTACCTACTTGTACATTCGTGCATATTATACCCTCATTTTGGAATTTTGGTAACCGACATCTCAGAAAAATATAGGGTAATGGTCATTAATTTTCAATGGCATCAGAGCTTGTTTCTGATATTGTTAAAAGAGTAATGTTTGAAAATTTTTCACGCGTGTTTTGTAAACATAACAAAAATTATTAATCAAATGTGGGAAAGCTACAGTAAGTAATTCTAATGTTATGTAATATGTATACTCACTTCTCCATAATAAAAGTAGATGTATGTTGACTCCAGTTTTCTTTTTAATTTGAAAAACTATCTCATCTGTCTGCTGAAAATTCCAACAAATCAGTCACCACTATCAACGTATAGATATAACAGGCCAAACCTAGAAAAACAGTATAATCAACACCATCTGTAGGATATATATTCCCGATCAATATTATTGGGCTTCGACATATACTGAACACAATTTGAAAACTGACTAGGTATCGCACATGATAGAAAGAAAATTAACTAAAAAGAAGTTAAGTATTAGTATAGCAAACCTTCCATCAAACGGGGGTGACGTAATGGAGCCGTGAGTCTTTTCCCTTCCTGTACACGCTTGTCTCAATTTCAATTTTATCCTGCCGAAAGTGTAATTGACAGACCTTAAAATAAAAATAAATAGAAAATCATACCTAATTTCGTTTTGAAAATAAAATATAAAATTAAAATACTTTATTAAATTAATCGAAAAATTGTAAACATAACCTTCAAGCAAATCATGGCACAATTATAATTTAACCATAAGCTGAACATTACATATATTTTACGGTGCCATCAATTACTTACCTCTTCACGACAATAAAGACTATTCAATAAATAAACAAATAAAACTCCAAAATTCGAAAAAAATAACCAATAACGCTATTTATGAGCCTTGTCCACGAACCATAGATTAGAGATTTATATAGGATATAGATGGGCAACTCCCTCTCCATCGACCAATACCTGTTTGGGTTCATACTATGAGCGCCTACGGCGCTAGTAGCGTTAGATTTACGCGCTCTAGGCTCGGGGGGAGGGGAGATTTAAATTCATCTTTGAGATTTGGGTAAAGACAGATTTAGACGATCACATTTTGTGATCCAATTTCTTGTTGAAAACTATCTTTTATCTTTAATTAAATACCAATTAGGTGTTTTGGCCCATCGTTACCAATTGCGTTAGAATGTAATTGGTAGAAACTGGTGATACCTAATAGTAGTAATTAAAGACAAAAAATATTTTTGAACAAAAATTTGTCACAAAATATGATCGACTAAACGTACGTACATTGTGTAAATAAAATAAGAAATATCCAATTGCGAAGTATATTTTAAAATATAAGCCTGACATTTCATCCTAAAGCATGCGAGTATATAAAATATGCTATTGACGGCTGGCAATTAGGCACACAACAAACAAACATCATAATGGTTCCTTGTTCCTGTCGGCACCAACAACAAATACAGCAAACACAGTTTAAAAGCAAACGTTATTAACATAACCATAATAACACTTAAATACATGAAAATACCGCATTTATAGCTAGGGAACAAGTCATCGGCACATTTACTGTTTGAAGTTTGACACATGTGATGACATTAGAGATGTGTCATTCGTGAATGATTGGATCGTTGGGATTCGATCACTTTGAAAGTATTGAATGATACAATCTTGCTTGTGCGGATCAATCATTCACGAATTTCGGTCATCAGCTTAAACCATTCATTTCGAATGACAACGAGATCTATCGATCATCAACGACCTGCTTATATCGCATAATTCGTAACATTTCTCTCAATAGTTGTAGTATCGGTCAATTGATATTTGGTACGTTAGGATCGATCTTTTCATTCAATTCATTCGTTTAGTTTCATATTATTTATTTTTACCATTCATTTCGTAATGTTTATAAAATAGGTGTTTAAATTAATAAGAAAGGCTTGTAATGCACACACGTATACAGGGAAAATAGAAACAAAATGTATTTGATCTTCTAAACATATAAATAATGAATAATACACTGGGTTAAAAATATATAAATGGAGAAGAGAATCAAAGGGCTCTGAATAGATGATAATTGACAAACATGTAAAAAGTGTGTTCATTTCCACAAAAATATTCAACTTGGGCCCTCGGCGGCCCTTGATTTTTAAAGTCGGAATGCAGATATTTAAAAATATATGAACGTAGGCGAAAATCAAAAAGATTTGAACAGATTATGATTAAAAAACATGTATAAAGTGTGTATATAAAAGCCGATGATTCAAGATTTCCACAAAAATATTCAGCTTGTTAACACGATAAGTTTGTTAAACTTAAAATTTTTATTTAAAAAATAATTTATACGCCAGTTTCACATTTTGCAATAAAAATGAAAAAGATTAGCTAAAAGTGAATTCGAAATATTAATTAAATGAATTACTTAAAGAGGTATTCGCATTCGATCTTCGATCACGCCCGACTACAACTTCTACTGTTTGACTGAGGCGCATCGGTTCAGCCACAGACTAAAACAAATTTCAGCGGCTGGCTATTCAAATTTCAAAACGAGCTATCATTTGAATGCCTGAATGTAGTCGAGTGCATACTGGGGAATGGAATGAACGAATGATTGATACAAAAGATTCGATCTTTTTGGTAATCATTCACGAATGGATTGAATAGTCTCAAAATGAACGAATGACACATCTCTAGATGACATGACAATGATGACATATTTTGGCTATATTCGACTGGGACCACCGTGGGCACGCCCATAGTGGACGAGGTCGAACGCTTTCACAGTCGTATCATAAAACGTGACCATGTCGACCAACTTCAGACCGCTGATTAGAACGCTTTTTAGCAGTCCGACCGTGGTCCGCCCGCCAGTCGAACGGGACCCTACTACTAGTCTATAATAGTCGGGCCACGCCACAGATTAAATCAGAAAAGTGCCGCCAGCGCCGCTTGGAGTCATAGTATGAACCAAAAAGACTGATCAAATATTTTGCATTGAGTTACCATAGCCTGCCACGAACTTTGTCGTTGTATGATGACTCATCAATTGTGAATTTGCAGTATTTGCACTTGCCAGCGCTAGGTGGTGTTGGTATATATAATTCATATTTTTTCCTACATTAATACAAAAAAAATGTGATATTTACCTACATGTAGTCTATTTTATGATTAAATAAAACATAATAGCTATATTACATATTGCAACAGATTAATTTTGAAATAATCAACGGTCAATTGCCATTTTATCGTTGTTGGGCCATCAAAGCATATTTATCATCGCCCTATAGTTACTTATAAGACAGAGGGCCAGCATCATTACACGACAAGCGACAGTTGCCAGGCAATAAATGCATTGGCCTGGCACTTTGCCGGACTTGCTATGTTTACTGGGAAGCTTTCTCTTTCGATAGGCATTTATATACATCCGTATATTAATTATCCCCTTCTAATCTGATGCGATAAATTTTATATCAATATTTTATGCCAGTATTATATTATTTCTAAAATGAATAAAACAATTCTCCTGAGAAACGTTATACGAACCCATGTTATGTAATTATGATTATTTAATAATATTTTATCTTAATAATATCTGCGAATCAATATTTCCAGTGGTATTATAAAAAGTACACCATATGTCGCGAATGCGCTTTTATTTAAACACCTACGTTATGACGTCCTTACTACCACGCACAAAGCTAGAGCGCTAAGGGTTTCAATTGGTTAGTAACAAGTAGGGGAGTTCCCTTTTCCAAGCCTTTTCACGGATATATTTTGCTAGAAGAATCTCAGCACCATAAAATTTTGTAAATTCTCCTGAGTCATATAGATTTAGTAGTATTACAATCTGCAAAGTTAATCTGATAATCCATTTAAAAAAAATAAACTGTATCTTTTTCAATTTAAACCGAGATTTCAACGTTCAATAGAAGACAAAATACTGCAGCTCTTCCAGTGACTATGACCTAAACAAACTCATCACCTCTCCTGTTAACTTCTATATCTGTGGCAGTGTATGATGTCATGGATGGGAGAATTGAAGGAGGTACGGACGAAGGTTAACAACTAACAACTTTATATCGATTCTACAAAGAATGGCGTTTACCCATATGTTATGGTTGCCGGTTGTTGTTATATTTTTATTTATTTTTCACTTAACATGTTGTGAAGTAAAGAAGTTCCCACTGCATATGCCAAATGTTTATCCCGACAGGGTAAGTTTAAATTTTATATTTATACTTGTTATTAACACATGCATATTTAGGGTTGCATACATAAATAATATTTTGAATTTTTTGCCCCTCTAAATTAATGTTTTTGGACGCGGACGATTTTTTATTGTTGAATTATAAGTAGTAATAGACGCTTTATGCAAAGTTATACATTATACATATTTTTTTGATAATAAGGTAAAGCATCTGCCGGAAAAAACTACCTACTAAAACATAAAAATATAGACGTTAAATGCGAGAAGTATGAGCTAAGTTTGTACTCTGTTAAATGGCTCTGTTATACTTTTTTGCTTTTTTCTTATAATGTGCGAAGTTTTATCAAGGGAGACCAACGAGAACGTATTCATAATCTCTTGTAAGTACTTATAGTTACATATACAAATATTTTACCTGTAGAAAAGATACGTGGGCGATATCGCAGTACAATAGGGCCCCAAAGTTAGATTTTTGCAATACCTATATCTGATATATGTTATTTTATATTTTCTCAATGCATTATTGGATTTTTCCCGCATTAATTGATGTGGTTGTGATACAGGAAGCCAAAACTCAAACGTAAACTTTTTAGCAATTATTTGTTACCGATTTCAATGTCCTTGATAAATTATGTAGGTAGTATGATATACCTACATAAAAAATAATTTTGGAAGAAGCAAATGTGAATTTTTTTAGTTAAAGTAAATAGCAGTATTTTATTAAAATGGCCTGAACTAATATCTATATTTACAATCGTATAATCAATATTATAATATTTGATAAGCATCTATATCATATGCAGGAATAAATTTGGGTAGTAGCCATGGTCGTCTCTTCGAGAGGGAGTCACAATTATATGCGCAAATTTTATTTAGGGTTTACCAAAAGATATCATCGGTTTAATTAAGCGAATAAAATAAATTTTATTTTTTCTTAATCTATACAAAGTTATATTGATGAAAAGAGCACCACCAGAAAAACAAACAATTAATTCAGCAATTTTTGTCATATTCCAAAAACCACTCAGGAAATGTAATTTTAAACTAGATTAAACGTTATACTCTTCACTGGTTTGTTGAACTTGTTATATACCTAGGTGTACTGTAATATATACAGTATGTCCACAGTTAGAGTGGATAAGAGGGTAAACTTTTTTATTTCTCATTTTACGCAGAAAATTTATTCTTCATAAATAATTTTGCCTTTTTTAAAAATATGATTTCCATGTAGTAAGTTAACATGTCATGTACAGGGTGTTCAGAAAATTTAAAAAATCGGAAAATTATGTAAGATTTTGTCAGTTTTAACGGTACGAAAAACTGTCACTAAGGTTGTTTAGAATTAAAATTTATGTCAGAATTCCAATTTGTAGATAAATCTGCCTAATTCGACTTTTTTAAAAAAATTTCATACTTGTGCCATGGTATCATGCGATAAAACTTCCGGTAAGATAAAAATTATTTTCCTACAAATATTATTAAATAAAACACCTAATTATACTCGTAATTATATTAAACTACTTTTATTACTTCCACATCCACTGGTAGTAATGACAAAAAATTTTTTTAAAATTTTTATTGTTCAAGTAGGCTTAGAATGTCATGAAACGTCGAGATTTTAAGTCTGAGCAAAAATATTTTCTGTTTGTCTGTAACTTTTTTTGTGCACACGATTACTCTGGAACCGTTTAAGATATTGACTTGTTATTAAATTGGTAAATGGGGGTAGATAGGTAACATAAGCAGATAAGAGTCCATTAGATTGGTATTTAGTATATACAAGAAGCTAATGTCTAAAAAAAATTTGGCCTTAGCCACTTAGCCCATCCCAACTAGCACCAAAGTAACAGTAACTGAGATGAGAACTTCAAATGAGTAACCACTACGAATCCGTGACTCAATTTACGACTTTGATATGTAAATAACTTCATTTGACATATCCGTAGTCACTGTCTCGTAGTTTTTACCACTAGCGGTTACTTTAAAGTTATGTGACTTCTACGTAGCTTTTCCGGTGCATGAGGACGCCCTAGTTGTCAGTGAGATGACCTTCGAAGTTGCAACCACTTTCAAGCAGCGTTGATAGTGGCCGCGACATTCTGGGAACCTTTACTATCCATTTAAAATCGTGAACCTTGTTAGTAACATTTATTAGTGTAAATGACGTTACCGATGCCTGCAGAACTAAACTTCGTGCACGGCTACTACGAAGTAGTTAAATTCACGATGAAGTAAATTTCACCATCTAGTTCCCATTGTTAACCATATATAGGGAAGGAGGGGCGATAACGAGAGGAATGATATACCTAACCTATATAGTTTATGCTTGTCTTGTGGCCTTTATCTTTTCCAAATTTTAAAATAATAACTTGCTATTTTGTGTTGAATTTCATACATTTATCTTTTCCATTCAACACAACTCGTTAAGTGAGGAAAACAACTAGGTATTTTTCGGATTGTTTACCTGGTAATGTTTTTTAAAAGATAATAAATGTTCTATGTAGGTAATATGTAAGAGTATGAAGTTGTTCCATGATATTAATTAATGTTCTAAAATAACAGGTAAGAGTAAAAGTCGCTGAAGTGCCTAAAGACAAAAAACTTCGCAGTAAGGGGATAATAGCTTTAAGAAATTGGAAAACCACCTAACAAATGTATGTGTGTATATAGTCAACATTTTCTACAGAATGATTTTTTCACTGAAGTAAGTTATTCATATTTGTACCTGCATTTATAGATATGTTTCAAAATACCTATAATATAGAGGTGCAACGGATATCAGGTTACTATCCCAGCAAACACTCATAATTGGCACATAATTGGTCATACGCACCGTCGCCAGCATTATCATAATTGGCACTTTTATGGGGAGCCACAAGCGGACCATTGGCGAAATGTCCCACCGGCCAGCAGCTGGCCATCCTTCAATTTGCCAACAGTGTACAATAATATTTATACATCCATAAAGGACGATGTATGGAGATTCTACTTTTTTATATAGATACATTATTCAGGGCGCTTTTTACGAAAAAATACAGCTTTGACATGTAAGTATTTTGCTTAATAAAAATGAAGTAATTATTAATGCATAAATATTGTAATATGAATTTGTTTGTTATCATCAGTATATTTTATTTACATATTTAATATTGTTTACCATAGCTCCAATTTATTCTCACAAGGGTTGCCTGCAAATTATAATGTTTATTAAGTTATTAAATTCATTTTTACTTACCTGTACCAATTGCGGTCGGTGGGGTTCGAACCTGCATGTCTCCGTTGCCGGTATTACAGTACTGACTCTTCTACCAACTGAGCTATCTTAATAACCGTTATTACGGATGCTAAAAGCAGTATTTATGGTGATGTGTATGAAGTCTTTATTATATTATGTGAATATGTAGCTATTTATTTCAAAATGTAGAAAGTATTTGAATGTTTAATAAATGTTTACGAGTAGTCTCAAATAATATCATTAATAATTTACAAAAAACGTTAAAATTAAGTTATTAATGACAAATTACAACGGTCAGATTAAGTCAGATCACACAAATTTTAATAACCCACAGGCCAAAGCATATAGAACGAAAATGCAAATGGCGGATGCTATGCTCGGTGAAGCCTTGAGAGATTTTTCACAATGCGCATGCGCGTAACCATAAAAATATTAGCCTGCATATTACCATAAAAGTACCATCAACGTATAAACCGAAGCAGCATTTTTTATGGTTGCACAATAATTAACTATTTCTGGTTATTATGTGGCAATTCATAACAACATGAAGCTATGGTACGCCTGCATATAATTTATTATGGACCACAAAAGGTTAGCCTATGCCATAAGAAAGCCATTGATCGCTACAATGGCCCATTTAAGGGCCGCAATTTTTGTGTTTGCTGGGATCCGGTATCCGGCCTATCCGGCCATTTTATTACTAGTCGGCTGGACACCGGATAGTGACCTGATATCCGGCCAAAACCGGATATTTAAAAAATAAAAAGTGGAATAAAAAATGAAACAGTTTTATTATACTGATTGGAGTTAGTATACCACCATGCGTAAGGGTCACTATTATTTTGAAGTTTGAATCAGTCCTCCTGTCAAATAGTAGTCAATCTCATTGGCCATTGAAGTTTTCTCCGAAACGTTGTCATTAAAGATGGGATTTTGCAAAATAAGAGGGAGATGCGTGTTTATTTTCGATTTATTATAAATATTTACGAAACCACACATAGTACAATCTTTAAAACTATTTTAGATACTTGCTATTGTTCTAACGCAATCAAATATACAGGGTCCGCCACTTAAAATTCCCCAGACTCTAACTTCCTTTTTAAATCACTCTGTATGCATGTTTCAAGGCCTTAAAAATATCTACAATTTGATGTGCTGGACATGGTCGTAGCTTAAAAAATAAGGAAGTTACGAGTCTGGGGAGTTTTAAGTGGCTTTTACCCTATTACTTCCCATTTTTTTCTTGTTTTCTGTTGTATTTTAATATTGCAGTTTGTCAATGAAAATAGTTCCTAATTCCATTATTAGAGCATGGCATTTAACTATATACAAAATTTATGATAAAAATTGTAGATAGTTGTATTCCTTAGAGCAATTTTAAAGATTATACCATTTATGACTTTTTAAATATTTATAATAATCCGAAAATAAACGCATATTTCCCTCTCACTCTGCAAAATTCTATCCTGAACGCTAGTATTTCCTGTACCAACTTTTTTTTTAAAATTTTATTATGTGTTAAAAAAATAGACCACAATAATATAAATATATAAAAACATACGAGAAAAAGATGGTAAGATGTTTGACAAACAATAAAACTTAACATATAAAAGGTGAAAGTATTGTCCAAAAAGACATTTTTCAACTTCACCTTTCACAATTCAAGAAATATGTAATGAAAGTAATAATAATTATACAGAATTTTGAAGCTCACTTGAGGTTTTATATCAATAGATATAGTTTTTCTTGCTTGGCATATTTTTTGAATGTTGCAATGTTCATATCATAACAGTCCTCAGGTATAGCATTAGCTATTTTAGTCGCAATATAAGAAAAACTTGATTTAAACATTGTTGTGTGATGCCGTGGAATGTCAAATTTAGTTCTGTTTCTTGTTACACGGTCATGCACTTCATACCGGGGTTTTAGCTTGTTATATAACAATTCAGGAGTTTCATCCAAAATATTTTTAGAAACAAAACACACTAAATGCAGTCTTTGTCTTTCATCCATTTGTAGCCAGTTTATCTCTTGTATATGGTGACTAGAGGCTCTCGTCTTGGCAATTGCAAGCAGTACCGGGTTCCAGCATTTTGCACTCTTTGTATTCTCTTCTTTGTCTTTGCTGTTAAACATAGATAGTATACACAATCACAGTAATTGAATAGCGAGAGAGTCAGCAAATCAACAAATAAAAGTTTTACATTCTTAGGCAGAATATTTTTATATTGATATTAACTTCGTCAAAACAGTTCCAAAAAGTGTTGTGAATATCAGCATATCTCTTTCGTTGTTACTGGAAGGAGAAGAACCACTTTCACTATCACTGCTTGAATATAAATTTATCACAACTATTTTTTGAAGCCTATAGCAAAGTAATTTGACGGGATTTTTCAGCCTGATTTTAAATCTGGGGTCTCGAAGAGTTGCTAGTAAGTATTTTTGTCGTCGAGGTTCACAAGACGTGTTTTTAATCCAACTTTCAATGCAAGCCGGATAGTTGGCCGGATATCTGGTATCCGGTACAAGAAGTACGCCGGATATCCGGAATTCGGTATCCGGCCAAAACACTATCCGTCGTATCTCTACTATAATAATAATAATAATAATAATAATGATTTATTGCCCAACAGATAAAAAAATCCAATTAATAATAATCTCTTGGGTTGGAATTTATTTCACTTAACATAATTTGCTAGATGGTTTTCGAATTTTTAAAGCTATTGGCCACTTACTGCGAAGTTCTCTATCTATTTGGAAAGCTGTGCATTGACACGTCTTTTAAACTATATGCACTGTTACTGAACATTGTCTTTTACACTTACTAGTAATTTCAGAAATTTAATTGATGTGAAGTAATTTTACACTCTTACCTATGTTGAACTTGTATTGTTTTTTGAGAAACATAAACAGGAAAACAAATACAATAGCACTGAAATAAAACATACCTAATTAAAAAAAAATCATTTATTTATTCAGATCTCTCTTCTTTTTCACAACATACATGTGCATATGGTTAAAATAATTCCTAGTCTGCTTATAATATCCGGATTGGCCTGCTGTACAACTACACATGCATTTTCATTTATCATCACCTTATAAATTCATTCTAACTTCATGGGAGCAAAGGGCAAAGATTTGTTTTTTCACGGCATCTTCAACAGAGAATTACATGACCAGCTCTAAATACCACTTCATCTTCCTTGATGGGTCTACTTCTGCATCTAATTAAAGTAAAGATATCACACAATTCTAATTCTACCTTCGGCATATTTGAAAACAGTTCACAAACGTAAGAAAATTAATAAAATAATAGACGTAACGTTATGACAACTACATGTTTTCGTCACCATTTCCGATATATTGATTGAAAATTGAAAATATTGAAATTCACTGATACCATCTGCTGATGTGATTTTCCCCTATAGACAAAAGTCAAAATTAGGGGCGCGTTCATTTTAAACGTCGCGCGTCGGACGTATGGCAGCACACCAGGGCGCGGCATTTAGAATCAATGTTGGAAAAAATGTAACTATGAAGTGGCAGCGGGGACCATGCTGCAACTTTAAAGTGACGCTACAGTCCCATTCGGTACTTTGTAATAAATGTAACTTTAAAGTCACATATTTTCAGTCCCTGTCACTATCCTCAAGTAACAATTACTTTCAAGTCACATTTCTTAGTAAAAACAACTTCAAAGTGATTCTTTCTGAAATACGCCTTCTTGATGGCCAAGACTTATGACGCCATTATTACAAGACATGAACCATAACTTCATAAATAACTCAAAAATTTAATTTATCACTATTTCTGCACCAAATATAATAAATTAATGGTTAAAAATGTCAAGTTTCAAAGAACAATAAAAAATAGCTTTCAGCAGCCAGGTTGACATATTCTCCCATGACATTAAATATTTTAAAGACAATATTTTAATTAAAAAAAGCAAATTATAAAGGCGCGTGCCAGATTCGGACGTTTTATCATTATGTTTGACAATAAACTTGCATTCGTTTTAATTTTGATGCTTAGCCATTGGGAAATTGTACAAGTTTTGCTTTATAATATTATACTATTCTGCTATTGTATTAAGTTTCTGAGTTAGGGAAATGGATAGCAATAATCATGTAGGAATGAAACACAAGTATAATAAAATCAGTTGCAAGACAAAGCAGGCAACATTCATTTGATAGAGTGGGGCGTGGTAAAGTTCCCCGAAAGTCGCGGTTTACACTCCGCGACGTCACCGCTACATAACCACAACGCCACTGGAAGGTAACCGGACTAGTTCCGGGAACGTAGCCGGAACGTTGCGGAAACCGAAAAAATATTCCCCATTTTGGTAGTACTAACGTAATGGGAACGTTCCTGTTATGCTCTTGTGACTAGTGACAGAACACTTTAAAGTACCTACAATAGTCGTTGCTACGTTCCAGCAACTAATTGTTCTAGTTGGGATTACTACCCCCACTCCATTATAAAAGAAAAAAAATTGTGATTTAGTGTATGTACAAGAACCAAAGGCCTCAAAACATATTTTTTTATTTCATCCATTCCCACTACCACCCCCTATCACTACCCCACCCCACTACCGATCTGGGATATCATTTTTATGGGTTTTTGGGGTAGACGATTTCAAATATTATATTGTTAAAGTTCCATAAACAATTATCTCCACATACAAAATTTTTTCGTTGAGAGACATGGGTAGCAAATCTGGATGTGGAAGTATTTTTAACAGAATTGAAAATACGCATTAGGAAAACTAAAATAAATTAAAAAGAATATATTATTGAAACACGTCTACACCGTGCTCCACGCATTTTTGAAGGCGACTGTAAAGCTCTTCGTAACTTTCTAACCTCTTGTAAGGATATTGACTGAACAGCTTCCCCATGCAATGCGATCTTTCAACAGATCAGTGTTATTATCTAAAGGTTGGCCTACTGTATACAATTTGTTTCAATCGATCCCACAAATAAAAACCCATATTTGTTAAATCGGAGGACCTTGAAGGCCATGAATTTGGATCATACCGACCAATCCCTCGGTCAGCATTATTCCGTAACCACAGGTTCTAACATTTGAGGCAGAATGAGCCGAAAATTAATCGAGGTTAGTTTTCTAATTCTTTACTGAAAAAAGTTTGCAGCATATTCAAATAACTATTGTTGTTACAAGTATCTTCAAAAAAATATCCCAAGTAGCACACTTAATTCCTCAAGATGTCCCGAGGATAAAAATATTGGGAATAATATATAGCCTCTAGAGGTCTATAAGAGCTCCCTATGAATGGCAAATGTCAGATTATTTTAGAATAAACCAATACCTCGCATAGAAATCAAAACAGCTATTAGTATAAAATCCTGTAAGCAGATTTTTGCCTACCTATAGAACTCCTGTAGTATTCTTTAGGATGTCTTATCGCTTACCAATATAAATGGTACCGATGACATCCCTATAAGATTTCTATTAAATGTACCGCATCAATCCTGCAAGCAGATTTTTGACTACTTATGCAGTGGCCGAGCGTTGCTGTTACGGGCCTGGGTTCGAATCAAAGATCTTTAAGTAAGTAAAACATCTTTGGTTCGAATGGTTTTCCGCGGGCCCCACAATCAAACTTTTCTTGCGGGCCTTTTGAGGAGCCCCTGTAAAACATGTGTTTTGCTTGTTTGACTACTAAATATATGTATTTTATGGAACTTTAGATTTGAACAAAAACACATTTGTCAATGGTATTCATTTAAATTTAATATCAGTTGACTTATAAAAAAAAAAGTTAACGACATACAGAAATAAACCAAAACAACATTCTTCATAGACAAAAATAACTTAACCAAGAAAAGGATTTTTTTCTTGCACGTAAACTAAATAATAAATTAAGACTAGGACAGTCCTTTGATCTAAGCGACTCGGCAATCGGCATTACAGCATTCGATTACGAACATGCAATAACACAAGCAGCCCATATCAAAGTATTACTAAACAGGGTAGTACTCAGAAAAAAAATTGCATAAATGTGTTAACTAAGATTTAATTACGTTTTTCTTTATTTTGTGATTAATTTGACTTGACTTTCGTTTCGTGAAGTGTAAGGTATTGAAGTACCTGGGCTGGTCCGTTCCGGGCCCGGGTTTCGCGGAACCAGCGTTGCCAACTTTTGTGTGAGCGGTTTTCCTAAACATACGAGCATTTTCCCCTAGATTGACCAATTTTTCCCTAGGGCTAGTAAACCTAATTTAGTGAAGTACATAGCACAGATTTCTGATTTGTAGAAACCAACGCCGGACGCTGGCACGTTGCAGCGACTATATAAAGATGATGTTGAACTAACTGTTTACTTCATGGAAATATAATACATATATATGAACAATTAATTATTATTGATTTTTACTTTTATTTCTTGATTTTATTATTATTGATTAATATTATTGTATTCAAATTTAGTTAATTATAATAATTCTGTATATTTTCAAAATTCCCTAGAATCCATAGAAATTCCCTTTGTCCCTAAATGATCCGAGGTTTCCCTAGAATAGGGAAATTTCCCTAGAGTTGGCAACGCTGCGCGGAACCCCTGTAGATCCGCCACTGTACCTGCGGAATTCCTGTAATAATCTTTAGGGTATCTCCTCGCTTACCAATATAAACGGTACTGACGACGTCCTTATGGGATTTCTATTAGATGTACCATCAAACACTTCTTATAGAATTGCCCAGCGGCAGCTGGTGAAATTTTGGTTAGCCAAAAATCTCAGTATTGAGGCATTTAGACCCAAACCAAAGATTAGAGATCGTTATAAGATCCATACCATCCAAATGAATCGATGATCGCTGACAGGACTTGAACATTTCAACCATGTTATTAATTTTCTATAAATTTATAAAAGTATAAGATAATGCATGACGAATGATTATTGTCAGTGGTTTGTATGTGGCGTATTCTAGGAATAATTTTGTAACAAATTACGTGGTAAGAGTCTCGCCGGTTAAGTACCTATGTGGTTTCGGGCCCAACGGCTTATTAGGCTATTCATTCACATGAATGTTGCTTATGAGTAGCAGTGCTCAATAAAATAGATAATAAACCTCTATCCCCTATATTATCAGAGTTATGGGGACAACAACCCTTAACTTCAAAATTAGTTTTTTTCAAAACTATTGAAGATAATTAAATGAAATTAATAGGAGACGTTAATATAAAATAGCTTTATATTTTGCATTTTATTTTACATCCCTGTCACATCATTTAGTATATAAAAAAAATAATTTAATTTTTGAGGGTGCTGTTTAGATATCAACCTCTTGAGTGACAGCTACCAAAAAATCTATATTATTTAACACTAACATAACTACTGTGTGTAAAAATTACTGCAAGGTGAAATTGGTGGAAGGTGCTTAAAAAATATATAAACCCAGGTATAATGAACAATATTCACAGGTACACAAAAAGAAAAAAAATAAGTGCAAAGACCTAGTCCACTGAATTTCTACTCATTTGGATGCTAATAATCGAAAAAATATACTACTACTTTTAGCTTGGCTCTCAATTTTTTTTTGCTTGACATATTAATTTTATTAGACTCCTAATGAGCGGAAGGTGGGGCTAACTTTTGAATTTTTAATTGAACCCTATCGCATATTCTGATTCTAGAAAAAAAATTACGTAACTTTTGTACCAAAAATTCTTTCCGTAGAATCAGGATACGCGATAAAAATAATATTAAAAATTCAAAAGTTAGCCTCACCCCCCTCATCAGGAGTGGTGGATGGAAAAATGTTATGTCCAAAAGATGCCCCTTCTGAGCAAAACAACTTTCATTTGAAACATTTTTCGCCAATGTCCCTTTCTGAGGTCCTGAGGAATGGCCTAATTAGATTCGTAGAAAAATGTTTAAAAAACATAATCTTCTACCATTAAATATATGTAATAAAAAACGTAAAACGTTTAATCAACCACTACGTTTTAAAAACGTTTATTATATGTACGTGTGTCCATTGGGATGGTACTAAAGGTATGCTTGGCTAAAACGACTTATTTCTACTCAAGGAACCTATTGTTGAGATATGCTCAGTCTTTAATGGACACCCTGTACATTAATTTTAATTTATTTTGGAATTCTTTTTAAATACATACTTATACATGTGTGCGTATACAAAAAAAAATTCTATATATTCTATCAAATTACCAACTGAGGTAATCACTATAACTTTAGAAAATGATACACAGAAGAATTTCTTCTTGAGATTTCTATAGGTGTTCTATTAGAGATAATAATAGTATTTCTATTTTAATACTTTATTTGATTTCTATAATAGGTACATAGAAAATTGAGCTGTATGGTAATTCCCTTTTAGAAATCTAGTAGATATCTGTAGGTTAACAAAAGTTGAAAATCCATACAGGCAGTTTTTCACGATAAATAATGTACTACATTTTTTGGACATTAAAAAATACATTAAAATTCGAAAAATGAGCGTGATTTATATATATTATTACAAAAAAATATGAAATCTATATAGTTATACCATTTTTAAAAGTTCAATATAGTTTTTAAATTGAAAATGTGAAAGTTTTCTGGACAATTTTTTTAATGTGCAAAAAATGTAGTACATTTTTTATCGTGAAAAACTGCCTGTAACTCGGAAAATTAGTAAGGTACAAAACAATTCCAAGAGACAAAAAATGTTTAGAAGGCCTCAGTGCATACGTCTGAATTTTCAAATTTTTAAATTACATATCTTTAAAGTGCTACAATTTCATGTTTTTCCGAAAAAAATCGGTGAAAACGTATTTTACAGAAAAGTTGCAAATAAAAAAAGTCTTGTATAAGTATCGATGGTACATTCACTTGAATTTTTTCAGATTTTTTTTTTCAACTTTTACATTTCCCCTTCCCCACTTTTAGGAATTTTCGAGTGGCCATATCTCGAAAAAGATGAATTTTTAGAAAAAATTCACGAGTAAAAACTTATTTTGGGCCAAAAATGATTAATATATTGTTTTTTTTTTATTTTTGACCTAATTCTACAAGTTAAGGAACCCGTGATAAAAGGAAGTGTTTTCTACCTCTTGCGATCATTTCCTACTCTAATCTTTTTTCAACTTTTTTATTAACGTCATTTACAAACACATTGCAGGTTTCACTCAAATTAGAGATTTTGGTAATTTTAGCGCTCGTTGATTGGACTAAATGTATAAAACACAAAATCGTTTTCGCAGGTGGTATCGACGTTACGTGCGAATTTAAACGTGTCAGCGCTCAAAACCACATATTGTCGTGTGTATTGAATAAAAATAATTTTCTACGATTATTATAATAATATGATAATTCATTTATTATAGATACGTTTTTGAACAAGAGTTCATTTTCATTATTCAACAGTTTTTGTGGAGTAATCACAAAAGACGATTTAAAATTCAAAAACATCGCGTGTGCTATAACGCAATTAAATCTGTCATAATAAGTAAGTTATCGATTTCGCCGAAAGCCAAAACATGTCACTTTTCTTACGCTCCTGTATAGCGATTCGCGATGTGCACCAAATGCAATTCTTCCCCTTTCCATAATGACATAGTATGGCCTTTCAACTCATATAGATTAAAAAAGATCTGAACGTTTTAAGGTTTCATGTTTCACCTTCTTTGCAGATTGTGAAAACAGGTGCATCAACACAGTTTTTGTCGAATAAATCGAAAAGTATCACTTCTAGCTAAAAAATAAAAATCTCCAAGGAAAAGTTAATAAACAGGGGAATAATTTGCTGTGTTTAAAATCTCTGTAACTTTTTGTTTTTTCGGAGACATTGGAGTTTAAAAATGGCGTCAAAAGTTTTTAAGTAAAAATACCTTTTTAAAAATTCAGTATCTCAGGAACTATGGCACTTGCGCCAAAAATGTTAAACCAAATTGAAGATTATCGATTAAGCTAAAAGTGCTTTTTTAATTTTTTCTTCTGCTTAAAAAATAAAGAAGTTTTGACCGATACAAAGTGCGTCTCACATTTTTTTCCTCACCATTTGTCACAATTATTATTTTCGGAAAATTTATCCAAAAGCGCAACTCCCTGTTGAGTAGCCGTAGAAAAAGTATAGTATTTTACTCGCGTGTAATAGCTATTACTCACTCGGATGAATTACGACACTCGTCTTCAGCTCGTGCCGTTGAATAATATACAAAGGGCTGTTTTTTTATCACTTGTCAAGATATATACTACTCGGAAAATATAATGACATATGACATGGCCGATGGGCGAAAAAAGGATCTTATCTACCCTTGTCCTTTCAAAACTAGCTTAAAAGTCAAAATACATTTGACGTTTCTAAAATAAAGATTGTGAGAGAAAACATAAATTGTTTTCAATGCACTAATGGATCCGACTATACAAGGGAGTGAAATAATGTAACTTTTTTTCACTATTACTATAAACATATCGTTTACGCACAAAAAAATATGAAAAAAAGTGCAGTTTTTTTTTAACAGTCGTTGAAAAAATATATTATTTTTTCCTTGCATTTCAGTGAAGATCCCTTTACGGGACGTGGCATTTTGCTTCTAGTTATAAAAATTATTTATCTGGTTGATTACACAGCCCCCCCCCCAAAAAAAGTGGTCTGTCCGGCGGACCAGACCAGTGTACCCTTATGTATTTGGACCCGCTGAAACCGAATCCGAAGTCAGAATTGTCAGATTGGCTGGTTTTTTACCCCTAACCCCAAAAAACACCCTCCAAAAACATGGTCTGTCCAGCGGACCAGACCAGTGTATCCTCATGTATTCGGACCTGCTGAAACTGAGTCCGAAGTCAGAATTGTCAGATTGGCTCGTTTTTCACCCCCAACCCCAAAACAAAAAAGTGGTCTGTCCGATGGACTATACCAGTGTATACCTTATGTATTTTAACCTGCTGAATCCGAATTCGAAGTCAGAATTGACAGATTGGCTCATTTTTCACTCCTAACCCCAGAATCCCCCCCCTAAAAAATGATCTGTCTGGCGGACCATACCACTGTATCCTTATGTATTTAGATCCACTGAAACCGAATCAGTAGTCAGAATTGTCTCCAAGAAACACCCCCAAGACAAAAAAAAGTGCTCTGCCCGGCGGACTATACCAGTGTATCCTTATGTATTTTGACCTGCTGAATCCGAATTCGAACTCAGTATTAACAGACTGGCTCGTTTTTCACCCCTGACCCCAAAAAACACCCCCCCCCCCCCCAAGAAACATGGTCTGTCCGGCAGATCATACCAGTGTATCCTTATATATTTAAATCCCCTGAAACTGAGTCAGAGTTGTCAGATTGGCTCATTTTTCGCCCATAACTCCAAAAAACACCCCCAAGACAAACAAAAAAAAGTGGTCCGTCTGACGGACCATACTAGAGTATCCTTACCAAATACATAAGGATACACTGGTATGGTCTGGCGGACAGACCATTTTGGGGAAGGGGTGTTTTTTTGAGGGTTAGGGATGAAAAATTAGCCAATCTGACAATTATGACTTCGGATTCAATTTCAGCGGATCCAAATATATATATATATATATATATATATATATATATATATATATATATATATATTACTGTGGTCCGCCAGTCAGACCATTTTTTTTGTTTTGGGGGTGTTTTTTTGGGGTTAGGTGTGAAAAGCGAGCCAATCTGACAATTCTGACTTCAAATTCGGATTCAGCAGGTCAAAATACATAAGGATACACTGGTATAGTCCGCCGGACAGACCACTTTTTTTTTCACACCAGTGTATATATCGTCGCTTATCTGACAAACAAGCGTAACTCATATTCTACAGTTTTTCAGGAGAGCAAAAACAAGTTTTCTGCTCTACAAGTGCTAGTAGTATAATCCACGCGATAAATATTTTCCTTCTTTTGTTTTTTTTCTAGGGTGTTTTGATGTTTTAATTTGACACCCACATACTGCATTTATAATAAATAGTTGTTTGTTTATGGTATAATCGACAAATAATAAACAAATGTCAAGATACGCCTGTTTGTCACATAATATAGGTGCCTAATAGTCAGATACTATTTAGACTTATGCCTTCTTATTGTTTTGTATTAAATAATAAAAATAATAAAATTGAACGAAAACTAAACTTTAATATACTATTAAGTCAATAAAATAAACTGAAAATAACTAAACTAAAAAAAAAAGTTATGACTGCATTGTAAAGGCAAAGTCACCTCATCGGGTTTTTAGCAAAGAGGCGTGGCTTCTGAATAGACAACATTTTATGCTTGCAGACTGGCGTAAATTGATATACGCCTGTTTGCGACATCACCTTAACTCATTCTCTGTTTCTTGAAATAGGCTTAAATCAATATAAGCCAGTTTGTGGTTGAGAAGATATTGTAGATATGATTTACGTCGACACACACAATCGTTATTACAAGAAAACTATTTGACGTAGAGCCACGCCACTTTGTGAGATTATAGAGCAGTTTCTGTTGACCTTTTTAGTGTGTAAAACTGAAATACGCCACTTTATGAGTTACGCCTGTTTGTCAGATAAGCGACGATGTGTTAGATCACGGTTTACATGAGTGACTTTTTAAAAAGATTTATTTACTTAAATGGAGCCAACGTTGGCTCTTGGAGAAGGAATATTATAATAAATTAGAAGTGTTGCATTCTAACTGAGTTTAATAACTGACTTTACAAAGCATGTCTAGTCGTATTTATAACATACAGAACCTGAGTAAGCAAAATATTGAACAAAGGAAATGCAATTCGACAGTCAGCATAAAATGTGAGAAACAAAGGTGAAATATAATATCTCTAAGATAAGCGATTAATAAGAGAAGTCGTTATCATGTAATATGATATACATGTGGAGGTTTGTTATGACTAAGTCTTTATAATAAGCGTATAATTTTATATAACAACTTCTCCCTTAATAAAAAAGTTGATGTTATGCAGCAACTTTTGAAAATTGTTAGAAACGTTAAATGAATATAATGCAAAATAAATTGAAACAATGTTGAATGAATACAAAGCAAAATAATAAAATACATAAAGTTAAAATTGGTAAATGATAATAATATTAAGTGAGTAATACATTACATAAATGTAGTAAGAATAAAATACAATGGTCTAAATTAATAGACAAGGGTAAAACTCCACATATGAAAGTCTATGTTAACTCGATGTCCTCTTCTTCTTGAGGTTTAATACCGGGTCGCTTTCTTGGAGGGATAAGTCTAGGAAATTTGGTGAATACTCTGCTTCGCTCTGAAGGAGGTGAAGGAGGGTTGTCCGTTGAGGGTTGGATTCGCAATGCTCCACATCTTCTTCTTCTGCATTTACAAGTTATGTAAAGTACAACTAGCAGGATGATGAGAGTGATTATGAAATACGTGAACCAAGATACGTGTTTGGTCATAAAAGGCTCGTTTATGAGGTCATCCAGGTCTTTGGAATATTGGTCCAATTTGGTTTTTGCAATATCTAGATCTTCTACGTCGAGATTGTTTAATTTGAGTGGTTTTAATTTTGGAATTTCGATTTTGTCGGGCATGTGATTACAGCATTCAAAAGGAATTTGGATAGGATGTGAATTGTCCTTAATTTCGGAGAAGTCTTTGGCACTGGCTTGTATTCGAGTAAAGCCTGCATAGGCGTAACATCCTGGTTGTAGTTTGATGATGGAATTTTTGTTGATTAACTCTGTCGTGGATTCTCTCTTTGGACAGTTGATGGTGATGTGAAGTGGTTCGGAATTAATTACTAGCCATGTGTTGTCTTCAAGTTCTTGGACGTTGTATCCCTGACTAATAATGAAGGAAGTTTGACAGTTCTCTGGAAGTTTCGGCAACGATTTTAGTATTCTGGCTTCACATATGGCATTTTGGTCGATAGGATAGGCAAACAGGTTCGAACATAGTTTGGTTCCAAAATAAAGAGGTTTGCATTCTTTCAAATTTTGTATAGGTATGTACATTAAAGAATCATCGTCTCTCGCGATATACTTTTGTGGAATAGATAAAATGTGATGCAGACCAGTTCTGTTATCAAGTATCGGGATAGGATATAGGCGATAGGTGTTATAATTTTGGGGTTCAACAAGTGGTATTGTTAAAACAAATACTAAGTTAGAATCCATTTGAAACACTTGTAATTCAATAATATCCAAATACTTAGCAACTGCCGATAATTTAATGGGGAGAGGCAAATTGTTCCTTCGTAAGCTCTCTGAAACTTCTTGTAGTGCTGTCACTAAGTGATTAGGAGTTATGATTGACGTGTGAATGATTCCTAGTCTGGCAAATGTTATTGAATTTAGAATGTCGTTTAAATTATCTTCGATATACAAATAGCTTGCCATTAATTGTTCGGAAATGTATAAAAATTTTAGTTTTATGTGAGCAGCCTCAATAGCTTGAGTCATTGTTTGAATTGTGTGTTCGATTTCCTCGAGATCTTTGTTAAAGGTTTCCTCGTCAATTTGTAATTTTTGTATAGTCGAGTTGAAGTTTTTAATAACAGAAGTTGTAACTGAGATTTGATTTTTGATTAAATTTTCCAATTGATGTTCGTCATTATTTAGTTTATTTATACAATTAGTATAGTACTGGCCATCTTCAGCATCTAGGCTACCAGTTATGGATTTGAATATTGTACCGATACCGTTAAGTATTCCTCGTTTATATCTTTTTGTATCTGAAAATATTTCGTCAAATTTCATTTTTATAGAGTTGGATATTTGTGTCAAAAGGTTAAAGTCTGTTTTAATTTCACTCGTAAAAATAATTGACTTATGATCACCATTATTGAGAGTGTACAAGATTCTGTCTAAGATATTTTGATTTTTGTCAAAAGCTATTTTGAGGGATGAAATGTTTTTATGCACTAGCAGAGTCCATTTGTCATTTGTCACCACGATGTCCGTGTCTTGGTGGTAGTATACACCAACAGTGTTATTGATCGGGGTAATTTTGTATTGACAAAGTGCTGATCCGAACAGCAGGAGAAACCTGAAAATAAATTTAATTTTCAGTATACGGTTTCATTCTATCAAAGTTTACTTTAGTTTCTTGTTTTGTTTCGAGATTTAATAGGATAGCAGAATTTTGGAAAATTTCTTTTATTTTAAAAGGACCGTTAAATTTGTTTTGTAGTTTGTTCTTAATTTGTGATTCTTTTACATAAACTAAGTCACCTATTTTGTACTCGGGGCGTTTTTGGGGAACATTTCTGTCGAAACGAACTTTTGCTTTCTCTTTTTGAGATTGTGTTCGACTACGGGCTATTTTATAGTAGTGGGATATTCTGTTGTTTAAATCTCTAACGTATTTGGTTATTAACTCTTTTTGGTTATATAAAGTTTCAGGTGGTCTGTTAGACGTATGACCAAAGATAAGTTTATATGGGGTGAAACCGTGTGTTTTATTTACCGAATTGTTATAGCATATTACTGCATATGGTAAAATCGTGAACGGATGTTCGTTCGGGTTTTCAGTTTTATGAATTCTTATCATTTCAGCTAAAGTAGCGTGAAATCTTTCTATGGATCCGTTCGATTGGGGATGTCCTACGCTTGAATAAGTTAATTTTATGTCGTAGAGGGTGCAGAGATCTTTAAGCAAACGGTTGTCAAATTCGCCACCGTAATCGTAATGGATTCTTAGCGGGGTACCGTAATGTTGAAAGTATAACAACAAGGTATTTACGACGGATTTTGCGGATTTGTCCGGGACTGCATAGGCTTGTGTAAATTTAGTTAACTCGTCGCGAATAGTTAAAGCGTAATTTCGAGTTGGGAATTCAAATAAATCGATATTAATTCTTTCGAATGGTGTTCTTGGGGTTTCTGTGACTACTAGAGGGTTATTAAGGTTTTTTCGGCATACCTTAGTTTTTTGGCAAGTTTCGCAATTTTTTATAAAATTTTCAACGTCTTTAGTTAGACCTTGCCAAGTGTATTTTTCTCTAATTCTTCGAATCGTTTCATTTATTCCGCGGTGTAGATTATTTTTACCAAAATGATTTTGCTCCAATATAATTGGAATTTCATCTTCGTCGGCAGTTCTGATGATATCTTGACAAATTACTATTTTTAAGTCTTTTTCTGCAAAAATGAATGATAGAATTTCGAGTATGGGGAGGTCTAGGTTATTTTCGACAAAGTATGTCTTAGAAAGGTCTAAAACATCTTGATTTTTAAATAATACCAAAAATAGATGTTCAATTACAGATTCGATATCAAAAGGTAGAGGGATGATCAAATATCTCCTATGTCTGACTGTTTTGCTCGATACAATATTGATTTTATTGTTATGAAATTCGGGGTTTTCCTCGAATATGTCCTCGATAATTTTGTGATGTAGATCTTGTAAGTTGTTTTGTTGGAAAAAGGTTATAATATCTTTATGTTCTCGATACAAAAGTTGTTTGTTCGAGGCTTTGATTTTCGAATAGTCAATTAAAGATGTTGTTTTATATAGGTTGGTGAAAGTTTCAAATTCTCGCGAAATTTGTTCGTTAGTGACTGCGTTGTTATCGTCTGGGTTTTCGTCGTCGTCTGACTCGTCGTCTGACTCTTCGTCATTCGCGGCTAGAACCTTTGAATAGAATTTGGAACATTCGGAAAAATGATTAATTTTGATTCTGGAAAGTGCGTCCGCGTTCTTATTGATTTTGCCAGGTTTATAAATTATTTCGTAGTCGTACTCTTCTAATTTGAGTCGCCAACGGGTAAGTCTACTTCCTGGATCTTTTATAGAGAATAGCCAGGTGAGTGGTCTGTGGTCGGTGACAAGCTTGAACTTTCTACCATACAGATATGGTCTAAAGTGCTTTACACTCCATACTATCGATAAAAGCTCGCGTTCAATCGTTGAATATTTAGTTTCTGCACTGCACAAGGTTCTAGAAGCATAGGCAATGGGTAAATCTTTGCCAATAGGCCCCTGGATCAGCACCGAGCCGATGGCAAATGCGCTTGCATCAGTGGTTAGAACGAAAGGTTCGTCAAAATTAGGGTAGATTAATATCGGAGTTGTCGTCAATGTTTGTTTCAAATTTTGAAAAGAATTTATACAATCATGGTCGAAGAGAAATGGTATGTCTTTTTGTAGTAGTTTTGTTAGGGGCTTGGTTATCTTGGAGAAATTAGGGATAAAGCGCCTATAATATCCGGCTAAGCCTAGAAATGATTTAATTTCTTTTGGATTTTTCGGTTGAGGAAAATTTAAGATAGCGTCAACTTTCGAAGGGTTCGGTTTTACGCCGTCTTTTGTAATAAGATGTCCTAAATAAGCGACTTCCTTGCGGAGAAACTCGCATTTGTCTGGTTGAATTTTGAGGTTGGCTTTTTGAAGGCGTTTAAAGACTTCAGTTAGACGGGAAATGTGTTCGTGAATTGTAGGGGAGTAAATAATAATATCGTCCATGTAGACGAGACATCGTTCATTTTGAATACCTAACAGGATGTTATCCATAACTCTTTGAAAAGTTGATGGAGCGTTTTTGAGTCCAAATGGCATTCGCACGAATTCATAATGACCGTTCTCATCTGTGAAAGCAGTCTTTTGAATATCTGCGGGATTAATTTCGATTTGGTGGAAACTAGAAGCCAAGTCTAAGGTTGTGAAATATTGGCATTTGCCAAGTTGGTCTAAAAGATCGGAAATATTGGGCAGAGGATATTTGTAACCAATTGTAACCTCGTTGAGTTTGCGGTAGTCGACTACAACGCGCCATTTCTGTTTACCAGAAGCGTCCAGTTTTTTTGGAACTACCCAGACAGGAGAGGACCAAGGTGAGATCGAGGGTTGAATAATACCTTGACTTAACATTTTCGATACTTGGGACTTAACTTCTTCTTTATGGACCTGAGGATATCGATACGATTTAGTGAATATCGGTCGGGAATTTTCGGTGTCAATAGGGTGTTTGATTTCATTAGTAAAGGTCAAATTGTCTCCTTCTAAATAGAATATATCTTGAAAGTCTAAACAAAGCTGCGTTACTATTTCGGCCTCTTCTTCGTTTAGATGATCCAAGCGCAATTCGTTCCTGATTTCGAAGGATCTGTCCGTCATTAGTTGTTGGTCAGAGTTTTGCGCGTTTAAGTTAAAAATTGACTTGAATTTTTGTACTGGCTCTAGGTTAAGATTTGAAAAGTTTATGGTTTTTGGAATAGCGTTTGCGTTTATTATTGAAGTTAAAAATTCTCCATTGTGATCGATTTTCACAATTGCATTTGGTAAGCGTACTTTCTCGTTTTCCTGGGCTAACAGTATAGCCTCGGTATTTCGCAGGTTATTTTAGTTTACAAATTTTTTCCATGCGAGGTTCAATAGAAATTAAATTTTTGATGTTGCTTAAATTTGAATTTTTTGTATCAGAATTAATAGTTGGTTGTAAGGGTAAATTTACTGTAGTTTCTTCCGTAACTTTAAATAGTGGTACGGTTTTGAAATTTGTGACTAGTTGTTTATTTTTAAAGTCTACTTTGCATTCGTAATGTTCTAGGAAGTCTGCGCCTAATAATTCATCAAAATCTATATCTAGATTATAGATATAAACTTTGTGTGACTCATCTGAAAAGGGGATGAGAACAGATTCGTTGATATAAATTTTTTGATCAGTGATACCCTGTATGATTACATTTTCAGGAGATCTACGTCTGTAATTTTCAGCTGTTTTAGGTTTAAAAATTGATATACCTGCGCCTGTGTCAATTAGAATTTTAAATTTACCAGTTGCGTCTTTCATATAGTAAAGGTTCTTTGAATTTACAGTTAATAGGGTATGAGAAAGTGTATTTACATGAACGTCTGTTCTGGGAAATTCAGCATTGGGTCGAAACTGTCGTTTAGGTTCATAGTTTGTATTTGGGTTTCTAGTTCCGTAATTGGTTCGAATTGGTCTGTTTGTTGCGTTGGAGTATCCGTGGGGTACTCCGGATCTAAGCGAAAATCCTGAGGATTAGCAGTATAATCCTCGTATTGCTCGTTCTGAGAATTAGCGGTATAATTCTCCTGGATATTTTGATTGGTTTCAAAATTATAATTTTCATACGATTCATTTTGACTTTGGCAATTTTGATAATTGTCGAAAGAGTAGTCGTCGTATTGGTTATAATCACATTGGTTTTCGTAAGGTTCATAATTGAGGTGATGAGTCTTTTGTTGATTGAAACGGTTGAAATTCGGGTTAGGCTGAATAGCGGATGGTCGTTGTTGTGTGAAGTTAGGGTTCGGCCTTATGGCTGAGGGCCTGTTTTGCTGTGGTTGATTTGGTTGGCCGTTTTGAGGGAATGTCCTCTGGATAAATTGATTGTTTTGTGAAAAGTTTTGGAAACTTGAATTTCCTGGGTAATTTGGTCGTTGGAAATTTTGCGAAGTTGACGGCATTGTTTGCGATTGTTGCCTTGTGCGGCATTCGCTTATGACATGTCCATTGCGTTTGCAAAATGAACAGAATTTTTGTTGGAAATTTGAAATGGGTCGTTTTTGTTGTAAAGTGGGATTTTTGACCGGACTATTTTTCGGAAATTTCTGTTGTTCGAAATAAGAGAGTTGTAGCCCTCTACGAATTCTGCTTACGGCTTTCAGTATGCTAGGAGGATTGCTAGCACGTATGATGAGGCCTAAATTCGGTTCTAAGCCTGTTAATAAATTGTTTAAGGTCATCGTTTCGATGAGATCTGATTGTGCAGCTCTTTGCGTTGTGGTTAAATTTTGCTTTTGCACTGCGGCGTGCATTTTAGCATTGTGCGTTTGTAAACGCGAAATAAATGTTAGAGCTGATTCACCTGGCAATTGGTGAATGCGCTGCAGGTCCTGAATCAGGGCCGTTAGATCTCTGGAATCCCCAAAGTGGGTTTCCAATAGTGCTTTGATTTCTGGCCAGGTGCCAGGGTTACGAGAATTTATTAATTCGGCAGCTTTGCCTTTCAATTTATTTTTTATGTGGACGGTCAAAAGAATTTTTTGATCTCCAATTGCCATGCTTTGGGCGCAATGACAGGAGTTGAGGAATGTTTGTAAATTAATGGCATTGCCATCTAATTCGGGTATCAACGAAAATATCTCAGAGAGCTTGTAAGGCTCAATTTGCTCTGGTTGTGGTTGTTGTTGTTGTAGTTGTTGTTGTAGTTGTTGTTGTTGTTGTTCGGCTGGTGCCGGTGGCACTGGTTGAACTGGCTCTGGTTGAGCTCTATCTGGCATTTTGCTTTTTGTATTTAGAAATTACTTGGACAAAAATTGGTTGCGTATCAGCGGTATGATACGATAAATTAAATTAAAATTAGTTTGTTACGTTGCGTGCGTAAATGGATTGTATATTAGCTGTATAATACACAATGTTTCGTATTAGCAGTATAATACGAAGATAAATAAACTTAAATTAAATGAACTTGTTTCGTTGCGTTTGTAAAGGAATGGATTTCACTTTGACAATAGAACTGGCTTTGTGCGCCGAGTGTATTAGCAGTATAATACACTTTTAATAAAATAAGTTGCGAAAAACAATAAAATAATAAAATGGTACGAGATGATTCTTATAATGACTTACGTTAGTTTCGTTTCCATGGGTAGGTTCTTCGTCCGTCAAGGGATTGGGATCCGCCACCACCAGTGAGGAAGGTCTCCTTGTTCTAATAGATGTACACGCACTAGTTAGGCACCTTTTGCAGATGTTCTCCTTATTCTCTTACGCTTCACTACCAGTTAGGCTTCTTGTTCTGATGATGTTTACGGATCCTACCGACTGCGCCAATGTTAGATCACGGTTTACATGAGTGACTTTTTAAAAAGATTTATTTACTTAAATGGAGCCAACGTTGGCTCTTGGAGAAGGAATATTATAATAAATTAGAAGTGTTGCATTCTAACTGAGTTTAATAACTGACTTTACAAAGCATGTCTAGTCGTATTTATAACATACAGAACCTGAGTAAGCAAAATATTGAACAAAGGAAATGCAATTCGACAGTCAGCATAAAATGTGAGAAACAAAGGTGAAATATAATATCTCTAAGATAAGCGATTAATAAGAGAAGTCGTTATCATGTAATATGATATACATGTGGAGGTTTGTTATGACTAAGTCTTTATAATAAGCGTATAATTTTATATAACATATATAGTGGTTGCACTATAATTATCGTATTATTAAAATAAATCTTTAATACAGATTTAAGAAGTATACAACGTGATCTACCAAGAATTGCGGAAAAGAAAATGGTGTGCTAGTCTTCAATGTGGGAAAGCCCCTGCAAAATTTTAGAGGATTCTGAGGTAATTGAGTATATTTAATTATTAGTCAATTTGCGAAGATACACTACTGATGTTGTGTAAGTCCTGAACTAATTCTGAAGAGGTCGACGAACTTACTGGTGAAAGAACGTATTCGAGTTGTTTACATTTTCTTAATTGGCATAAAAAGTGAAGCCGGCCGGCGAGATCAAAAAAAGAGGTGGTCTACACACGATCCAGCGGCAGGTAGTCAACATTGTTGGTACGCTTTGAAGATAATTGGAATTCCAGCGGACCAATTCACTTTTACGAATGAGTTCAAAGCATGCCGACAAGGCTAGCTAGAGAGCCGCGCTTTTTGCTTCCGGTCGAACAATAGTTACACGGCCGTGTCATTGACCGGTTTAACTAAATATCTCGTATATCTTCTTGTCATTTCAGCATGAGATCAATATCTTCGATTTATTTCGATTTATTTCGGTATTTTTGTAGTGTGATTTGATTAAAACCAAAAAGTCACTTCTATCTTATTATCCAGCTTTGTTGTTAGTAGTGTCAATCCCAAGTCTGATAAAGTGATATGGTTGTACCGCGTTACGTTAGATTAGTTGAAGTCCTTGGCGACGCATTCCTACAAAAAAAACCGCTGCCCAAGGAATCACTACTTCCACATCCACATTCCCTATCCAAGTCACTCACAACGAAAAAACTTTGTATGTGGAAATAATTGTTTATGGAACTTTAATAATATAATATTTGAAATCCTCTACCCCAAAACCCTATGAAACGATACCCCACATCGGTAGTGGGGTGGGGGTGGTGATAGGGGGGTGGTAGTAGGTAGTGGATGTGGATGAAGTAAAGAAATATTTTGAGGTTTCTGGTTTCTACACTAAATCACATTTTTTTTTCATCCCCTTAATAAGGGGGTGGGGGTGGTAATGGGGGTGGCTAATGCCAAAAATGTTTTTGAAACCTTAGCTTCTCTTGTGTATACTAAATACCAATTTTATGGATTCTTACCTGCTTGATTTACCCATTTAAAACAAATTTACCCCAATTTACCCCCCAACCCTTCGTCGGAACAACATGAAAATATAATCTAGTTCCAGATCTCGTTAAAGTACATACGTGTACCAAATTTCAAGTCAATACCTTAAACGGTTCCAGAGTAAACGTGCGCACAAAAAAAAGTTACAGACAGACAGACCGACAGACATTTTTTTTTCGCTCAAACTTAAAATTTCGACGTTTCATGACATTTTAAGCCTATTTGAACAATAAAAATTTTTAAAAATTTTTTGTCGTTACTATACTTCCACTGGATGTGGAAGTAATAAGGTAATTTCTTTGGTCATTTTTTAAACATTTTTCATTTTTTTTACTCCTTTCGGTGGGGACAACCTACTGTTAAATTTTCCGCATGTTCTGGTAGATGACGTTGTATATTGAATATAAAAGTAATTTCAATTCATTTCATAAAATGTTAAACATTTGATATTTTTTAATATAATAATAATCTTGTTCTTCTGTTTTTCCTGAAAAATGAACCAATCTGTCAATTCTGGCTTTGAATTCGGATTCAGCAGATTAAAATACATAAGGATACACTGGTTCCTCCGGACAGACTACTTTTTTTTTGGTTTAGGGGTGTTTTTTGGAGTTAGGGGTAAAAAACGAGCCAATCTGACAATTCTGACTTCGGATTCAGTTTGAGCAGGTCCAAATACATAAAGATACAATGGTCTGGTCCGCCGGACAGGCCATTTTCTTTGGGGGTGTTTTTTGGGGTGTAGGGGTAAAAAACGATCCAATCTGACAATTCTGACTTCGGATTCGGTTTCAGCGGGTCCAAATACATAAGGATACACTGGTCTGGTCCGCCGGATAGATCGCTTTTTTTTTGTGGGGCTGTGATTATCGGTCACTTAATTCAAACAAATTATTTGGTGAATTAAATGAATCTAAAACCCAAATTCGAGAGATTCTTAAGATACCGCAAAAAAATTATTGAAATCTGTTCAGCCCTTACTTAATAATAATAATAATAATAATAATAATAATAATAATAAATGCCTTTATTTCCAGTAATATCGTACATAATAGTAAAATAACAAATATAAAATAAATGTCTGGAAATCTCAAGGGGAAGTTCACAACAAGTGTGCTCTACCCTTGCAATACATTGAAAATAAAAATAATGCACTTAAGTAAGTGTACAAAAAATGTAAGGTACTTAGTATGGAATATTAAGACAGTATATGCGGAAATAATACATAAATAAAGAAGTATTTAAACGAACAAATAAATAAATAAACAAACAAACAAATAGGCACATATAACTATTCTGTCTGTCCTAACAGGACAGCTTTGGGATATCTTTTAAATTTCGCAGCACTAAATGATTTGGCACCAAATGAGACCTTATTATATAATTTATAAATGCAGTGTCTGAAACCTCTCTCATAGAACGAAGTTCTATGCATAAGTGGACTAAGTAAACCTTTAGACCTGACATTGAGATTATGAACATCACTGCGAAAAGTTATTTTATTATAGAGATAAGATGGCTTCTTCGTTGTGATAATCTTGTGAAAGATACAAGTTGAATAAAAGTTGCTCCGGTCTTGCATATTTAGCCAATGCAGTTCTTTCAACTTATGTGACACGTGTTCAAACTTACGTATACCATAGATAAATCGAATACATGAATGTTGCACACGTTGTATACGATTGCTACAATCCCTGTCCAAACAGGGACCATACACTGGGGCACAATATGTGAACTGCGACAACACTAACGTTTCACAAAGGGTCTTTTTAGTGTTTATACTTAAATAACTTCGGTGAGGATAGAGAAGTCTTAGGGCGGAGTAAGCTTTTTGTATAAATTTACGAACCTGTTCTCTAAATCTCAGAGTTGTATCTAAGATTAGACCCAAATTTCTGGCATGTTGCAACAATTCCAAACGACATCCGTTTAATTCGATGTTAATTAAATTTTGCAAATTGGCACAATCGTGTTTCTTACCAAATAAAAGCATAGCTGAGTTTGATGGATTTAAAATGAGCGAATGTTGTGTGGATATATCTGATAAACTTTTTAGGTCAGTGTTGATTTGTTGGACAGCAGCCTCATAATCCTTAGCATAAAGAGAATAATAAATTTGGGTGTCATCCGCGTACATATGAACCGAACAGGATTTAACGAAATTTACAAATTGTGAAGTATAAATTGTGAACAACAGGGGTCCTAAAATGGAACCCCGTGGAACACCTTTATTGATCGCCCTTGATTGAGAAAGTTTATTGGATATTCTTACAATTTGTGAACGCCCTTCAAGATATGATTGGAACAGTTTACAGCCTCTATCATCAATACCACATGATTTTAAAATTGTTAGGAGTAGTTTATGTCAAAGGCCTTACTAAAATCTAGTAGTATTAAAACAGTACATTTACCTTGATCAGTGGCCTCAACAATATCATCAATTATATGCATTAAGGCTGTAGAACAACTATAACCAGCTCGAAAACATGATTGGGTAGTTGGTAGTATGTTCAAAGAGTCTACGTGTTCCCTAAGCTGAATCTCAATTATTTTTTCTGCTAACTTAGATAATCCTGTGAGAATACTAATCGGTCTCAAATCTGAAAATGTCTTTGGCTCAGTTTTTTTCGGAACAGGAGTCACTAGAGCAACTTTCCAAGCAGTAGGGAACCGACATTCAATAAACATACTATTAATAATATGAACCAAGAAATTTAGTAAGTGCGGACAACATAATTTAATAAAATAAATACTTAACGAATCAGATCCGGATGTAGAATTTTTTAAGTTACAAAGAACTCTTTGAAGAAGTTGAGGGGAAACTAAGCTGAAATTGAAAGTTGAATTAGTGATTTTATTTAAGTCATAATAGTTTACTACATCTGTAATAATTATTAATAGAATCAGGATCTAATAAATTCGTGGGTATTTGTGGTTTGTTATTAGACGTAATATTTAATGACCTAAGTTCGCCCCAGTGCTTTTTAGAATTTTTATTTCTAGCGATATGATTAAAATAAGCACGTTTTTCAGCAGTTTGGGCATGGTTTGTAGCATTTCGTATCTGTTTATAATAGTTCCATTTTGCGAGTGAAGGATTTTTCTTGTATTCAGACTTAGCTTTATCTCTTTGCCTCATCAATAACTTTAGATTATCTGTCAACCAAGGAGCCTTATTTCTACTTATACGGACTGTTCTCAAAGGGACGTGCTTATTGAAAAGATTTAGTAAAAGTGTTGTTAAATGATTTACTTTAGCATCAATGCTATTCATGTAAAACATGTCTTGTAGGGGGAGCCCTTGCAAGTCAGTATAAAATACTTGTTCATCAAAATACTTAAAGTCTCTATAAGTTATATAAGTTGGTTTAAATTTAGAGCTATTCGTTATTATTTTACATTGGACCAGTTCATGATCAGATATGTCCAGGCCACCCACTTTTATAGACGATACAGATTTCAGATCATTGCATAATACAATATCAAGTAGTGATAAATTATTAGAAGTTATATGAGTGGCTTCATCGACAATTTGTTGAAAATCGAGTGATTCAAACATTGATGTAACATATTGAGTTGCACTTAGGCCTATGTTTAGTAAATTAATATTAATGTCTCCAAAACAAAAAAATTTATCTCCGTACTGCATAGAGACTGATATTGCTTCTTCTAATTGATCTGTAAAATATTTAAAATTCATGTGAGGTGGCCTATAACAGACACCAAAAACAAAAGAATTATTATTTATAGAAACAGAAATCCACAGTTGCTCAATGTTATCACTGGTATCAATTAGATTGAAATTATATGAATTATTGAGATAAAATGCTACGCCGCCACCCCTGGTGCCGAATTAGGGCATAATTATTAATTTTCATAGATAAATTTGGAATAGAAGAGTTTAGCCAGGTTTCACTTAGTGCAAATAAGTCATATTTATTATCTAAAATAAAGCTTTTTATATTGTTAAATTTTAATGATCGAATATTTATATGTGCCGTATTCAAAAAAGAATCTACCATTTATTAAGAAAGATTACAAATACTAATTAAGAAATAAAGTAAAAAATAGAATATACGTTTAATTTATTCTATACCTACAAAAAAGTTTTAATTAAAGAACTCGCTTAAAAAAAAACGAGATAAAAATATCATACAAAGAGTGTGAACGGCATATGATAAAAAAATATTTAACAGGTTCGTATTTAATATGAATATAATAAGTAAAACAAACATATTAATTATTATGAGATTCTAGTATATTGTCAATATCATTTATGTCCCTTAACTTTACAATTTTATTTTTGTCTTTAGCGTAAATCACTCCATCGTTGGAACAGACATTGCGATAATAAAATTTTTCACATGCATACATGAAAGTTTTCATTCTTGCGACGGTTAAATCTTCTTTTACACTAATACCAGTCGATTTTAGTTTTGCCTTATTCTGAAACACCATCTTTTTCTGATTATAAGTAGAAAATTTTACTAGAATGGCTCGAGGTTTTTCAGTTTTACTTTCTTTTCCTACTCTATAGCAATTTTCAATGCAATCTTGAGTTAAATTCTGGCCGAGATGATTATTAAATATTTCCACTATTTTGTTATTTAAGGAGATTGTATTATTTTCAGGTACACCATATACACGAATATTATTTCTAAGTAAGTACTGCTCTGTAATATCAACACGAGTGCTAAGACGACTGTTTTCTAATTTAAGTTTGGAGTTTTCTTCGATTAACTTATTTATTACAGATTTTTGCTCATCCATAAACTTATCTAATTTTGTACTTACTGCATTCATAACCACAGATGTAATATTCTCGATAAACTCTTTAGAATTTAGTGCTTAGGACATTGCGGTTGCAACTGCATCTGTTACTTCTGGCCCTTTTATTTGCTTAGATTTTGCACCTCTAGTTTCTCGTTCTGTTTCTTGCGGCATTTTAATGTAAAATTATGTTTGTTAAGCTTGTAAAATAAATAATACTTGAACAAAATACTTTGAATGCAGGAGCACACTTATGTACGTCTACTCAGTGCGACACATCGAACGATGTGTGGAAAAACATATAAGGGCACAGAAACATAAATAAATATACAGTGCCATGCCTTAAACTGATGAAGGGTTATTTACTCTATCCAGAATTTTCTATTTGTGTGTTGGTATAGAAATATCACGAGGATAATAAATATTTTTTTATGGTAGGTATTTCTGAAAGTGACTCTTTCTATACCTTAACCGGGAAAGAAGGGTAGTGATGAATTGAACCGTCAGTGGTGTAGTGTCAAGCGGCACATGTCATTGCCTTTGCCATTGCACACGTCAAGCCTTTGTAGAAATTGTTTTGTATTACACCCCCTCCAAATTTAAATGCAAATGGCATCTCAAAATGTAGTTTGCTTAAAGTCGATTTCATATTTTCTAACTTTTAAAATACCCTGTATAATGTATCTTAAGTTTGACAACTGTTTATGACTTCTTAAGAAAAGCAAAACTTTTTATAAAGAATGACTTATTCTCGGCAAATCAAAAATAAAAAGGTTTACAAAAGTGCGGTACCCCATCCGGGGACACATTGTATAAGTATTGAAGATGCATTGAACGGGTTTTAATAAATATTTTTTTTTTTTCAGGATGAACTATACCTATGTACCCCCGTAAGAGTGGTCGATGATAAAAGTTTTTATATAGGTAAAATTTTAAAATTTCTTTAAGTAATCCCAGATATACCTCCATATCTCATTTTTCAGTTGGCTTTGAGCCCAATGCCACCATGAATGTGGCACATCACATGCTGCTTTTTGGATGTACCACGCCAGGTACTACGGATGAATATTGGTACGTATTAAATCAATTGCTTTTTTGTAACAGTGCCAAAAAATAACAGGACATTTTTATTATATTAGGGACTGTGGAGAGATGGCAGTAGTAGATTATGACAGCCCCTTAAAAAAAGCGAGTCCGTGCGCTGAAGGTTCACATGTAATGTATTTATTCGGGTTTACTTAACTATTGGTATTCATTTTTTTGTTTTTTAGGTTCTTTATGCATGGGCTCGAAACGCCAAAACGTTGGAACTCCCTGAAGATGTCGGATTTCAAGTAGGGGGAGACACAGGAATACAGTACATAGTTCTACAAATCCATTATTCTAAGAAATTTCCAGGTTTATATAAATTTACGTATACATTTATATTTTTTCAAATAAAAATATTATTATTTCAGATAGAGTAACGGATAGCTCTGGGTTATTCCTAATGTACACAGAAGAACCGTAAGTATACCAGAAACGAACGAGTAGAATAGTTGTCCCGCTCATAACGTGAGAAATATGACAAAATGCCTTGAAGATCAATTTCTTGAATATGTTATAAAAGGGACTTTGGACTTGCACGACTAAATGACCGCCACGACCACCAGACCTGGCGCTACTTGATTTATATTTGCCGGGTTATGACAAAGAAGTTATTTATTAACGTGTCTGTTAAAGAGCTAAAATCTCCTATAATGTTGCTGTATGAACTCGAAGATATAGTTTTTAATAAATACGTGTACTGATTTTGCGGATTTCATTCCGGAGGGCACAATATTGTCCAAAAATGGATTTTTGGACAAAAAACGGTTTGAAATGACCGCAACTTTAGATTCTTAAATGGAACACCCTGTATATTTTTACATATTTGGATTCAAGACAACTTTCTGAGTATACCATGAGATATTCGCGAATTTTTGAGTCGATGTTCAGTTTTTTAAATCATTTTTAGATATTCGTCTAGAGTGCTTTGGAATACCAAAATTTGTCCTACGGCAGGTAAAGTCCAAAGGAAAAATATAATTTTTACAAGCTTTTATTTAACATGCAATGTTTGTATGTTAGTTGGTTTGTTTGTTTGTTTAGGTGGAATCTTGCAACTGAATTTTAAAATAGTTATCCCCAACCGATTGAGCTGACATACACGTTTAGTTTGGATGACAATGCATGCATGATTAGCTAAGTGACGTCATTCCAAATCCAATATGGCGGACTCCCAAAGATGGCGGACCAGTTATTTTTTATGCACCCCCATATATGGGTATCAAATGAAAGGGTTTGCTGAGAAGAATACGAAAATAAAAGACGTCACACTAAATTCAAAGATGGCGGACCAGTTATTTTTTATGCACCCCCATGATATGTGTATCAAATGAAAGGGTTTACTGAGAACAATACGAAAATAAAATGACGTCACACTAAATTCAATATGGCGGACTCCCAAAGATGGCAGACCATTTATTTTTTATGCACCCCCATGATATGGGTATCAAATGACAGAGTTTGCTGAGAAGAATACGAAAATAAAATGAAGTCATTCCAAATCCAATGTGACGGACTCCCAAAGATGGCGGACCAGTTATTTTTTATGCACTCCCATGATATGGGTATCAAATGAAAGGGTTTGCTGAGAAGAATACGATGACGTCATTCCAAATCCAATATGGCGGACTCCCAAAGATGGCGGACTAGTTTTTTATGCACCTGAAAGGGTTTGCTGAGAAGAATACGAAAATGAAATGACGTCACACTAAATTCAATATGGCGGACAAATTTTTTTAGTTGTAACACTATAATTTGATCGTATAGTGTATTCGCCCATACGTTGCATTCTAAGAAATGGTGAAGGATTCGGTTTAAACTATAAGTGTTATATCGGATAGGAACGACGCAATGAATATATAAAACAAATTAAGGCGTAGCTAAAAATTTAAAAATTAAATTAAATTAAAAAAACATTTTTAAAAACAATATTTTTTTTAAATGCTCTGAAAAGAAGAAAATAAACTTTAAATTAAATCAAACCCATCAATTTATTACATTATACAATTTATATGATATAAAAGCTTGTCGCGAGATTTACCTGTGTAAATAAATACCCAGGTAGCAAAGGCACGTGAAAATGACGTGAAAAAATGGTCAGGAGTGACGAGAAATGATGAGTTAGATGACCTAAATGAAACGTGAAAATGATTTCCTAATGTTAATTTGGCGTCTTTTTCAGGTTATATTTGGTAATCCCCCCACAGGTTTTTAGTAATATGAACATATAAAACTACATACTAGTTAGTAGTCTACTTGATAAAAATGAAGTAATTAATGCATATATAAGTATTTGTCCTATGAATTTGTTTGTTAGCCATCCGTATATTTTATTTACATTAACATATCTAATTATCTAATATTGTTTACCATCACTCCAATTTTTTCTCACAAGGGTTGCCTGCAAATTATAATGTTTATTAAGTTGTTAAATTCATTTTTACTTACCTTTACCAATTGCGGTCGGTAGGGATCGAACCTACAATGTCTCCGTTGTCTATATTACAGGACTGACTCTTCTACCAACAGAGCTATCTTAGTGACCGTTATTTCGGATGCTAAAAGCAGTATTTATGGTGATGTGTATGAAGTCTTTATTATGTGAAATTGAATTTCTAGCCTTATTTATTTAAAATATATGAAAATCTTTCAGGTTCTCTTTTTTTTTTCTATTTCTTTATGTGTTCCCAAACCTGAATTTTTCGAGTTACTAGTATTTTTATTTATTTATAATTATTAAGAAGAACTTATTTAATTTAATTAAACTGTCACCAGTGTCACCTGAGAAGTACGAGTACTTGTTGAACAACGTAATTATTACATTAATTCAGTGGCGGTTCGTTAAAAAAAATGTTTTCCCCAGATCTCGAAATTGAAGAGTATAGAGAGGGAGAAATCCGAAAAAAAAATTCCTCATCTCAAATTTGATGAGCGGTGGGGGGGGGACTCAGAATTTAAGAATTATTTAAGTTTTAAGTTGAGGTACTTATACAAACCTGGGAAACGTGTTGGAGAAAAGACGGTAAAGGTATAATATCGACATCTACAACATAAATAGAATCTTTAATGGTCTAAAACAGACCTAAAATTGAAAAAAAGTACATTCGAACATCGGTTTTATAAGCAATTATTACCTTAAAAAAAAAACAACTAAAATTTTTTTCGCAATTATTTTAACAAAAAAAAAAAAGACTGAACGAGTAGGCCGCCGACCTCGTGACTTGCAAGACGACGCCTTACTCACTCGACCACTGACCTTTCTGAGAGTACTTGCTTAAAGACTTTATAGTGGAACACGCAACGGCTACATTTTGCTTTTTAATGCATTTTAATCTAATTTTATTATTAAAAGAAATCGATAACTGCACAAATAAACTGCCGAATCTTTGCAAACTCTTTCGAATATAAATTATTTTGAATATTGTTAAAAAACTTTATCCTCGAATAAAAACGCCAATACTTATCCCTCACGACACGGTTTATTTTTTTAAACTTTACACTCTGCTTACGATAACAAAATGCGATCAGCGAGTTTTAAAGTTTGTAATCCGATAAAATATAAATAAATTTAACACCGAAAAAAGACGACAATATGACGGGATGTGTAGCACGTCTTTTTAATGTCATTTATAGGACGTCATTAAGTCGTCGATTTTTAGTGCACTGACGTCTTTTTGACCAGAATCATCAGATTTTGACGTCATTATAACGTACCCTTGCTACCTGGGTAAGAATACAATAGGTATGTAACTTGATCTTGACACAAGCAGTAATTCTAAGAAAAAATGTATGTATTTCATAAAATAAATTTACACAGGTAAATCTCGCGACAAACTTTTATATCATATAAATTGTATAATGTATTAAATTGATGGGTTTGATTTAATTTAAAGTTTATTTTCTTCTTTTTAGAGCATTTAAATAAAAACTTGTTTTTAAAATTGTTTTTTTAATTTAATTTAATTTGTTTAATTTCATTGATAACTATTTACGAAGCCTCCAAAATTGAACAAATCACTTTTTTTCGAATTTTTTGTTGTCAAATGGGAAGGTGGTGGCTCCCAGTGTTTAATAAATTATAGATTTTTTCTGAATTCATTGATATCCATTTAAAATCTATGCTATTTGTTTTTCTATTTTATTGAATTTATTTCAAAATAAAAATCACTTTGAATATAATTTTTCTTGAACTTTAACGTAGTTGCCTTTGTAAAAATCATATGTCTAATAATGAAATGTGAATAACTACCTTTTTGTGAATAATAGCCTTTTGGTTATCTCTTTTGTTTCTTAATAGGTATAAGTACTAGTTCAAACTATATAGGGATCAATAAAAATTATTTTGAAAGTGATTTTTTATTTTGAAATAAATTTAATAAAACATAAAAACAAATAGCATAGATTTGAAATGAATTCAGAAAAAAATCTATAATTTATTGAACACTGGAAGCCACCACCTTCCCCTTTGAAAAAAAAGTTTTCGATAAAAAAGTGATTTGTTCAATTTTGGAGACTTCGTAAATAGTTATTAATGAAATTAAACGAAAAATTATATTTTTCCCTTGGACTTTACCTGCCGTAGAACAAATTTTGGTATTCCAAAGCACTCTAGACGAATGTCTTAAAATGCTTAAAAAACTGAACATTGACTCAAAAATTCGTGACAATCTCGTGGTATACTCAGAATGTTGTCTTGAATCTAGATATGTAAAAATATACAGGGTGTTCCATTTAAAAATCGAAAGTTGCGGTTATTTCCGGGTAAACCGGAAATGGTCTCATACCGTTTTTCTGTCCAAAAATCCATTTTTTCAGGTAGTGTATGCAAATTTCAAATGGATAAGTTAAAAAATAAAGAAAATATAGGGAAATATAGGGGGGAGCCACTAGCCTGTGGCACCCGGTATAAAGACAAGAAATATTTTTCAAAAAATGTCTGAAAAATGTCTGAAAATTGCCTACAATATTTTTTATTCACAATCATATAGAAATAATCAAATTGTCTTACATGTCAAAAGTTGGAAAGTATGACATTTCTACTTCATTCGACAATTGAAGTGAAATGAGACATTTCAGGTTGGAAAGTAGCCACTTTCTTACCAGTTTTCGGGTTGGAAAGTGAGCATTTGCCAACCTGTGTTTTTTACTTGTTTTCTTTTAATTGTAGGAAATATAAATTATAAGAAAGACATAGAGAGTATGTTTATTTTAACAGAAACCTCGATACAGAGCAATTAATTCTACAAATAGCTGAAAAAATAAATCGAATAAATAATTATATATTAAAAATTTTAGCGATTCAAATTTATTGAAACTGGAATTCTCTTGACTATTGATAGTGATGTTAAAACCATGTTGTGTCTCTGAACATGAAATACTGAGCTGTTGATTTGAAGTTGAGGCCTTAGGAGAAGTGGATAAAGACGATGATTCTTGTACCTGAGATTTAGTTGTTGCGGATAACATTTGCGCAATTTTTATTTGACCCTCCAGAGAATTTTCCAAATAACCTTCAGCTATGGAATTCGATTTCCAACCACAAATGATGCGACGCAACGCTATGCTACTTTGACATTTGTCATCTGAGAAGAATTTTTTGTTCATTACCTGCTTAATAAAAACATAAAATGCTATTTAAAAATTTAGTAAACGATTTTTTTGGCTTTTTGTTCTTTAAGGGAAATGATTGTGAATAAAATAGTATACAAACCTTGGTGGAAAGTTTCATTGCTGTCTCGAGAATTAGTTGACCTCGCCGCTTCGCGCCTCGGTCAACTATCTCATCTCTCGACAACAATGAAACATGTAACGGTTTGTTGTCGGGTAGCTGGTTTGGAGATTAATCAGGGTCCCGATTAGTTAATAAGACAACTGAATAAAAATATAAACAATTTATTTTTTTCTTCATCAAACAGGTAATGTGTGGCAGTGTTACATAACATACAGGTACAGGTTATACAGGTCCGTATCTTTTACGGTTCTTAGGATAACATTTTCTATTATCTGAGAGAGAGAGAGAAAGAGAGTGAGCGAGTGCAACGATGCGATGCGACGTTAGTTGCTGCTACTGGAGTGGCATGAGGCGTCGGGCGAATATCGTCGACTCAAGAAGTTTCCCAGCTCAACACGCTGTAGGAGGTCTACAGGTCAGGCTCATCCGCTCCGGTTCTGGCGGTGAAACGGCCTCGGGGAATGGAACTGGAGACTTGTTTTCGTTGCGGATGTGGGATACAGGGTTTCCATGGGTTGGAAAATTCGGGGTCTGTAAAATTATTACTGCTCCATATATGGCGGTACAGGATTCCGTCTATAATGCAGTAATCTGGATTTGTTTCTGGAAATCGGTTCGTTTAACGTATTTTCGTGACTCTGGATATAAATTTGAATATAGTACTTCTCCATATATGGCGGTACAGGATTCCGTCTATAATGCAGTAATCTGGATTTGTTTCTGGAAATCAGTTCGTTTAATGTACTCTCGGTACTCTCCGGAATAGTGTTTGCTCTGGAGTTACAATTGTAGTAGTCTGAATTGCCACCACAAAATCCTTTTCATTTTCGTTTTCTCTCTTGACATGGAATGCCTTTCTTTCTCTCTCTCTCGCTTGTGAACGTCTCTTACTGGGCTATCTGGAGTAAACTAAAGTCTTAAAATCTGTCCTGGCGCCAAATTATGTAACCCTGTTCGGGCGCCAAATTATGTAACGGTTTGTTGTCGGGTAGCTGGTTTGGAGATTAAACAGGGTCCAGATTAGTTAATAAGACAGCCCAATGAAAATATAAACAATTTATTTTTTCTTCTTCAAACAGGTAATGTCTGGCAGTGTTACATAACATACAGGTACAGGTTATACAGGTCCGTCTCTTTTACGGTTCTTAGGATAACATTTTCTATTATCTGAGAGAGAGAGAGAGAGAGTGTGAGCGAGTGTAACGATGCGATGCGACGTTAGTTGCTGCTACTGGAGTGGCATCGGGCGTCGGGCGAATATCGTCGACTCAAGAAGTTTCCCAGCTCGGCACGCTGTAGGAGGTCTCCAGGTCAGGCTGATCCGCTCTGGTTCTGGCGGCGAAACGGCGTCGGGGAATGACAATCGACTCAGCTCATCACGCTGAAGGATTCCCTGGGTCAGATTGCATTCGTTCCGTCGTGTTTGTTTCGGAAGATGCACAAAACTATAATATGTTCAGCTCACCACGCTGAAGACAGATTGTCAGAATTGTCCACTCTGAATCTATTGATTTGGGGCCGGGCTTTTATATCCGAGAATCCTCGCTTACTGGTGACGTAGAACTGCGTATAGTTTAGTGTCGTGTGCAAATCCGTTCCTCTAGACGTTAGCTGGGTAGATGGGTAGATTTGCGTGTCGTGTGCACATTGGTATCGTGCGTAAATCCGGAAACTTTAGTAATGGAGCAGGAATTTAAAGAATGCTTTGTTACAAACACTTTCCACCTCGGTATATAATAAATATACTATTACTTTATAATCCCAAGTTTGCTTTGCAACAATTAAAACTTCGAGTACTATATTACGAGTTGGGGGTGTTCTTACACCCCCTTCTGCCGATCGCCAAATCGAAACGTGCGAGATGGCAACTCATTACCCTTATGGCAACATTCTGGCAAATGTTTAGCCTGCGGCAAATAATATAAAAAAAAAATGTTCAGTAGCTCTTAGTCTAAGAGAAATGGGGGCAGTCGTTTGTGTTCCGGACTAAAAAGGAATTTTCGATAACAAGAAAATTTTTGGAAATTATTTTTATGCGTTTTGTAACCTGGACGGAATTATGCCCTCCAATCTATATTGGCTGTCCCAGAAATGTTGAGACAGGCGGATAACTTTCAAAATTTGAAAGGTTTGCTCATTTAAAACATTAAAATTTTGTATTTAATTCAATAATGATTCATAACTGTAATTCCCTAACATAAGCTGCAGCGGCATAATAGCCTAACGATTACAACGTTCATCCACGCTTTAATTCATAAAAAGTCGGTACATAATTGTTAATTAATACCCAAGCAACACAGTTTGGTATAATAAACGTATAAAAAGTAAAGTGTCATACACATACAACTTTTCTCTCTGAGTAATAGTGATTTTATAGTGTTAATTTTGAGTTTTAAATTCTATATTTTTTTAACAACAGGAAATTAAAAACCTAGTGCATAGAGGTGTTAAAAAACTAAACAGTTAGTTGCAGTAATATTGCATATATTTGCATAAATAGACATTATTAAAGCATTAATTTTATTTACAATACCAAGTTCAAGTGTTTTTGTGACAACTTTTTCTGGGTGGCAACAAAAAGGAAGGAGCTGATAAAATTATTGAGGATAAGAACAGGTCCGGATTTTAAATTTTAACTTGCTGATGGTGAATTGCTGGACAATTAAAATGTTATGCCAACCACAATGAATTGTGTACATTTTAAACAATGTAAATCAGTAAACCTAGATACCAAACAAATATATATATGTGAGAAATGTGCCAATGGTCACTGTAAAGGATGTTCCAAATTTGCACCCACTGAAATCAAATGTTTAGAATTAAAATAAGAAAGACGGTTGCGCTACTACTGTCCTGAATGTTATGACAGTGTCACTGAAATCGAAAATATATTAAAACTCAATAAACAATTAACCGAAGAAAATTCTAGATTGAAGCATACGATAGAACAGACTCTTTGTCAGATATTTCCAACATACTTCTTAATCTTGAATTAACCTTGAAATGTACAATCAACATATATACAAGCAATTAATGAGACAAATAAAACCATATCAATACAACAAGATAATTATCGCACGGAAATACAACAGTTAAGGAATGAACTACAAACAATACAAGATAGCAATATAGATATTATAAGACTCTTAACAGAATCAAAAAAATACTGATAATAGTACGACTCATGGAAATAAGTTTAATCAAAACTCAAATACAGCATGTTCAACTAGTTCAGAGAAAATATTGACTTCCAATGCTTTTCCATATAAAACTGCACTCACCATCAGCACCAATTCAAAAACTATATCCAACAATAACTTGCAGAAATCTGCTAATAGAATAGATAACAGTTCATCTCACCCAATACCTTCTACAGATAATAGTACGAAGGATCAAGCTAAAGATGATGGAGGTTTTCGTGAAGTTAGGAGACCGAGAAGGCAATTGAAAGTTGGAAATGGAGACGGGGACAACACATTTCATGGAAGAGAGGAAAACCTAATAGAAAAATATGGTTATTTATATCTAGAGTTCCTGATTCTATATCAGACAATAATATAAAACAATACATCAAAAAACGAACTAGTACTAATGATGTATATATAAAAAAATTGCCCACACTCAATGCTGGACAAGACAACCAATCGTTCATGGTGGAGGTTGACCCTGGACTTCTGAATACAGTTTATGACCCAAGTTTTTGGCCTAAAAAGGTTATATATGGTCGTTTTAACTTTAAAATGGGACGACGCTTCCTCCATAATTCATATAAATTAACTCTAATTCACAAGTGAATTCTTTTTTAGCACAGATCAACTCTCCTCAAACATAGCTAACACTAATACTCTGTTACATGAAGAACTAATCTATCTTAATGCTCAAAGTTTAATAGCTCATAAAGACCAAATTGTAAATGAAATAGCAAAAGTATACCCACGTTTTATATTACTAAGTGAAACAAGAGTTACCAATGATATTCAAACACATGAAATATCTATAGATAAGTACTATATATTAAGATGTGATTCAGACAGCAGGCACACAGGTGGCGTCGTAATGTATATTATACATGGTATTGAATATTCTGGAATTGAACAAAGTGTGAAAGCGGGAAACTATTGGTTCATGTCGGCAAATATCACATTAAACCGTATTAAGTGGAAAATAGGTTTTTTTTTATAAATCTCCAGGTGGAAGTATTCAAACACTTTTAGAAGACTGAAACACTGTGTGAAACGTTAAGCAGTAAAAATCAAAAAATTTTTTTGGTGATTTTAATATTAATTATAAAGAAGATTCTTTTTACTGTAAAAAACTAATTAATTTAATAACTATATTTGGATTTGAACAAATTGTTAATGATTATACAAGATGTACTGATACAAGTAATTCATTAATTGATCTTGTTATAACTAACTGTGATTCAATTAAATGTGAAGTTCATAATTGTCCGAAAATTACTGATCACTCTATAATCTCTGTAAAAATGTTAGCATGTTCCATGGAAAGTAATAATAATGTGAAAAAGTATTTAGAAATCTTAGTGGTCATAACATGAATAACATTTGTTTAAAACTGATGCAACAAGATTGGCCTTTAAACTCTGTTGATGTAAATGATATTTATCATAAAATGTCAAATAATTGTGAGAATGTGGTAAATATTGTATCTCCAATACAAATGTTTGAAAACAAATGTAATGATCTACCATGGTATGATATGGAAATAAAATATAAATCAAAAGAAATATAAGAAATTCAGGAAATGTAATAATAAGGAAAAACAACATTTATGGGTAATTTTTAAACAAAAAAGGAATGAAGTGGTTAACACATTGAAATTAAAAAAGACCCAGTATTAGGAACAAAAAATTGATGCTTACAATAATAATCCTAAATTATGTGGAAAACCTTAAAATCCTTAATTAAACCAAAAAGTTATAAAGTTTGTGAAAATAATATACGTTTTGAAATACATAATTCAGTTTATGTATCTTATAGAAATGAGGAAATTGCTGAAGGTTTTAATAACTTTTTTATAGCTAGTGTTGATGAAATAACTGACTCCATCCCTAATGCAAATCAGTGGTCATCGAGCAACTATGAAACTATTAAATCTGAATTTAATTAATTTTCACTACTATCTTTAAGTCAATTAAGATCAATTGTATTAACCTTAGACAATAAGTCTAGCCCGAACTTGGTATTAAATTCAAAAACTTTAAAACATACCTTTCAAGTTATAGGACATGTTATTTTACATTTTGTTAATATCAGTCTATCTAAAGGAAAATTTCCTGAAGCACTGAAAACTAGCACAGTTGTTCCTATTCCAAAAATAGAAAACTCAAATGAAGCATGTGATTTTAGACCAATTAATATTTTACCACCAACAATTGGAATTAGCTGTTTATCATCAATTATCAGCCTATTTTAATAATAATAATCTCTTTATAGGTCATCAATCTGGTTTTAGAGCTAAACATTCATGCGAAACTGCACTTCAGTTGACGATTGCACACTGGAATAATGAAATTGATGACAATAAATATGTGGTGGCAGTATTCTTGGATTTTAAAAGAGCATTCGAAACAATTGATAGAAATATTTTGATAAATAAACTTAAATATTACGGCATAGGAGGAACTGTGTTGGAATGGTTTAAAAGTTACTTGTCTAATAGGTTACAATGCACGAAATTTAACGATAAGGTATCAAGTACAATGCCAATTAATATTGGTGTACCCCAAGGCAGTGTACTTGGACCACTCCTGTTTATTGTATATCTTAATGATTTAAATTGTGCTATTAATTGTGACTTCGTTAACTGGCTTGCTGATCACACCTTGATTGCAATTACACATAGTGATGTTAACATTGCCATCGAAAAAATGAATATCGAATTAAATAAACTATCAGGATATCTCAACACTAATAAATTAAAATTAAATATAAATAAAACCAAAGCAATGATTTGTACTAAAAAATATAATTACTCTAAATTAAATATAAATAATGTTAATATAGTCTTTGGTAATAATAAATTAGAATTGGTAACAGAAATAAAATATTTATATCATGATTAGTAATGACTTAAGTTTAAAAAAACATTATATACCGTGCGTGTAGCCGAACGCTAGGCATAGGGAGTAAAATTACAACATCGCGCGTGCCAACTGGCTGAAATGAAATAACAGACTGGAATGCTCCGCTCGACGAAGGAATTTACGGCAGCTATGTTGCCATATCTATCGCGCTACGTGGATGTACATGCCTAATGGGAAATTACACGCACGGTATATGTACAAAAGAAAATAACGAAAAAACTGTTTTTCTTTTCCAGAATTTCCAAATATTTAACAATAGCAACAAGCATAACAGTTTTTAAAACAATAATTCAGCCTCACTTCGATTATTGTGCAAGTATCCAAAGTTTTCTTGATAACAACAGCATTGCTGTATTACAGAAACTGCAGAACAGAGGAATGCGGATTATATTAAGATGCAACAGACTTACACCTATTAAAACAATGTTGAATGTACTTGACTGGTTAAGTGTGAAACAACGCTTAAAATATTATTTTACTTATAATTTTTATATACAAGATTTTGAATGGTTTACTCCCTTCTTATTTCAACAAATATATTACTTTTAATAATCAAGTGCATAATCACTTAACTAGATTAAATAGTCATTTATACATTGAAAGAAAGAAATGTACCAAACATACGCACACATTGTTTTCTGATGGGTGTCGGGAATACAATATCTTACCAAATGATAGAGATGGGTCGTTATCTCTGTAACGCTATTTTGTCGCGGTATTTTTAGGTAACGTACAGTCGCGCTATTAAATGCTAAAGTAACCGGTTACTCGGAGCGAACACCATGTGTCAATGTTACCGACGACCATAAGGTTTGTCGACTTTGACCAGCGACAAGGTGGAATGATGCAATGCCATACCAGAGTAAAGAACTTAACGTTAAGCTCTTTACTTTTATTGGCCCTATACTAACATAGGTTTATAGTGTTGCCAAGATATGTATAATTTTCTAACAATAATAAAAATCGTTGCAAATTGCTATCTTATCTGATTTTTGTTTATTAGAAAAACAATTCGAAAAGGTAAACGACTTTATTCTTTTTTTTTTGGGGGCCACAACCCAAAATGCTCTACCTGCCTATACCTACCTGGTAAAAAAATAACAAAATAACTCTTTATATTTTTTATAAAATAAAAATACATACCAACAATATATATCGAGAAAAACTGCGATTTTATAAATGGCCACCCAAGTTCAAAACACGTCTATGTAATATAGTCTATTATAAAATAAAAACTCATACAACAAATAAATGTGTACTATATTACTATATTTTTTACAACCTTTATTGGTGTTTACTTTTACTGTTTAGTAAGAAAATGCAAAAATCTAATAAATCTACATGTAACTATAGAAATTAACAAGCGCTCTTTGTACTTTGGCGAAGTGCGAATAAGCGACTGCATATAATAGATCACGTTACATTACATATCCTACCCTCCAAAACTTTGAGTTCCGAATATACCACACGTTACACGACAAACGCGATCTCTTGAACTCAATAAGCGCGTTTGGCAGAGCGAGCCGTATCATTTTATTTTTGTCGCGTCGTTCCAAAGTAACGTTATTTTGTCGCGGTATTTTTCTGGAGCGATCGCGTTTGCAACGCTACACGAGTGGAACCGCTTTTCCCATCTCTACCAAATGAAGCCAAAGAAAGTACTAACTTGATTGCATTTAAACAAAAGTTATTGCAACATGTTAAAAGTTCTTAGCATGACACCCATGCACATTATACACATTTTTATTTTTATTTCATTATTGTTTTTATTATCTTATTCTCTTTCTCTTTCATACTGTCTACTAGTTTTTAGGTATATTTTGTTGGTGCTTTTAAATGTAAGATATCGTTATCAAATTGTTATATATTGTGAATGTGTCGAAGACATGCATTAAGGTTTGTCCTATTTAATAAAGATTTTTATTATAAAAATTGTTCTGGTTTCCGTATAAATACCAGATATATACCTTTCTGAATTACGTTATATATGCGTGAAAACGTCCGTGTGATAAACGTATACTGTCGGCACAAGATAAACTGTTAAAAACTGTGTAATAAAATGGGATATATACCGTTCTGATTATACTTTAAATGTACGTCAAAATGTCCCCACGATAAACGTATACTAATAGTATACAAAAAAAGATTAACTGCGATATAACAAACTACACAGGTTTACAAAAAAAAGTTTTGATCTGGGAATGGGACCTATCATTTCCTACGTATTTTGACACGCTGAAACGAATTCGTTGAAAAAAAAATTATCCACCGCGTAGATTTCGAATAAATCCCGGTTTTTATTGCCAAAAAAACGTATTTTGACGATAAAAACCGAGAGTTACTCGAAATCTAGGCGGTAAAAAATTTTTTAAATTGAAAATTCGGATTCAGCACACAAAAATACATAAGGAATGATAGGTTTAGTCCTTGGAACAGATTTTTATTTTGTAGACCTGTGCACAGATCTACAAGAAAAAATTTCTGTTCCAAGGACTAAACCTATCATTCCTTATTAGAGGAGCGAAAAAGAGGTAAAATTGTGTCGTTTTTTTTATGAGCTTAGAACAAGATCAGACACAGTGGGTATTACCAACATCATTTTACACATAAAAACACAAAATACGACATTTTTTAGTGGTCACAGATATTCTTATTTAAAAAAAGTGTAAAATTTAATTTTTTTTTTAAATCATGTTTTTTTGTACATCCATTGCCATATCTCAAAAATGAATTGAGCTATCGATGTGAACTTTTTTTTGTTAGAAAACACACTTAAGCGCTTCTCTCTATTCATATGATTGCTAATAAAAAAAATGTGAACATGCCAAAAACGTAGATGACCCTGAAAGTTTAGAGAATACGCCATCAAATTTTCACTAAGCGAGGAACTTTTTTGTTTTTGAAAATTTTGTGTAACATGCTGTGAAGAAAATGAAGTCAATAGACTAAAAAAGTTTTTAGAAAAAAAATATTTTCATTATTAGCAATAGTTTGCTAGTTACGAATTTTTTAGTATGGAGGAATTGTCGAAGCGTACGCGCACCGTACTTAAGAATAATATTGTGTGTAACGGAACCTTTCATTATTACTTTTTTATGTTTAGGACTGTTTTATCACGTTTTAGGATCTGAAAGGATAACTTATTTTTTCCAGTAGCACATTAAGGACTAAGGTTGAAGGCAAAAAGGAATTAAAAATCTTAAATGGAGTATGCATTGCATTGGGATCTCGGAAACGGTGAAAAATAATATTGTAGTAAAATGGGAAAAATGTTGCGCAACTAGGAGGCTAATAAAATCCCATAAACAGAAGTTTAGGAAAAGTAATAATTTTGTGTTTTGATAAAAAGTAAACTATCGAGTTTTCCTTTTTTTGCGTTATTATTGGAGCTAAATAAAAAAAGACAGTTTTTTAAAGCACGTGGCAATCTTAATATTTGTATCCGACATTTCCTGTGTCAGAGTCCCTATCCGAAATTCCCATGCATTGCATTTTTACCCTAGATCCACACAATAACACAGGTCTACAAAAAAAAAATTCTGCTCCAAGGACTAAACCTATCATGCCTTAAGTATTTTTGTGTGCTGAATCCGAATTTTCCAGTTGGATTTCGAGCGAACGTCAAAAATTGTAAAAAAAAACGTATTTTGACGATAAAAACCGGGATTTACTCGAAATCTATGCGGTAAAAAAAATTTAAATTGAAAATTCGGATTCAGCACACAAAAATACATAGGGAAATGATAGGTTTAGTCCTTGGAACAGAACTTTTTTTCTTGTAGATCTATGCAGAGGTGCACTTTGTACACAGGTCTACAAAAAAAGAAATTCTGTTCCAATGACTAAAGCTATCAATCCTTATGTATTTTTGTATGCTGAATCCGAATTTTCAATTTAAAAAAATATTTACCTCGTAGATTTCGAGTAAATCCCGGTTTTTATCATCAAAATACGGTTTTTTGACAATAAAAACCGGGATTTACTCGAAATCTACACGGTAGAAAATTTTTTTAATTGAAAATTCAGATTCAGCACACAAAAATACTTAAGGCATGATAGGTTTAGTCCTTGGAGCAGAATTTTTTTTTTTTTTTTGTAGACCTGTGAATTGAGTAAACGTGTTATTTTCGCCTAAATTAGGTAACAAAAACTCTAAACCCTGTTTCCATGGCTTGTGCACAAGTTTATCGTTTTCCTCTATTACTACGCCACATAAAATTCACTCCATTTTACAATGAAACTTAGATTGCTTTTTTACCTTAAATATTTTTTAAGCAGATAATCGACGCACAATTCGCACAATGACCATACGTTCTACAATATAATACAAATGGTAATAAGAGAAAGAATATCGTTACACATTTTACTTCCACATCCAGTGGAAATATAGTATGGACAAAAATCTTTTTGAAAATTTTTATTGTCCAAATAGGCTTAGAATGTCATGAAACGTCGAGATTTTAAATTTGAGAGAGAGAAAAAATTCTGTCTGTCGGTCTGTCTGTAACTTTTTTTGTGTGCACGATTACTCTGAAACCGTTTAAGATATTGACTTGAAATTTGGTACACGTACCATGTATTTTAACGAGATCTGGAACTAGATTATTCCGTTAAAGGGTTCGGGGTAAATGGAGGTAAATTGGCAAATCAAGCAAGTAAGAGTCCATAAAACTGGTATTTAGTATATATAAGAGAAGCTAAGCTCTCAAATTTTTTTTTGGCATTAACCACCTCCATTACCAACTCCCACCCCATTATTCAAGGGGGCGAAAAAAATAAAATTGTCATTTAGTGTGTGTACAAGCACCAAAGGCCTCAAAATTTGTTTTACTTTATCCACCACTACTACCACTCCCCTTCCACCACCCTCAGCCCCACTACCGATGTGGCATATCGTTTTATAGGTTTTTGGGGTAGACGATTTCAAATATTATATTATTAAAGTTCCATAAAAAATTATTTCCGCATTCAAATTGTTTTCGTTCTGAGAGACTTGGATAGAAGATCTGGATGTGGAAGTAGTGATTCCTTGGGCAGCGTTTTGTAATTTGACCTTCGACGAAAACGAATAACGTTGATAGTACACCGCCCTGGGACTAGTTAGTTTTAATGGACGCGGGCGTATTAATACTCAATTTCTGCAATTCGCGCGCTCTAAAAAAAATCACTGTACCTAAACTATAAAAGACACAGTAAAAATTATGCTATCAAAAACTTTTTGGGTCTTTTGGCTTTATTTTCTTCGCAGCATGTTATACAAAATTTCCAAAAACAAAAAAGTTTGTAGCTTAGTGAAAATTTGACTGCGTATTTTCTGAACTTTCAAGGTTATCTAAGTTTTTAACAAGCTTAAAAATGTTTTAATTAACAATACTATACACAGATAGAAGCGCTTAAGTGTGTGTTTTATAACAAAAAAAAGTTCATGTGGATAGCTCCATTCGCTTTTGAGTTATGGCATTAGATGTTCAAAAAAACATGATTAAAAAAAAAATTCACACCTTTTTAAAAATAACAATGTCCGTGACCACTAAAAAATGTCGTATTTCATGATTTCTAATGAACAACTACTTAACGAAATGATATATATCTCAGTGTGTTCTAAGATTAAAAAAAAAACTCGAGAAGGAAGCGACTTTTCCCCTGTTTTTTACTCCACTAATAGTCCTCCTCGACCATCAGAACAAAGTGATGTTTGTAATCGAATTCTCGGCACTGCTGAGACAAACATCGCTTTGAAGGAGGGGGAAAAACGGACCAAATATCGTGATCTCGGATCTCCGGCATGAGCTCCAAGTGCTGTACCCAGACTACTCGGTCAAGATGGTCGTCCTAATAATCGGCATATTCGGAGGGATGAAGCCTTCGTTGCTCTCAGAATTGAAGATTATACCGGCCTGTCAGAATTCGGCAGAATGGTTGGCAGGCCAGATGCAGAAGGCGGTTATCTTGGGGTCCCTACGTCTACTTAGGGCACACGATTTAGGTATTTACAGTCACTATCTCCACAGGTCGTGGAGAGTGGCTGTAAGGAATTTGCCGGCGCGGCTACCGTGAGGTGTCGGAGGCCACGGAAGTCCTGTCCGGCAGCGGGCTACCCGAAAAAAAAAAAAAAATCCTCGGTTCATTACGTCTGCTCAGGGCACACGATTCTCGGAAGCAGTCACTTACCCCACGGGGGTGGGGAGTGGCTGCCGGTACTACCGGCTCCCCTCTGTGAGAGTCGAAGCCACAGAGAAGGGTGACTGGTTTTTAACTTAAAATAATAATAATAATAATAATCTTTATTCATCATTTGTAATGATACAGATTATGTATTTATGGTAAGTCAAGAACAGATAAATAAAAAATGGTACAATATTAACAATGAATAAACAAATACAGAGACGAACCCAGCTATTTTTTTTGGGGGGGGGAAAGCTACAACTAATTTGCCAACTGCCCATTTTTTTTACAACTTATATTTCCTTATGTTTTTTTTTATTTCAGACTTAATCTATAAGTAGCCTAGCGATACAAATATTATGCAAAAGAAGTTTAACTAAACTATATGATGTAGGCGCTAGATCTTAGTTGACCCCGCGCTCTCCTTCGTCTAAAAGCTACTGGATGAGGTAACCGTTATAGTTTAATGACCGTGGAGAAAAACAAGATATAGTTTGTACCAACGATAATAGGGTCTACACACGATCCAGCGGCAGGGACCCGACATTGTCGGTACGCTTTGAAGATAATTGGAATTCTAGCGGACCAGTTCACTTTTACGAATGAGTTCAAAGCATGCCGACATGGCTGGGTCCCTGCCGCTGGATCGTGTGTAGACCCCTTAATCCAGCGATATAAAAAAGTTCGCAAAAAAACGTAAAGGGTACCGACCTGTATCAATTTCAGTCTATTTACATAAAAGGCCATAAAAGTGTTCGGCTTCTTTATTATCATCACAAAAAAAATGGTCACATATTTCCGAACAAAAATGTAGGCCACTCCCACTGCATATAATTGGTTTAAATTTTCTCTACCAGAATTATGATAGGTTGGTGGTCAACGTGGACTAGCATTGTCAAATTGGACCGGCGGGCGGTACACTAACTAGAAGCGGTCGGCATCCTTTATGCTTTTTTGTATCGATGAAATATTTGTGGAATACACTATACAATACGATTACGCGCAAGTCGGGGCGCAAGCTCGTGAACGTCCGCGCTAGTATGGCTACCGGCCACTTCCCACTTCACATTGTGATACGGCAGGGAGCCAGCCTTGTCGGCATGCTTTGAACTCATTCGTAAAAGTTAACTGGTCCGCTGGAATTCCAATTATCTTCAAAGCGTACCAACAATGTCGGGTCCCAGCAGTTGGATCGTCTGTAGACCTCTTTAATAGTTCCAGAATCTGATTCAGTGTCCTCTATAAGAATTTAATATTTTAACAATTTCTGACCGACAACAATTTGTTATTATTATTATCTCTCGTTGAGAGGTTGGTAACTGATATTATTGATACTCAGTATAAACCAACAACCAACGACTTTATAGCTAGGACAAAGCATTGTATTGATAAAGGCAAAAAGGAGTAATATTCTAATATTTCTAATGTAAGACAGTCTTTGAGAATTGTATGCTCTGGCCGTGCCGTCTACTGGGTCGAACGTCGAATTTCCGCGAGTTGACGAGTTTATTTTGTTGGCCCGTCGCGTAGGCCCGTCGGCGTTGTGCGTTGTCCGTCGACTATTCGGTGGCTCTCACATCAGTCACATCTAGTCATAAACAATATCAATTAAAATTATTTATAAAAAAATGGTCATAGTAACAGTGTCATTTAATTTTTATCAACACATTATTCGTTTTTTTTGCAATTATACCCAATAAAGATTTTTTTACATTTTTGGTGATTTTCCCAACTCAATCAACATTGGGGGGGGAGCGTACCCCCCCATAACCCCCCGTGGGTTCGTCCCTGAACAAATAACAACAAGATAAAAAACAACACGTATACAAGGGCACACATATAAAAGAAAGATAAATATAATTGTCAAAAGTTAAAAAGAATGAACCATTAATAATAGTAATTAAAAAAACAGACTGAACTATATAGTAGTTTATATAATATCGTTTAAAAATTCTTCAATAGTATAATATCCTTTTTGTACAAGAATTTTTTTAATAGTAATTTTAAAAGACCCCGGAACAAAATCCGTGAAAATGTTGATTCGGGGAATCGGCTGAAATTTTGGTATTTTGTAGTTCAAAAGTTCTTATCAGATCGAGTCAATCCTATGGACAGTTTTTGAGATACAGCTTGTCAAAGTTAGGTAATTTGCGTCATTTTAGACATTTAAGAACTTTTTACTCTTAAACTATTAACTTTACCAAAAAATTGCAAGGGCTAATATATTTTTGCTCAAGTCCAATAAAGCTCAAGAATTTTTTTCAGATTTTTTTTTATCAATTTTTAGGTTAGATAAAATATATATGTCATATTTTGGCATGCATGGAGCGAAAACCACTCATAGGATCGACTCAGTGCAATAGGAATTTTTGTTCAGCGTGACTTTAACTACAAAATAGCAAAGTTTCAGCCAATCCCACCGAAGTATGCCAAAATATGACATGTATATATTTTACATAACCTAAAAATTGAAAAAAAATTCTGAAAAAAATTCTTGAGCTTTATTGGACTTTAACAAAAATATTTCGACCCTTGCAGTTTTTTGCTAAAGTTAATAGTTTAAGAATAAAAAGTTCTTGAGTGTCTAAAATGACGCAAATTACCTAACTTTGACAAGCTGTATCTCAAAAACTGTCCATAGGATTGACTCGATGTGATAAGGAATTTTGATCAGCATAACTTAAACCACAAAATATCAGCCGATTCCACCTAATCAACATTTTCATGGGTTTTGTTCCGGGGTCCTTTGCCGATGTCCATATTTTGGATATTACTTGGCAGTTTGTTATATAATGTAATAGAATTATATTGAAGGGATTCTTTGAAAGTCGATGTCCTATGTAGGGGGATTGTTAAAGTATTCTTGTTTCGAGTATTATACAAATCATGTTCAGATAGACTCTTAAAAGTATCCATATTTTTTTTCGTATTAAGTAAACATTTATAAATATAGATACAAGGCATCGTCAAGATTTGTTTGTTTATAAAACTAGCTTTGCAGCTTTCTCTGCAGCTTTCTCTGCAGTCTAAGTTGAATATTAGTCTCAATATTCGTTTTTGTAAAATAAATACTCTCCTGGCATAGGATGATATACCCACAGTGACATGTGTGAGTAGGCTAAAGCATAGTACACACTAGTGAGTCCTACTTCATTCATATCTTTTAGTTGGAGTAATGCAAAGTAAGCTTGATTTAGCTTTCTGCATACATGATTAGTATGCTGTTCCCAAGATAAATTGCTGTTTACAAGGGTGCCAAGAAATTTCGAGCAATCACTTAAAACTATTCCAGGTAAAGTAATCGTACGTCTTAGGTTAAAATTTAAAAATATGGTTTTATTCACATTCAGCATTAGTCTGTTTCGATCGCACCAAGTACTCATCTCATTTAATACAGTATGAACTTTTTCAGATAGTTCTTCAGGGCTATCAGCAGTTACCGTAATGGTTGTGTCATCTGCATACATGATGGTGAAGCCATTTTTGATAAAATCTGGGAGATTGTTAATGTAAATTAAAAACAGTAGTGGGCCTAAAATAGATCTTTGAGGAACTCCCAAAAGAATATAAAAAATCTTTGATTGCATTTCATTGCATTTTACACGAAGAGATTTGTTTTGCATGAATGAAACGAGACACTCCAGTAATTTACCTCTTATACCAATAGCCTGCAGCTTATCAGCTAAGATATCTTTATTGACAGAGTCGAAAGCTTTTGAACTGTCACAATATATTTGCCATTATCTAATTCTTTATAAATAAAATCAAACAATTTAGAAGAAGCACTCTCTACCGATCTATCCTTTCTGAAGCCATGTTGGGAATCTGTTAATACATCATATTTTTCTAAGAATATTGTTACTCTATTACTGATAATATGTTCAAAAATTTTAGATATTACATTCAGTAATGATATTTGACGATAATTTTCCAGATCAAGTTCACAGCCTTTTTTAAATACTGGAATAACGGACGATGTTTTTAGTGCATCAGGGAAGTGGCCATTTGAGATTGATTTATTAAATAGGTATAACAAGGGATCAATTATATTTGATGATATACTTTTGATTATTTGTATGGTTAAGCCATCCAAGCCTGACGACTTTTTGTTTTTGAGATTATTTATGGCTTCACTTAGTTCTGATTTTGTAATGTCATAGAAAAACATTTTCAGATACTGTAGGCGGTAATGATAAATTATTACAACATCGCGCGTGCCAGCTGGCTGAAATGAAATAACAGAGCTGGGAAGCTCCGCTCGACGGAGGAATTTACGGCAGCTGTGTTGTCATATCTATCGCGCTACGTAAATGTACATGCCTAATGGGAAATTACACGCACAGTATAAAGAAACAAAGAATTCTACTATTTATTTCAAATATATGTAATCTTTATTTTAAAGCTAATACATTTTTAATTTGAAACTATGTATACTTTTCAATGAAGAATTTGGGTGTCTTAACTTGATTATACTCTATTTAAAATAAATACATGATATTCTCAATTCTTTGATCATATGCATATATTGAAAAAATAATGATATTCTTGTTTCAGATATATATATAATATTTGTTCCAAGAGTAATGCATTTTTAAGTTGAAATTATGCATAGTTTATATAGACTGGCGGTACATGACCAGTCAGGTGCAACGTTTTTAAAATGCATGCCAATCATATATATGAATGAAATTACCATGAATATGCCAGAAACGCAAATTTTAGGCAATCGTCGCGTGCAGAAGGGTGTGCAAATCGATTTTTTTTGTTTTATTTTTGTGTTTTTTTTTATTTTAAAATGGATGCCAATAGTGCCAAACGAAAAACCATGAAAAAGAATCCAGCGGAAATTCATTGGCATGCAGTTTCCGCGCGCAAAACAACTTTTGATGCGCACATTAAATCGTAAAATTTTTTGGTGTTCTTGATTTTGGATGATTTTGATTTTGGATTTTTTTTCAAGGCTTTTCGTTTGGCACTATTGGCATCCATTTTAAAATTAAAAAAAAAAAACAAAAAAAAACAATGCAATTTTTGGCATATTCATGGTAATTTCATTCATATATATGATTGGCATGCATTTTAAAAACGTTGCACCTGACTGGTCATGTACCGCCAGTCTAATATTTACAAAGCGAATGTTTTGATTTGATTATCCTCATCTCAAATTAAAGAAAAACAAGATTTTGCTTTAGTTTTCACAAATAAGTATATTGTTTCAAACCAAGAAAAATCTCTTCTTTTGAGCAAATAATACATTCAAATTCCTGAACAAATAGGTACATTCAAAATAAGAATACTTTTTGTGTGTGTGGAAAAAATTCAGCTTGTCTCTAATTACTTCCGACATATGGTCATTTTAGCCCTTCATTACTTGGGCTATAAGTCGTAAAACAGAGAAGCGCTCGATTTAATAAAGACGTTCGTCTGCTCGACGAGAACTTGAAATATTAGAATTTTGCTTTTACACCAAAGCTACAGATAATAATTTGGGACACATAAGTAAATTCTCTCGCTGATTAAATTGGATTGGCTGAAGCCTTATTGAATACTTCTTGTTAGTTAAATCTTATTAAACAACAGGCATGTGCACTAACTTGCAAACAAAATAGTACACTTTTGAAGTGAATACAATTATTAAAAAATTATGATCTAAATTGCCGGCTACTGTGCCAAAGAAAAACCACGAGTAAAATTGGACGCCGGAACTTTTAACTCGAAATAACGCTGCCGTTAGAGTTATGAAAAAAATGGACATAGACAATTTTATGGAGAATTAAATTTTCTATAAAGAAGTGAGTGATGGCATATTATGTCTATCTTCAATACTGTAGGCGTGAGAGTGATTGAAAGTTGAATACAATCTTACAGTTGTCCAGAGCGAGACTTTCAACCATCTTCTCGACAAAAGTATTTAATACATATGCCACCACTGACTTTTTTATAGAAAATTTAATTCTCTATAAAATTACGTCCATTTTTTTTCGTAACCCTAACGTTTTTGGCTGCGTTTCGAGTCAAACGTGCCGGCATCCAATTTTTCGGAGAGGCTCACTGAATAATGCAATGTTAAGGCCGTTTTCTTCTCTAAACAACTGTACGCAACACACAACACACGTGACGGGAATGGTCTAATTGTTTTGTAAAACAATTACAATGTAGTGTGGCAACATGGTTCTCTTTTTACAAATGTTGAAAATTATTCTGATAAGCTTATAAGTGGAAAAAATATATTTTCTACTTTTGACTACATTTTGGTTTTAAAAGAACACCATTGTTTTAAATTTTTTTTTTAATTTTTACCGTTTAGTATTAATTAATTATTTTAAGGCTAAAAAGTATTGATTAATTATTTTAATTTCATATAGTTGCAAAAATACATTATTTATTTTCAATTTACAAATAACGACTAAACTATAAAATGCTGTCACTGACTTTCTTTTAGAGAATTAATCCTCTACAATTTTGATCCTATAACATTTTGTTGTATCTCCAATGGTTCTCCCAGCGTATGCAGTGAAAGGCCGCGGCATACCCTTTTTTAACGTTTTTGTTTTTTATATTGTATTATCATCAGAACCAAAGCTGTGTACAAAATTTCAGCTCAATTGGATAACGGGAAGTCGTCAAATTTCAATTACTAAATTTGACCCATACAGATAAACGACAACCGACGTGATGTCGAACTTAAGAAAACTACTGAATGAAAAACAATAACTGAAGAAATCGTGGTGGAAAGATAATTACTCCAAAAGTGCAAGCCAAACATTCGACAGTGTTGTACTTCTCTATCTTCGTCGTAGAGTTGCAATAAAATGAAACGGAAAGAGGTACAAAGTTTAATGACAGACGTCGTCGTAATTGAACGCATGCTGATAGTGTAAAAGGAAAGGATTCACTTGTTGACGGCATTTCGTAGCTCGAGCGGAGACTTTTACGACCAAAGATCTTTAACATCTTTGTTTACGACTTAGGTTGCTATAACTTTGAGACAAACTGTATTTTAAAATGCACAAAAAGTTTGAGGTTCAAACAGATGTGAATTTCCTGCGTAGTGAATTGATTACATAATCTGCAGTTTCTGATTTCTTGGCTTCGTTGTATGTGCCTCTTTTGGCTAAGGCTTTCCATATGATGCTTGCCTTGAGTTGATGATGAATGATTGTACATGACGGTGCTCTGGGCTGAGCTGATAAGGTTTATCTTGTTTGTGTTTTAGGGTTAGTTTTATTGTTAGTTGTTATATGTTTTGTTTGTAAAATTGTTGGTAATGCACGCCGTGGTGTGTTTGTTTTGGCTCTTTTATATGTTGTTTTGTTTTGTTTTTGTTTTGTGCTTTTTGTTTTGATTGGTTATGGTATGGCTCTTTTCAGTTTATTTTTTTTGTGATACTTGATTTCTCTAAGCTGTTTAGTATGTATTTTTGTATTTTTTGTTTTTTTTTTCTTTTCTCAATACAGGTTAGTTTTACATTTTGTTGGGTAATTTATTACAATGTTTTCCTAATCGGGAGTTGGGGTGTAAATGTAATTCAAGGAGGGGTGTTTGGGAGCTGTTAGGAATTTGGGGGTAAGGGGGTCGATAAGAGTAGGGTTACTGGACTTGACCAGGGTGTTTGCCAGATTAGGGAGTAATTTTTTATAAATTAAGTCATTTAATGTGGGGGTGCCTGTTACTTGATGCAAAAGAGGAATAGAGGTGCGCATGGGTAAATTGTTGGCCACTCTGAGAGCTTTGTTCTGCGTTTTTTGCAGTGCTGATTGTTGGGTGTTTGAAATCAAGGGATACCACATTGGCGAGGGGTAGGTCAGTATCGGACGTAAGTATGATTTATAAATAAGTGTTCCGATGTGAGGGGGGGAGGTCTTTAATATGGGGAACAGTGTGGTCATACGCTTCCAGAATTTATTAGATACAACTTTGATATGTTTGTGGAACTTCAGTTTAGTATCAAGAGTGACTCCTAGATAGTCAACGCTATCCAGCCAATCAACGCCCGCTCCACCGACGCTGAGGCGTGTATTGGTTTGTTTAGTGGTTTTTCTCGTGAAGCAAATAGCTTGTGTCTTATTTTGATTAGCTTGCAGGCCCCAGTTGGAGTAGAAATCGACTACCAGGTCTGTCTGTTGTTGTAGCAGTCTTGTCATGATGTCAGGGTTTTTTGATGTTGTGAGTATGGCTGTGTCATCTGCGTATAAGTATATGGTCGTACGGTAGTCTGTGGGGGTTGGGATATCGTTGGTGTATAGGTTGAAAAGGATGGGACCAAGGGCGGACCCCTGGGGGATGCCAGACAGGATGGGTAGGGGTGTGGAGCACGCCTCATTGACTACTGCTCGAAATTGGCGATTAGAAATGTAAGACTGGATCAATTTAATGATACAAGTCGAAAAACCCGCGATAGAGAGCTTGTATAGTAGCCCGGGGTGCCAGACTTTGTCAAAGGCTTTTTCGAGGTCTAGGGCGACAAACCCGGTGAGTAGACCTCGATTGAAGTTGGTGGTGACGATTTCACCAACTCGGAATAATTGCTGTGTAGTGGAGTGACTGGCGCGGAAACCAAATTGGTGCCTATTCAAAATGTCGTTTTCTCCCAGGTGCTCCTGGACTCGACTTAGTATTAGTGAGTCCAGAATTTTAGCCAGACATGATATAAGGCTTATTGGCCTGCAGTTTGCTGGATTGTTTAATTTTTTGCCAGGTTTCGGGATGTTAATAATCTTGGCCATTTTCCACTGCTGTGGATAATATGTGAATCTGGTGCAAGCGTTGAATAACCTAATTAAATGCAGATAGCATTTTGCTGGGAGGTGCCTCAAGGCAAATGTAGGTATATTATCAAGTCCAGGAGCTTTCCTGGGGTGTAACGACATTAATGAGGCTCTCACCTCAGAGGGTGAGAAAAACATTGGTTCTACGTCAGTCTGGAGGGTTGTTAGGTTTAGGGATGCTATGTAGGTTTCTACAAGGTTCAGATTTCTTGGAACTTATCACTGCTGACTGGATGACTACGGCAACAGAAGTAATTTGCAACTTGCAAGGAGAGCCATCTATCATGATTTATTGAAACTAGCGCTAAGAACGAGCTAGCCAATATATAAATATATAGGTATCCAATATACCTATATTCAACTCAAACTTTTATCTAAATTTAAGGCAACTCGTAGGAAAATCATAAATTGAAACTTGTGCGTCTCTTTGATTTTTTTATCTTGAGGGCAAGCCTTCCAAAAAATGCCTGCAATGTTTGGAAAACGATATTAATATTTCACAACGAAATTTAGCATACGTATATCCCAAGGTATTGGTCACTTTTATTTATATTTATACTGAAGATATTTTGGCATTATTACTTTGTTTGTAGACCTTCATGCAGAGGTGTACTTATCGGAGAAACAGCGATATATATTACCATCCTATTTACATACTTTTATGACACATAAAGAGTTAATATTTGTGCTGATAATATTAATTTCGTATTTTATTTAGTGTACGCTTCTATAGTTTTTCTGAAATTCAATTACAAACGTATTTAAAGTTTTCATAGCACATCTATTTCGAAGGTACCTATGTGGTAATTTAGGTTTTAATGCCATTCAGTTTCCGCTTATTTTAAAAGTAAAAATATACGTTGAAAAGCACTTAAACTGAAGTACTTCGAAATTAATAGTCCACATTCTTATATTTTAAAATTATAGAAATTGATGAGATTAAGAAATGTTAACAAAAATATGCATAAACGAGTAGGTACTTTAGAATACTTGGAAATTTTATGCAATACTTATATGTAGGTATATCCTGGGTTATCGGTATTTTTAATAAAATAACTTTTTTCTTACGTTTCGGTTTATTCAACCATCGTCAGAGAACTACAATTAAGTGAATTTATTTTTTTATAAAGGTTATTTTTTTATACATATGGTTTTAAATTACTTACATTACTTAATATTATTGTTGAATTGCACACTACAAATGATTACATTTTAGGTCTATTGTATATGAGTGTTTAAAAGCAACTAAAAACTGAAAATTAAGTATTGCCTGTCTGCGTTAAATGTAGTGGTTTGTTTATGTTAGTAGATAAGACTTAATTTATGTGTATTACATTTGAAGTTTTTGTTTAAGGGTGGTGTGAGATTTTACGGTTTAAAATTACTATATTTAGCAAACTTGGTGGAAAGATGTAAAAATATTTAAGTTATATAATTATATTATCTTTTTATATTTAATTTAATAGATTGAAATATGTTTCGCTTAAATTCTCTATATCAGTGCGGTGGTTTATTGCGTTAGTATGCCTTTTAATTTGTAACATTTCGTGTATTGTTCTTCGGTGAAGGTTTGGTTCTTTTTCTAAAATTTTTATATTATTAAAATTAAAGGTATGAAAATTTTTCTCTAATTTTAATAATATAAAAATTTTAGAAAAAGAACCAAACCTTCACCGAAGAACAATACACGAAATGTTACAAATTAAAAGGCATACTGACGCAATAAACCACCGCACTGATATAGAGAATTTAAGCGAAACATATTTCAATCTATTAAATTAAATATAAAAAGATAATATAATTATATAACTTAAATATTTTTACATCTTTCCACCAAGTTTGCTAAATATAGTAATTTTAAACCGTAAAATCTCACACCACCCTTAAACAAAAACTTCAAATGTAATACACATAAATTAAGTCTTATCTACTAACATAAACAAACCACTACATTTAACGCAGACAGGCAATACTTAATTTTCAGTTTTTAGTTGCTTTTAAACACTCATATACAATAGACCTAAAATGTAATCATTTGTAGTGTGCAATTCAACAATAATATTAAGTAATGTAAGTAATTTAAAACCATATGTATAAAAAAATAACCTTTATAAAAAAATAAATTCACTTAATTGTAGTTCTCTGACGATGGTTGAATAAACCGAAACGTAAGAAAAAAGTTATTTTATTAAAAAGACGATAACCCAGGATATACCTACATCAAGTTAATTTGATATCAACGGTCAAGAAAATATAAACATCTCTATATATATATATATATATATATATATATATAAGTATTGCTATATATATGTATATATATATATATATATATATATATATATATATATATATATATATATATATATATATATATATATATATATATATATATATATATATATATATATATATATATATATATATATATATATATATATATATATATATATATATATATATATATATATATATATATATATATATATATATATATATATATATATATATATATATATATATATATATATATATATATATATATATATATATATATATATATATATATATATATATATATATATATATATATAGCAATACTTATAATAAACAAGAATCAAATATCAATACTGTAAGTTTCCTAATGCACAGATTCGCCGGATTGACTGCACTAGTATTATACCTGAAGAAAAATAATTGTTATCTTAATCATCCTATGTTAGTGAACACTATATATATATGTTTATAGACAAAGTAAACTGGCTGCCGTTTTGCTGTTGGGTGTTGGAGGAGTCATACCGCCTCGGTCTATAACATACATGGAAACTGCATGTCAGATAGAAGAGAAGAAGACAATACATCCATTTGCATACAGAACACACACCCACACTTTAGGTAGATATGTTTTTCAAATTTGTCATATTTTGAAAAATAGTTGTAAAATTCTATACTCGGATCGGTATTGACCGGCATGTTATTTTTTTTGTAGTTCCTAGTAGTTTCCTTGCAGAGCCGTAGCGAGCCAACTTTTTTGGGGGGTTATTTTTCCAAATTTGCCAACTTCATAAACTGAAGAAGCCAACTCTGTAAATAATTAAATAATAATTCCTCCAAAACAAATTGATGAGCGGGGAAAGAAATTCTAAAAAAAATTTTTTCAATTAGAGCAGCGATTTCGTAAGTCTATCGTGTCGTTTTTTTTTTTTTGGCGTAGAACCAGGTCAAACATGTTAGGTTCCTTTAAATATGTCACCGGGCATATGATATCATATTTTACGACATTTTTTTGTGGTCTCGAACTTTTTAAATCAATAAAAAGTAAAAAAAATGTATTTTTAAAGAAAATTGTTTTTTTTTTGTTTTCACCTCTATATCTTTAAAACTATTAAAGGTACCGAAATTTGTTTTGTGTCAAATTAAAGCACACACTGTAGCGCTTTTACCAATATAAACGGTTTGTGTACAATTCGCACTTTCATTTCTCTAAAAATCAGATAAACTAAAAATATATATTTTATGTATTGAAATCTTCACCAATCGATAAACTTTTTTATTTTTGAAAATATTTACATGCAGCGAAGAAAATAAAGCCTAATAATCACAAAAGTTTTTGAAACAATATATTTTTTCCTAAAGTGTAGCGTTTGGCAACAGCGATTTTTTTTATCAGCGCTAAATGCGACATTGGGACGCAATTAATACACCTCGCATGCAGGGTTGGTCAGATTAGTCGCGTAGAAGTGGCGGTTGTCGAAAATCATTAAGTATTCATTGTTCGGATAAAAATTGTGACAATAATAATAATAATAATAACTTTATTGATTCTTTGGCCAATGATACATTGGATAGAATAAGTCTAAAAATATAATTAAAAATGTAAATATGCAATAAAGGTTAAGTAGTGTACATACTTATATATATATATATATATACGAATATATATAGTAGGTTATACAGAAGAAAACATAGATTTAGATATATTACATTTGGATACATAAAACATAGTCAACACAAACAAATATATAACGAATCGAAAATGTGCTTGTTTTAAGGAAGGCCTAAAATGTTGCAACGAGTGTTAATGTCGTTCCTGTAACAACATTATTAAAGATTTCGAGGCAGATATGAACGAATTAGAATGCTATTAATGTAGGGCCTACATAAACTACATACTACAATATTTATCTATTCAAATAGAAAATTTATTTCAACAATAAAACTCATTTTATGCGTACGTTTTTACTTTAATTCATTTAAAAATGTCTAATAAACTTACTAATTAGGTATTTATATCTACCTACCTGTCTTTTCATTATTAAAAGGAGACTATTTAATATTTATTGTACAATTTCTTAATATTAACAACATATGATCAATACTACTGTACAATATATGAAATAGTGAACAATAATATTGATCCCCTAGATGCTTTTGATCACTACTGGTTTTGTACCTATTGATATAAGTTAAACTACTACATACACCCCGAAGGGGACCGTCAGATCGTTGCAGTCGGCAGGCTTGCTACAGCCGAGCGCGCAAGAATATGACTTTGGCCCGTTAAAAAAAAATCGCTGACTCAATACTATGAACGGGACATGAAAAATTTTTATCCTAAAAACTTTTTTCAACTATTGGCTTCAATTTGTGCGCGGCATGTATATACAAATTTTCATAAATAAATTTTTTTCTCGATTGCCTAAAATCACGCTACTGAAAATAACAAGTTTGAGTTTCCTATTATTTTACCAACTTAAAAAAAAATAAATCGGGTTCACGTTGGACGTTGTTCGAAGCGCTATTGTATCTACTTTAATAAAAAAAAAATAGCTTGATAGCACAAATATTTTCAGAGATATAGCGATGGAGACGTTAAAAAACATATTTCATTAAAAATCTATTTTTTCGAGTTTTTCCGAAATAAAAAAGTTCTCGACCACCAAAAAATGTCGTAAATAATGATTTTATGTACACGATTGTCTTACTAAAGAATCCCACTAAGTCTGGTTTGGTTCTACGCCGGTTTTTTTTTCTCGAAAACTAAGCGACATTACTTCCAAATTTTACTCTACTAAATAGCAATTGCCAATTTACGTCTCAAATTTCCAACTTTTACCCAACTTTTGCCAAGTTTCTCCGAAATAAAAATTGATGAGCGAGTGGGGAGAAAATGTAAAAAAAATTCAATAGAAATTGCCAACTTACGTCTCAAATCTCCAACTTTTGCCAAGTCTGACAAAGTTGGGGAGCAACGTACCCCCCTTCGCTACGGCCCTGTTTCCTTGTGTAAACGCTCCTGCCGAGACTTATACAGATAACGGCAGCCAAGTACGTACACGTACAAATTTATGGGTGACTAAATTTCATATTCGCGGGTGCGAAGCAGATTGATACGCAACGATACAAAGGAATTAAAATGGTGGGGGCTCGACCTGTGGTCGGTTGCCCATTTATTTCGCATGTAAATCCTGTCCGATGTCCGTACTTGCCTGCCGTTATCTGTATGAAGGTGAAAAGCGCTGGTATGGAGGCAATCAGAGATGGGTCGAGGAAATTTTCCATAAACGTCTGTAAAAGTCATGTAAATAATATAATTGTATGCACTTATTTGGTATCAAAATGAAGCTTGTATCATCACGAATCAGATTCCACCATAAAATAGGCTATCAATATACCCAATGGAAAGTTAGAAGGAAAACTTCCTGGAACTTTCGGAGTTTTCAAAACGGAAAGTTTCCAGCAAGTTTTCCTTCTAACTTTCCATTGGGTACATTGATAGGCTCTTTTATGGTGAAATCTGATTCGTGATGATGCAAGATTCATTGTGATACCAAATAAGTTCATACAATATTATTTACATGACTTTTATAGTTACAGACTTTTATCAAATGTGGAAAGTTTCCTCGACCCATCTCCGGAACTAGAGGTGGGCCAGGACGGGCGTGGCATAATTCTTGCACGTCCTACGACCGACTGTTTGATTAAAATTTTGTTTGAGTATGGCAAAATATTTTATGATAAAACGTTGCCGCTCTTCACGTAATTCGTTAAGATAGAATGTGGTGGCGGAAAATTTCCTGATTGCCGATGTTACCATTATTTCCGAAAAATGTCTATGATTTACTTGTTATAAACTCGTGAGGTTGCCACGTCTATCACAGTACACCCGGACCACAGTTGGAAAATAGAAATGATTGTAAAGAGTGGGTGTTTAGTTTTGATTTTATTTGCATTTCGTATTTTGTTATTTATCTGTAAAATGTATATAGTTGCCTACGGATTTATTATGCGAGTAAGAAATGTCGGCGTGTTTGATGGTGCGGTAAAGATCAAAGACGCCAACGTTTTTTTAGTGCAGCGTAAATCCGAAGACAACTATAAAACAATTTTCGGTAGCGTCTGAAGTAGTTTCCACAGACACCAAAACACTTGAACACTACATTCTAATACAATCACTTGACGCGCATATTTCACCAACAATGTTGGCATCATCTGCAGATGATTAAAATTAAGTACAACTCAAAGTGTTCCTATATTTATACCAAAATAATGTCATGGTTGAACCCATTCGACTAACCCCGTCATCCCTACCTAAACTCTGTATCAGTTCGACGAGCCGTGACCTAACTACTTGATGACATGATGACAGGGAAGATCTCAGAGAACAAAATAATGGAAATAAGCAAGTAATCTTTAAATTTTGCCCAAATAAAGTCTATTTAAGGAACTCTCAGAACTAAAACAAGACAATATCTTATTGAAAGAAAAGTTGATGCAATCTGAAGGAAATATCTCAATTGGTCATAAGACTCCCAGTAAAATATATTGGAAACTGTAAAAGAACTAATAAACAAGGGCATTTAAGTCAGCCTGTATTACTATATCAAAACCAGTGAACGAAACGAACTCAGCTTATAACCGTATTTGTGAAACGTTTATACAATGTAATAACAATGTTAAAAAATGTATCAATACAATACTTTTATTGATTTATAAAGGTACAGTCTCATATGGAAAGATGGCACCACATATATTAGTTTTAAGTTGCTGATCTACTTTGAATCTGTTTTATCATACACAGCAATTGGACTGACCTCTGCAATTATTCCTAAAGAGGACAACTTGCTCTCATAATGTTTGGTAGTCGGGGCTGCGTATGCTTTGTCCCGGTAATTTATTGGTAGTTTATAAAATGTCATATACACTATTAAAAAAATATATGCGTGCAACACTTATTAAACATATTTGTAAAACATTTATTAAATGTTATAATTTAAATAATTTTCTACGCACAGTACATATAGCTATAAACATAATTGTGAAACGTTTATAAAATGTTTATTAAATGTCGTAATTTTATTAGTTTTCTAGATATAGCACATACAATTTATAAACGTTGAATTGGGCGGACAATTATCACAATAATAAACGTTTAAATTTACCAATTTTTGACGTATAGTTTTGCAGCATATAAAACGTTTAGACTTATTAGTGTTTGCTGGGAACCTCAGGAACTCCTGGATCTTTCAAACCGAACCGAACAGAATTCAGAAGTCTGTATCAATTCCGTATTGACCTCAGTTTGCCCATGGTCTAAAGGCCATCATACACTTGACACAACATATCATAGATACATAAGGATTCCAATCAATCACAGGCGGTATAAAGAATCATGGCATTCCTTCTACCGCTTGTGATTAGCTGAAATCCTTATGCTCCTATGCTATGTATTATGCTGAGGTGTGTGATAGTCTTAAATAGGATTTTTAAGAACTTAAAATAAATTGAGACAACTTTTAGGCAAGCCAATAAAGGATAAAATTGAAACAAATTAAAGTCCGGGATTTACAAAATTAATTGTGAGAATTGAGAATTGGGATATTCAAGGAACATATGACCCACTTCAAAAGTGGAAAACCGAAAAGTCTAGTGTTGCTTAACATGCCTCTAATAACAATCATAGAATGGATATCAGTAATTTAAGGTTAATTAGAAATGTGACAAATCGTCATTATGACGTAGTTTTGAGGTGATCTGTCATTCGACCAGTTAATGACGTAATAATGACCTGATATTAGAGTCGTCATATTCACGCCATAAAAATGCTGTCATATAGACATCATTTTTAGGTGCAGCTGTGGTAGGGTAACATGGTGACGTCAAGAGGCCGGCGGTTCGATCCCTATACATTCCGGGTTTTTTCGTTAAAAGCTTCATTAATAATTGCGGAGAAATATTATAGTGAAAGGTTTGCATCCCTTTCACAAAACCAAGATGCACTTCTCAAATTACTAGGATGCCCAAGGAATGATTATCAATACGTCATATTGACGTCACATGTATGACGTCAGTTGTCTGTGACTTACGACTGTCATTTTCACGTCTTAAGTACGTCATGATAGACGTGACCTCGCCGTCATTGCTGACCAAAAATTGACGTCATAATGACGACACCTTGCTACTTAGGTTGCATATTGCAAAATGTAAAAATAGTGACAGAGGGCGTATCTCTAATAGTCCGCTTTATTGGTTATTATGTCATGATTAGTCGAACCGAGACAGAGTTTAGGTAGGGATGATAGGATTGGTCGAATACGTTCAACCATGACATTATCTATATTATAAATAAATATAGGAATATTTTTGGTCGTACGAATCATGATATCTCCAGATGATGCCACCATAATTATGCCACCATGCAATGCGCGTCGGCTCATAATACTCGAGTGTAGCGTCCAAGTGTTTTGATACTTATGGAAACTTCCCCTCCAGGAAGTTTCGGTGGGCAGTAATATGGTGTTATGGTTTGGAGTGCGATTTGTCAAAGCTACTCAGTTAGAGTTTTTATACCCTACCCTTTCAGATCATAAAATTGTTCAACCATAGAACTTCTATGGAACATGCTGCTCCTAATCCATTTATTAAGCTCAAATTGTTCCATTTGACTTCAATAAAGTTTTTTTATTAGGACGAGTTGTATCAGGCTACAGTATTAGTAGAGATGTGTATGGGAAAGACCACTGGAAATTATTGGGCAAGCGCGATCCCTTAACTGCCCAAATGTTCTACCCTGTATTTGACAACAGCACAATAACATATGGCGATCGCTTGGTAAGTGTAATATAATTTAATATAAACCTCCGATTTCTATCAAGCTGTAATAATTTTGCCAAAAATAAGAGACGATGGAGCTTATCAATACTTTGACAATCTGAAGTACTTGTTAGCCCGATCGCACACCAATGATACACGCGAAACATATACTGCATGTTGTTTGCACCATAATGGGGTTGCTTAAGATTTTTTTATTGCTCGTTTTGAAAATTTACCTATATTTAAAATAGTAGATGTACAAAAGAGCAGAGGTTTTATCACAACGGCTCCTCACTCCAATTTATTACCAAATGTAGTGTTCCGTGGTCAAACGTAGCGTCACACCAGTCGATCCCAAGGAGGTAAATAGTTCTTTTTAGGGGGGGGGGGGGGTGGATAAAAAGAAATTGTCCTCGTCTCAAAAAAAAAACCGCTGCCCAAGGAATCACTACTTCCACATCCAGATTTTCAATCCAAGTCTCATAACGAAAAAATTGTTTATAGAAATTTAATAATATAATATTTGAAATCGTCTAAAAAAACCCATAAAACGATACCCCGCACGGTAGTGGGGTGGTAGTAGGGTGAAATAAAAAAATATTTTGAGGCTTTTGGTTCTTGTATACACACTAAATCACAATTTTTTTTCATCCCCTTTAATAACGAGGTAGGGGTGGTATGGGGGTGGCTAATGCCAAAAAATTTTTTGAAACTCTTGTATAAACTAAATACCAATTTCATGGACTCTTACCTGCTTGATTTACCTATTTACCCTCCATTTACCCCATTTTACCCCCCAACCCTTCGACGGAATATGATGAAAATATAATCTAGTTCCAGATCCCGTTAAAGTACATACGTGTACCAAATTTCAAGTCAATATCTTAAACGGTTCCAGAGTAAACGTGCGCACAGACCGACAGACAAAAAATTTTTTTTCGTTAAAATTTAAAATCTCGACGATTCATGACATTCTAAGCCTATTTGAACAATAAAAATTTTCAAAATTTTTTTTGTCGTTACTATACACTGGATGTGGAAGTAAAATTATAGGCGGAGGGGAGCGAAATGGCCAAAAATTATTTTGATGTTCTACCCTGAGGGAGGTAATTACAAAATTTTTTGGCATTAGCCACACCCGTGTTATGGTTTTTTTGGGTAGATGATTCCAAATATTATAAAGCCTCAGAAAAATAATTTACACATAGTGGATTTTTTTCGTTGTAAGAGACTTGGATAGGAAATTTCAATGACCTAATGACCCTAATGTGATATGTATTTAGTGTGAGTGGCTAGACCAAAAGTTCACATTGTCATCGTCTCTTTTAAACTCGCTTTCACTAGGCACTGTCTACCATATGTAAATTCTTTTCTAAAAATATTTTTATATAATTTCCAGGCCGCAAGGTGCACAATGGACAGCAGAGAAAGGAACAGATTAACTCAAGTCGGGTGAGTACTACGAATACTAAATACCTTGATAATAAATCGTTTGCTTGATGTAGTTAAAGTGTTAGCGTTTTCGTCAGTAACTAAACGGATGTTTACAACTATCTCACTAATTTAAGATAAACAGTGGTCAGTGCGGATGCTGTTGTTTGGATCGAGGTGGCTATTGAAGAAAGTGAAAGCTCCTCAGTGTTTGAAATAAAAAGTTGACACCTCAAAATACAGAGGCAAAAGGAAAACCACTCTCTGCATGTGTATCAATCATCAACGAAAATTTGGATTGTAACATTTACTTGCAGGGTCAGGGTATCAATTTTCAAGTTATCAATAAATTTAAATAAAATTTTTTGATTTGATTAAAGTTGATACGATTTTTGGTATTTGGTAGGTATTTCTTCAGGATACCGAATGTTGCTTTGAATGGCTTGATATCATTTTCGACAATGATATCCATGTAATCGGCCTTCTCGCTTAAAACTTCTGTCGTTGCCCCAGCAAACGTGACTGTCTGTTGTTTACATCCTATGTGCTTTGTATTTACAAAGATAGAAAAATCTCATGTCTTTGATGAGTTCATATATTAATATTATTTGTACGCAAAAGTCTTCTCTGGAATTTACGCAACTTCCTGATTTCTACAAATAACTCGACATCTGCACTGACTGCCATTCTATATTGAATTGGAATGCCAAGGCACGATTGGTGCTGAAATCTTTCTTGATTTTGAAAACTGATACTACTAAACTGTAATTTTTGCTATTTAAGACGTTTATAATTCACAAGTATATTGAATTTATGCAATTATTATGCCTTATTTTGGCGGCGAAGTGCATTTCGTTATTCAATTCAAATTATGAAATTACAATTATCTTTTTATTATTCCTTAAAAATCACTTCTAATTTATGACATTAATTTCAGGCCAACAAATAACGACGAAATGTGCAATTTTTATCTCATGTACTATGTTGAAAACGACACGCCTCTCGAAATGAAATACTGCACAACCGAAGGTCCCCCATATTACCATTGGAGTAATGATGGCAACGACTTAAACAATATTCCAGATAGAGAAGCATCCAGCTTAGACTAATCGAAATGACCAAAAATTCCTTATTACCCATCACGATGATTATATTCCCAAAAACAGAGTCTATTTATATTATATATATATTATATTTTTGTATAATTATTTGAGCACTTTTAAAGAAATTATTTTTACAATTCTTGTCTGTACTTATATTATCAATTTTTGAGTATAAATGGAATATAGTGTGGAACGTACTTTATATTCTTATATGTGAATATAAAGCAGCGCGAAAACGTATGTTTTAGATGTAAATAATTCTATTTTTACTAATGAAATGCTTGACGATAAGTAAAAGGCTGTTCCTCATGTGGAGGCACCAATGTGGATAAAGAATCCCACATAAGAAGTAATTATGTCCCAATAAGACGCTTTCAACGCTCAATAGAACGGCGCTTCAATGCATGCCGGTCGGTTTTGTTTTAAGTAATTGCAATATACAGGATGTTCCACCGGGAACTGCATCGATCTATATAGGGAAAAGTACGCACCAGGAAATTTTGAAAATTTAGGGAATTACTAATGTCCGTATGGCCAATCCAAAAAAATAATTACAAGCATTTGGCACTTCCGCTTGTACCGGAATTCGATACCAACTTGCTTATTTTAAATGGAACATCCTATATATATTTAGAAGATGAAAACATGTAGCATACACTATCCCTAAACCGAACCGTTTCAGAGATACTTATTTGACGTTTTATTAAAAATTTGACAGGTGTAACGATTTACAATAGCTTTTATAACTTTTTTCACGTAAAAGATGCTCATTTGCTTTTTGGCATTCAGAAAGACCATAAGGTGAGCTACGCTCTACAGTTTAAAGAAATTCAATAATAATATATCAAGTGTTCAATTAAATTATATTAAATTAAATTTCCCTTTTCCCATGTAGATGTAGAGGTTTAAATTACGACTTTTTGAATTATTTGTGATTTAAAATTGAATTTTCAAATTGCCCCGGTGGGACACCCTGTAGTTTAGGTTCCCGGATATTATTGACGACAGAAATATGGTTAAACAGGAAACAAATTTAGAAGTTCAAGGCAATTACGAATATTGTTAAAATATCTTTGTTTTTAAAATATGACCAAGTGGAATTAAACTTAAATTATTTTAACAGATTAATAGGCATCAATTAAATCACAAATTATAACATTTTTTTTTATTAATTCAATATTTACTAGTGGCTGTACGTGCTTCTGGAATTAAAGAATAACAAACTAGAATAACGCACGCAACAATGGGTTTTGTGACCAGTGCAATGTAATTTATGTTGATAGTCATAGCCAAATAGATGTGATTTTTATCTATATTTGTACGCTACTAGATTTAGTAATTCTCTGTTCTCACTTTTCATTTCATATCTTTCTAACGGGGTTCAATTTGTTGTCTGTAACAAATTGGAATCTAAACATTTTGTTGTTACTTCGGAAATACCACAGGATTCCGACTTGGGACCTTTGTTATTTTTTCTATATATTAATAACCTGGATTGTGCGAAACTTTATTTGCAAATCTCAAAATTAATCAATGGAAAGAGTTGAGGATTGTAAATGTATTCAGAAACAACAGTTTAAAGCCGATGTACATTATCATTATTATGAATACCATCTTTTGTATTAAAAAAATTGTCAGAACTTCCGAGATAGTATAGCAATCCCAATTCTTCATTCATTTTTACTATTTAAAATAGAATATGAATTCATTGTAAAGTACGATTTTCAAAAATCAACAAGAGATAAATCAGTAATGGAATATTGCAAAAGAGTTAAATTTTGGATTGTTTTGGCTGGTTCCACAATGTTAGTGTTATTGTAGAAGAACGCACCACCGGGCGTCAAAATGACGCGACACCAATTTATTTCTCAGGGGGCGCCAGTCGCGTATTACCCCGTTCTTCTACCTCCCAGGCGGGTTCGAGATAAGATGACTTCGGTAGCCGAAAAGCGGGACCAAGGCTGCACTACCACAGATCGGAAACTACGCTCTCTCTGGACCCGAATTCCCTCGTTAGGGGTTTAGGCACCTCTTAATTTCCTGAATTTTTGCATAAAAAAATCCCAACCGAAGAATTTCTCTGCGGAGGGATTAGTTTTGGTACGCGAAAATCGCGTTTTGGTCCATTAATAACGGAATATATTTCTCAAAAAACGCATAAAAAAATCCCTATCGAACCTCCGTACAACAACCAGAAGGTCGAACGTTAATGCGAATTAACTCGACACATCCGGTTTTCTATACGAAAGTTCCAGGGATTATAGACCGTCAACAGGCCTCAAGATCAATTAAGAAACATTAGTTCAAAGAATCCGTTTATTTAACAGAATTGGTTATACAAAATTCTCAAGAAAGAATCGTGCCTTCCCCAATCAAGGTAGTGACTTTCAGACCATACAAGCGAGAGCGCTCGCGCTAACGATCGATTAGGTAGAAAAGATTCATACGTACCTTCTCAGAATCAAAATGCGAGCTTTTAGAATCATTTCAGACTCTGGGTAAATGAATAATTAAGGCTGACTGAAATTAACTTAAAAAAGTTTTACTAAATGAATTTAGTTTCGCTAGAGACTACCTAGCTTTAAAGTTCTTGTATCGTGGAAATTCACGTACTCAAACACATTCAGAGGACTTATTACTGCATAAGTTGAGTGGCGTTCGATCAGTCCACGACTTACTAACCCTTATCACAGTCGATTAATAATATCGATTTGGCAGCGTCTCACCTTCGAGCGACTATTAGGCAAAATTGAATTTTTGGATTTTTATGCACAAGGCGTTTTCCTCTATAACTTTGTCATTTGAAAAGCCCCGTTATTGGCTTTTCTACCATCACTTTGTCTGGACCACTCAACGCGCTCGACCAAATTGCGAGCCGCTGGGTCAATCCAAACTCTTTCTATGCGAGAAACCGGCCTTGTACATGTGCATTGATTTTTATCAATTTTTGCTTATCGGCACTACGCCGGCTTTGACAAAATCTTCTATTTTGCCTTTTGGATGCAGTGCATCGTTAAAATTTTATGCTCATACTTTAGAATTGGGCTTTCAATGATCGTACCTCAAAGGTCAATGTCTTTGGTTGAGGAATAAAAAATAAAAAATAATTTAAAGTATATTTTCGTGGTACTTTTTAAACTGACTTTGTGGTACTTTTGAAAAATCCATTTAAAGACCAATTTTAGCGTACTTTTGAAAAATCGATTTTCGAGCCAAATTTCAAGGTACTTTTGAAAAACTAATCTGCGGGTGAAATTTTGGCGTACTTTTGAAAAATCGATTTTCAAGCCAAATTTCAAGGTACTTTTGAAAAGTTAATCCGCGGGTGAAATTTTGGCGTACTTTTGAAAAATTGATTTTCAAGCCAAATTTCAAGGTACTTTTGAAAAGTTAATCTGCGGGTGAAATTTTGGCGTACTTTTGAAAAATTGATTTTCAAGCCAAATTTCAACGCAGTTTTGAAAAATTAGTCTGCAAGTGAAACTTTGGCGTACTTTCGATAAATCGATTCCTGGGCCAAATTTTGACGCCCTTCCAAAAATATTATTTTTCAAAGTCCAATTTATGATACCTTTGAAAAAGTATACTATTCATAAATCTTTGTCATTATATACTTCTACTCTGATATTCTGAACCAAAAACATTTTTCCTAAGTGAAAATTCGGTGTTTCTTCGAATTTTCGCCTGGTCATTTCCAACGCCTTATAGAACCCAAAACGGTCCTTGTGGACTGATCTGCGCCTCTGCAGACTCCCAAAAATGTCTTTAAATGAAATTTTTGCCTAAGTCGAATTTTGATTATGTCTTCAACTTAGGACGATTTTGGAGAGTTCTACAACACTCCCCTCCTTTGGTTGAATCTTTTCTACTCATCGATTGCCTTTAATTTCCATATTCACTTGTATGTCTGTATGCCTTCATTTGACGGTCTGACCTATGGTACAGATGTTTTTAAAAATAACGGCCTTAATTGGGGCAGACGGCTGATTCGCCTATCTAACTTAAAAATAGTTACATTTTTTAAACAATACGACAAGTTGATACAACATTTTTATCAACTTAATTACACCCGCGTCGAGGTGCGAAGCGTAGCACAATTTTGATTAGCGTCCACTCTCACTAGTTCGTTGCACTCGCTTTTTCGCCCTGGTCTCGCTCTTGCTTAACTTCGGCCCTTTCTAGAAGAGTCTGTCTATATCTCCATGCCGCAGCTTGGACGGTCCTCGCCTTTGAGTTCCAGACTTCACCATGCCGCGCCCTTGCGACAGGCTGGGTCATCTTTCCATTTCTGCACATGGAAAATGCAGTTCTGCAACTAGATTGACTTTTTAGCAAGTCGTCGACTGGGACGCGTCGACTAACAAACACAATGTGTTGTTTTTTAATGAAATATTTTTCTAACATGAATTTTGTTAACTTATAATGGTTAGAAATTGGTTCTTCGTAAGGTAGATTGAATCGGCTTACGATACTCGTGCGGTCATCACTACTTTGTGAAAAAAGTATAAAAAAAAAAATTGAAGCGTCTTCTTGAGCGAAGAACGGCTTCTGAAACTCGTCTCGTAGTTTCTCCTTCGTAAGGTAGATTAAATCGGCTTACGATACTCGTGCGGTCATCACGACTTGTGAAAAAAGTATAAAAAAAAAATTGAAGCGTCTTCTTGAGCGAAGAACGGCTTCTGAAACTCGTAGTTTCCATTTGGGGTATACGTTAATTTTGTTGACTTAAAATGATTAAAATTGAAGTTGTCTTCTTGCATAAGAAAAAAAACAGCTTCCGAAACTCGTACTGATTCGTACTTATGCCTACGTCCATTACTCGAACTTGGCGGCTCTCGCTCTTGAGAAGCTAGGCTTACCGGATCGCGCTCTTGCGTCGGGTTCGCCGTCTTTCCATGTCTGCTCATGGGGTAGACTTTAAATTTTCGATTCGACCGCATACAGGTCAAAATCGCTACTTAGAATTTTGAGAAAAAATATAAAAAAAAGCGAAAACGGCTATTAGCCGTGGTCGACCTCAGAAATATCTAGAGGTGACTCTTCTATATCTGGCTCATCTCGAGCATCTTCGGGATCTCGACTTATTACATCCGGCTCATCTTGAGCACTTGCGGGAACATTGATTTGAACTAGTGTGGTATCGCTACGTCGCTCTGACCTGGGCGCGATCTCATTGTCTGATGAGGAAGCGTCGTCACTAAGATGAGTTTCATCCGGACTATCTTCTGATTCTTCAGACAATTCCAATTCAACATCGGGGTCTCCCTTAGGTGCCGGCCTGATGGCATCGACATGTAACCTCGTCGAAGTTACCCCCTTGTGAATGAGGTAAACTTCATTAGACAATCTCTTTAAAACCTTGTGTGGCCCACTCCACGACGGTGTGAAGGTATGATCCTTCCTGATCCTTTTAGTCATTACCATATCTCCCACTTTATATACGACCGGCGTTACCGCCACTTTGGGCGCGTAACGCCATTGGTAATTTGTTTGATTTTTACGAATTTCCTTGACTCTTTCAAGGCGGGGAACGTCCGCTTGATTACGACGTTCTTGTCTATAAGCGAACATATTCCAATCACCAATCTGCGGTAATTCATAGCCGAGCACTACGAAACTGGGCGTATGCCCCGTAGCGGCGTTTTTTCTTGTTCTCAAGATATATGCCATCTGACTAACATGTCGATCCCACTCGTCGTTGGGTGAACCATATAATAAGGTTTTTAAGATCTTCTTAGCTTCTTGCACCCTCCTTTCTATTGGATTAGCCTGTTGGTGGTAAGCTGCTGTGAAGAATCTTTCAATATTGTTACGTGTACAGAACGTATCGTAAAAGCCGGAATTGAAGTGGCCTCCCTGGTCGGAAATGATGACCCTCGGAACGCCATATCTCGCCACTAGTTCCTCTTCGATAAATTGTGCTATTGTTTTTCCACTGACTTGGGTGAACGCCTTGGCTTCGACCCACTTACTAAATACATCCTCTACCATTAATATATATCGGTTATCTGCATCTTTGGTTCGCTGAAGCGGTCCGATTACATCGACGCTTAGAACTTCGAACGGATGCGATGGAGCATGGCTTCTGAGAGGAGCCTTCGGTTGTGACTGTCTGCTTTTTACGGAATTACAAATAATGCACTCATTTAAATATTTGTTAACTAGTCTCGACAAATTATTAAAATAATAGCGGCCCGAGATGATTCTAACAGTTTCATCGCGGCCGGGGTGACCTACTTCCGGTCGGTCGTGAAAATGAGATATTACTCTCATGACCATACGTTTTGGTACGTATAATTTTTCTATAACATTTTCGCCTCTCGTCCAAAGTGTGCCGCCTATCACTTGTCTTGTATTGACGAATTTCACCTCTGCCTCGGTTTTATCTGCTTGTCGCACTAGAGTATTCCATCGTTCAATTTGGTCTTGGATATCTCTGGAGTGCGTTTGCGCTTCTCTGACCTGATCGTTTAATTCCAATGTGGTAATCACTGATATTCGTTCCTTGTACGAGAATTTTGGTGGGTACATTCTCTCCTCTTCGTCGTCTGCTTCGACGTTTGGGCCTTGAGGATTCCTGCTAAGATAGTCAGCCAATATATTTTCCTTGCCGGGACAATGTTCTATGGTGAAGCTGTATTCCTGAAGTAATAATGACCAACGAGTAAATTTCGTTTTCTCGTCCTTATGCTTATTTAACCATAGTAAAGCTCGATTGTCGGTTTTGACTATAAATGGACGGTCTGCCAAATATATTTTGTATTTCCTTATATAATTAACGACGCTCAAACATTCCAATTCATTAATATGGTATTTTCTCTCCGTCGGAGATAACGTATTACTAGCATAAGAGACGATGTGCTTCTGGTCATTATCCCCCAATTGATATAATACTGCAGATAATCCTATTAAGGATGCGTCCGTCTGCAGTATGAACATTTTATTGAAATCTGGCCGGTGCAGTCCTAGAGGTTTATTCAATACTTCTTTTAGTAAAATAAAAGCTTCTTGGGCTTCCGGATTCCACTTGAAGCGCCAGTCTTTCGAGAGTAGTCGGGTCAAGGGCTTTGTAATTATTGCAACATTAGGGATATATTCACGTACCCAATTACATAAACCAAGGAAACTCTGAAGCTGGCGCCTCGTCGTAGGGGCCGGATAATTTTGTATCTGTAATATGTGTTTTTCTAATGGTTGAGTGGTGTTGGCATTTATTTGATGCCCGAGATAGGTTATGCTTGACGTGGCTACTACACATTTTTCCGGTGACACCTTTAAATTATGCAAACGCAGGCGTTCAAAGACGGCTCTCAGATGGTTTACATGCTGTTCTATATTTTCGCTGTAGATGATAATATCATCGAGATATACTTTGCAGAAATGATGCAAGTAGCCGGTCAATACGTCTCTTGCCATAAATTTTTGGAATGTACATGGAGCGGTCTTCAATCCGAAAGGCATCACGTTAAATCGGTAAGATGCTCCATCTAATGTTGTAAACGTAGAATAGTTTTTTGACGACTCCTCAAGAGGGATTTGCCAATATCCGCTCTTGAGGTCCAACACCGTAAATATGTTGGCGTTTCCTAGATCCTTTATACTCTCGTATATCTTTGGTAAGACGGATGCTTCGTCTTCCGTTACTTCATTTAAGTGACGATAATCAATGCAGAAGCGAGGCTTCTTGCCGGGCCTTTCAATTATAATGGGAGGCGAACTGTACTGAGCGGTACTCGGTTCTATGACCCCGGCTTTCAGCATCTCTTCAATTTGATCGTACATAACTTTTTTCTTAGAAGGAGACATGGGGTAGGGTTTGATATTGAACGGGCGGTCGTCTTTAACTTTTATTTTATGTTTCGTTGTCACCGTGGTAGCTTGGGTAGGCACCGCGGTGAACAATTCAGCGAATTCCTCGAATAGAGGTTTTAAATTATCGTTTCCGATGATCAGTTCTTCGGGAAGCCGGTATTGCTTCCTTGCTTGATGTGCCGCTTGATTCCAGAAGACGGTTATTCGCTCTTCAGTGCCGACGTAGACACATTTACGTTGATAATCGAATACGACATTGTGAGCATATAAAAACGGGGCTCCCAGAATGAGCTCTTCATTTAAATTTTGAATGACCTGAAACGTGGTCTGAAAGGGTACATCTAGTACATTAACGTTTATGGTCGTAGTCCCGAGGGATTCTACTAAACCATCGCCACAAGCCATAACAAAAGTTTGGGGAGCTGTAAGTTGATCAATGTCGTTCAAAAATTTCGGTTGGATAATATTCCTTGTCGAACCTGTATCCAATAAAGCGTTAACCGCTCGATTATTAATTATAATCTTAATGCGAGGCAGAGGGAAAGCGTCGTTAGTTTGATTGATAGATTCTAATGGAGTGAATCGGTGGGGAGATAGGTTGACTTCTTGATCCTTAAACAGGTAATTAAGGTCAGGAAGGTCATCGAAGTTTTTTAATTTAAACTTCTTGCTTCGGAGCTTCCTCGAGGGTCGCTTCGAGCCTGCTGGGGCCTGGTAGGCGGGGCTGGTACAGTTCGGCCTGGGCCATCGCCTCTGACCCCCGCTTGGTTTCCCGTATTCATATTACGATAGGGATTGTTTGGGCATTCTGCATGAAAATGCCACTGCTCCGTTGGGCAATATCTGCAAGGGCGATACGGGACTCGGGAGTTCCTTACGTCTCCAGTACCCCTTCTCGGTATATCCCCTCTAGGCAGCGAGGAAATATTATTTGCAAAATGCACCCTTGGTGCTGGCGGATTATCTCTTCTTTGAGATCCATTGAATGGTGTCCTAGATGCACCAAAGGAACTGGAGGACGGCTTCGCTAATGCGGAGGGTTCCGTTCTCCAGTTACTGCTCGATTGCTGATTCCCTTGAGCTGAAGCGGTAGAGGTGGACGCTTCTCGGTCTTTGCTTTTCTTTGCATTTTGCAGAATCTCGAATTCTTTATTCTCATCCATGATTTTAGCCATTTGTTCGGTCATCGTCACTAGTGTATTTGTATCTGGTATGACGGCACTCTTTAGGAGCATTTTCATATCAGGTCTCAACTGATTGAAGATGGTAGCCGCCTTCATCGCCTCCGGCTTAAACGGATCGATCCTCTTGAAGAGACATACCTTCCTTGAAATAAATACTGACGTATTTTCCTCGGCATCTTGTTTCTTGCCATATAAATTAGCTACTGCTTCGGTGAGTACTTCACCTGAATCATAACGGCTTCTGAACCGCTCGAGGAATAGAGGATACGTGGTAATTAGGGTTCGATATTGTTCGAACCATTTCTTAGCATCATCTTTGAGCTGTTCTGATATTTTATATAGTCGGTCGTTATCCTGCGTAATTCGTACTCGGACGAAAAATTCCTCCATTTGATAAATGAAGGTTTCAGGGTCTTCGTGTTCGAAGCCATGAAATTCCGCATTTGGATGCTTCGACCGATACTTATGCTCGTGCGTGGCTTCGCTTAGAGCTTTGGCAAGACCTGCTGCCATTTGGGCGAACACTTGTTCTGAGGAGGGCTGTATGACTCCTTCAGTGGTACTCGGGCCAACCCCCGAACTACCCAGTACATCCTCCGCGCACGGCCTCTCTAACCCTCTAGAGACGTTGTCCATCACAGATGTCGGCTCGTCGTAAAACTGGAAAGGCGTTGATTCATCCATATCCTTTCCAGAAAGCCCTGCTGACTAACAACGCCCCACGTTGGGCGCCATGTAGAAGAACGCACCACCGGGCGTCAAAATGACGCGACACCAATTTATTTCTCAGGGGGCGCCAGTCGCGTATTACCCCGTTCTTCTACCTCCCAGGCGGGTTCGAGATAAGATGACTTCGGTAGCCGAAAAGCGGGACCAAGGCTGCACTACCACAGATCGGAAACTACGCTCTCTCTGGACCCGAATTCCCTCGTTAGGGGTTTAGGCACCTCTTAATTTCCTGAATTTTTGCATAAAAAAATCCCAACCGAAGAATTTCTCTGCGGAGGGATTAGTTTTGGTACGCGAAAATCGCGTTTTGGTCCATTAATAACGGAATATATTTCTCAAAAAACGCATAAAAAAATCCCTATCGAACCTCCGTACAACAACCAGAAGGTCGAACGTTAATGCGAATTAACTCGACACATCCGGTTTTCTATACGAAAGTTCCAGGGATTATAGACCGTCAACAGGCCTCAAGATCAATTAAGAAACATTAGTTCAAAGAATCCGTTTATTTAACAGAATTGGTTATACAAAATTCTCAAGAAAGAATCGTGCCTTCCCCAATCAAGGTAGTGACTTTCAGACCATACAAGCGAGAGCGCTCGCGCTAACGATCGATTAGGTAGAAAAGATTCATACGTACCTTCTCAGAATCAAAATGCGAGCTTTTAGAATCATTTCAGACTCTGGGTAAATGAATAATTAAGGCTGACTGAAATTAACTTAAAAAAGTTTTACTAAATGAATTTAGTTTCGCTAGAGACTACCTAGCTTTAAAGTTCTTGTATCGTGGAAATTCACGTACTCAAACACATTCAGAGGACTTATTACTGCATAAGTTGAGTGGCGTTCGATCAGTCCACGACTTACTAACCCTTATCACAGTCGATTAATAATATCGATTTGGCAGCGTCTCACCTTCGAGCGACTATTAGGCAAAATTGAATTTTTGGATTTTTATGCACAAGGCGTTTTCCTCTATAACTTTGTCATTTGAAAAGCCCCGTTATTGGCTTTTCTACCATCACTTTGTCTGGACCACTCAACGCGCTCGACCAAATTGCGAGCCGCTGGGTCAATCCAAACTCTTTCTATGCGAGAAACCGGCCTTGTACATGTGCATTGATTTTTATCAATTTTTGCTTATCGGCACTACGCCGGCTTTGACAAAATCTTCTATTTTGCCTTTTGGATGCAGTGCATCGTTAAAATTTTATGCTCATACTTTAGAATTGGGCTTTCAATGATCGTACCTCAAAGGTCAATGTCTTTGGTTGAGGAATAAAAAATAAAAAATAATTTAAAGTATATTTTCGTGGTACTTTTTAAACTGACTTTGTGGTACTTTTGAAAAATCCATTTAAAGACCAATTTTAGCGTACTTTTGAAAAATCGATTTTCGAGCCAAATTTCAAGGTACTTTTGAAAAACTAATCTGCGGGTGAAATTTTGGCGTACTTTTGAAAAATCGATTTTCAAGCCAAATTTCAAGGTACTTTTGAAAAGTTAATCCGCGGGTGAAATTTTGGCGTACTTTTGAAAAATTGATTTTCAAGCCAAATTTCAAGGTACTTTTGAAAAGTTAATCTGCGGGTGAAATTTTGGCGTACTTTTGAAAAATTGATTTTCAAGCCAAATTTCAACGCAGTTTTGAAAAATTAGTCTGCAAGTGAAACTTTGGCGTACTTTCGATAAATCGATTCCTGGGCCAAATTTTGACGCCCTTCCAAAAATATTATTTTTCAAAGTCCAATTTATGATACCTTTGAAAAAGTATACTATTCATAAATCTTTGTCATTATATACTTCTACTCTGATATTCTGAACCAAAAACATTTTTCCTAAGTGAAAATTCGGTGTTTCTTCGAATTTTCGCCTGGTCATTTCCAACGCCTTATAGAACCCAAAACGGTCCTTGTGGACTGATCTGCGCCTCTGCAGACTCCCAAAAATGTCTTTAAATGAAATTTTTGCCTAAGTCGAATTTTGATTATGTCTTCAACTTAGGACGATTTTGGAGAGTTCTACAACATTATCACTGATGTATCGCTCCAGTTCATCTTAGTGTTGTGCGCCGCGCCTTAAAGGAACACGTGATAATAAAAGAAAGTATGAAAATGGCGGTGCAAGTAGCTGTACGTCGAATAAAGTGTCTGCTTAAGCCATTATTAGCAGGACCAAGTGATGTGCCACAGTCGGTTAAGGACTGAATGTGAATCTCCGTTGTACACTTACTTTTATTCCATATGTACTCAAAAAGTAAATAACACTTAGTTTTGTTAATACCTCGTATTCAGGGACATTCTGAACCATATCAAGTTATATTGTTTTTCTCCTTGATATATTTTGTTCTGCGCGTTGTTAAATATTCGAATTTTTATCTTGAACTTAAAAATATATATAAGACAAATGACAGTATTAAAAAGGCACAAGTAGATTGTTAATTTTTTGATAAAGTTTATGAAATTATTTACTATTTTTTTAATTGTGTGTAATGGCACCATAATCGACAGAAATGTACTTATATAACAATTAGTCAAATTATATATATCTACTAGTTTATTATTGTATATAATATTATGCATTTTATTTATATAACTTGTAACAAAATGACTGAAGTAGATATATGTGACATAAACAGGAAGGTGAGACGCGATATTACGCCACACACGATGATCGCAGAACCTGAAACCATCTAGTCAATTTCCCCAGTGTAAGTCACTGTAAGTGACGCTAAAATATTGCTATGCTTTCTGATTACGAGAATATAATGAGCCAGAGGGCGTTAAATGAAATAAATAGTTGAATTTTGGCTGAAAACCGAGATTTATCAACATTTTATGAAATCAGGTGCATGTGATCAAAATAAACAAACGTACAGAATACGTACGCGGTCAAACAGGTCAAACAGGTTGTAATATTTATTGAACATTTAATCATTGAATAATAAATTCGTGGTCTATTTAGTTATGTCAAATTTAAATGTCCTGAAAGACCCTCTGGGGGGGAAGCGTGTATCCTGGCTAATCTTTGTGTTTGAATACAATCATTATTATTATATATACATTTTAAAGTTGTTATTGCTGTTGTTTTGTTTTAATCAGCATAGCTATTAATAGGAAGCTTTCAATCATTCTCTCGTCATCAGACTATGCTATGGGTAGTTGGTTGACGACATTTTTCGGTTAGGCGATACGTCCCTTTGACCCATGCATAGAAGTCACAATGTCGAAAAGATGTCATCACCAATACGTCAAATTGACGTCTCAAAGTGACGTCATAATTTCGTTAAAAATATGACGTTATTGAGACGTCATTTTTTCGTGACCTGGCGAATGACGTCAAAATGACGTCACTCTGCTGCCTGGGGGAATGTGGGTATTTGCGTGCGTATGTATATCTGCACATATGTATGCGTTTATATTATATACACCTCAAAATAGGCACGTGGTTAAAACCTGACTTCGTAAGGCCAAAAAATTAGAGAAAAAAAACAAACGCGGTCAGTTTAATTAAATAAATTAAACCAAGTATTTTTAACCGACATTAGTATGGATATTAGGTAAAAAATTTCAATTGCTGAGTGTCGCCAAATTATTTAAAGCAATAAAAACTTAGATGATGCCTTGCCATCTTGCGCCGCAACAGTTATTTTTTTAAATTTAATTTTAATTGCCTTATTTATATTAACGTCGAAGTTTAGCTAATACTACTCCACCACTTAAACAGGACAGCTAGATGAGATACGGTCACCCATCCAAGTGCTGGACTCAAATGGCACGCCTTAACTTCGCCGATCGATGTCTCGCCACTGAAACCGGTACCGTACCTTACCTCACCATTATTCGAGAACGCGAAATGTTACGCACGTTATTACAATATTCATGTAATATACAGATGAAATATTGAGATACCTAAGTAAATGTAAGAAAGTGAAAAATTATCAATAAATCTGATGATAAAATGTATCTCAAAATTTTCAGTAATGCTAGTTATGCTATTTCGATTTAAGTTTATTTATATTTTACGGTTTCATTACAATGTTAAACGAAACCCATCGTTGGTCTAAACCACGATATTATAGTAGGGAACCGAGACATCTGTATCTTACACCTTGTATACCACTCGAGGACATAAAAGAACTTATGTAAAACGACCTGCTGCGTCCGAATTTTAAGGTCGCGAATTAATTTGGGATTGCGAAATCAGTGAAATTGAGAATTTTTGTTTTTTTTTCTCGAAAATCTGCGATTTCTTCATACCATATGTTTAACTTGCCGTATCTTTTTTATTAGCGATTTTATTAATCTAAAATTTGAAACAGGTAATATTCAAATATTTCCGATCACATTGGAATTAATAAAGTTAAAAAATTTAAAATATTTAATTGTTCTATTAGTAAAAGAAAAATGAAATAACGCAGCTTTACGTAATTTGTATAGCAGAAAATGTAGTCGCCAGCTAACTTTTTTATTATTAAAGATAGCTAGGTACTATAAGCGACAAAGCTGTAGACAATGAAACAAAGAAGTTTTTTTACTAAAACATTTTTTTTTTAATTTTGCTTAGATTTCGAGAAAACAGGTGTTAAGGCAACTGTATTATTTGCGCGCTGGTCTATGGCATATTTATGATTTCACTCGTGCGTGTCCAAGTAGTACACGTTGTGACGACAGGAAAATGTAATGTATTCTACCTAGAAAGTTAGAACATTAGCAGTATTATAATTTACCAGCAAACGCAGCTACATGGTTTTTATTAGATTTAAGTGTGAATAAAAATTTGAGAACTACCAAATCATACAATATTATATTTAATATCAAAGAAAATGCCTAATCCAATGATTTTAACGTAACATAAATAACAAACAAGGTTCAAGATCGTTCTGCCACAACGCGTAAATAAATACATTTTAATTTATGCTGTATAATTTATTTATAATAGAAATGTGCACAATAATATTTATTTTGTAGAATATATAATATACATATTACTTTCCATATAATAATTACCTAACAAACTTATCAAGGACTACCTAAATAATTTTTCCAGGAATAAATAAATCTGCAGACATTAAATACATTAATTGAACGATATTGTGGAGTATATTATTTTAGATATATTTAAAATAACATAATTAAGATGGTTATCATATTCCTTATGAATTTATTTATCAGTAATACTTCCGTAAGATTTCTGGAAACCCCTAAAATAACTATATTTATTATATTTTAACACGTGATGGTGCTATCCGATGCGACGTCAAGTATAGAGCAGTAGTAGCAGCAATTAGCATTAGATACGGCAAGAGAAGTGGAGAGCGAGCGTGAAACTTTTGGGTTCAACTTACTATAACTTTTTTTGCATTGAAGCTAAAGCCACCCTTTTTTCATTAAAAACAATTTTGATGTTTTCAGCTAAACTTTGTCGCAGACTTCTTTTTAAATTTTAAGAAACAACAATCGCTCCCCGATTAGTCAAAATTTTACTACACACAAATGACAAGGTCTTATAAATTAATTTTTTTTTTTCAAAACTGTTTCATAGAAAACAGTTTAACAGCACGAGTATTATAGCTAGATACCAACGATCATTTAGCAAAAAAAAATTAGCTCGATAGCTTTTTTAATTGTGAAGATATAACTTGAGAAGTACTAAAAAACGTGTATTTTCGATTTTTCGATTTTTGGGTAAAATTGACATTTAGGGGATGTCCGCAATTCCGAATTTCATCGCGACCTCAAAAATCGAATGCGGCAGGTGGTTTTCTATGAGAAACCATTTTCAGTTTTTTTATGTTCTCGAGTGTTATAGGCCTCTTTTTAGAAGCGTTTCTCAGGCGGCTCGGTTCCCTACTATTATACGTAGACGCAAATAATTCGCGGTCATAACATAAGGCGTGTCATTCTTACAATTTATTGACCGTCAAATTAAAAAGTAATATAGTGTGTGTTATCATAACTTTTTCCTTACTATGTAGAGTAGAGTTATAAGTTTATAGTCAATAACGTCTTAAAACTACGCAATACAAAAACAATAATTGTTAAGGATAGGATTTTGCAGAGAGGGAAATATGCATGTATTTTCGGTTTATTATAAATAATTAAAAAATCATAAATGGTATAATCTTTAAAATAGTTTCAGGTACTTCCGATTGCTCTAAGGGATACAACCATATACAGTTTTTACCATAAAGTTTGTATATAGTTAAATGCATGCTCTAATAATGAAATATAGGGACTATTTTCATTGGCAAACTACAATATTCAAGTACAACAGAAATTTACAATAAAAAATATGTAGTTGTATTCGTTAGAACAATAGCAAGTATCTTAAATAGTTTTAAAGATTATACCATGGTAGGTTTTTTAAATATTTATAATAAATCCTATCTATAAGTCTATTTCTCAAGCGACTGAGATTATTGAATGGTAATATAGTTCTACTTACATATATCTACAGTATTTTGGCAGTAGATATATTAAGGAAAAAAGTTACGAACATAAATTACAATCTCTTTCTATTGGTCGGGTTCGTATCTTTACCTTGCCATGAAATTTCCAAATGTTAACTTCCTAAAATTCGGACACCTGCAGTATACAACGAAAACCGACCCACTTCTACATATCTTGACGCACTTGATACGCAAAAACAATTTTTGTGTTTATTTATTGTACGCTGACGCGTGATTTCATTTGCGTTCTCACCTTCCTTATGTAGTTTAAAATGTACTTAAATATATTTATTTCCACAAGGGTAAAAATTGTTAAGTTATGTGAAATATTATATCTATGAATTATAATAAAAATAGCTGAATAGAAACGATGTTGTTTTTGAATTTTCCTCACAAATGCGTAGATACCTAGACATATAACACAAATTATTTTTAAATGTCACAAAATAGGCTTTTCATAGATGTGAAACCTTTGATAAATTTTTTTAATACGGTTGATGTGAGAATATTGTTTTAACAAGTTATTTATATGCTAATTTATTCTGTTAAAAGTTAAAACTATCACAAATACTACTTGCTTTTTGATGCCGCAACTAGAGTGCAACAGTATAGTTTATTCCAAATTTACAACAAAATATACCTAAGCGTTCTTGAGTTTAACAATTAGACGCTTATCGTAAAATTTCCAAATCTAGTCTTTCATTAGCTTGCTACTGTTCATATTTCATAGATACAGATAATGCGGCATCAGTTAGTGTTATTGTTAACTCAAAAGTATATTTGTTTTTACTGTCATCAGTAACCTATACATATCTAGATGGTTTTAACAGCAATAACTAATTCTTATACTAATTTTTCGTCTGAAGTAAAGGCTGTGGATATAATACGGACATTATTACATTTTGCCTGCTCTCAAAAGACTGAGTATACATATCAATACATTTTTAGGCTAATGTATGATCGTTTATGGAAAGAATGAAACCTAAACAATTTATTATAAACTTTATATAAGTGTTATAAGTTGTGTAATATTCTATAGGCCTCATACATGAAGACATCTATAAGTGAAAGGTAAGCGCATGCGCGATATTTTGCGCAAGCGTGGTTTCTACGCATGCTGGATTGGATTTAGTGATTAATCCATTTCCCATACGTGACGTGCCCTTAAGTCGACTGTTATCTTACGACTTACACGTCGCTGATAATTTAAGCATTTAAATTCAGTTTGTGCATTTGAAACTCTCTAAAAACAAGTGGATTTGTTATTTTAATAGTTAGTGTTAAAGAAACCATGACGGGCGTTGGCCTAGGTGCAAAATCTATAGTGACGAATTTAAGGACGATAGAAGGAACACTCGACGGGATAACATAGTTTTACATAATGACGCACAGATATGAAAGAGGCTAGATACTCAACGATCCATGAAGCAGGAGGCCAAAAAATACTCGAGAAGAAAATGTGGCAGCCTAGCTTCTCTTGACGTGTGAGCTCTTTAGGTACTAGGTCTCCCGGAAGACATATTAGATGACGTCACGAAATTTTCAGTTAATTATTCCCGGGAAAGTCAGAGCTCTTAGTGGTAGAATTCGTGATTCAGTGGAAGCAATCAATACGAGTGCTGAAGACAAAGAACAACTAATTAAAATCATAAGTGAAAGTTAGGGGGAGGTTGGAAGAAAGGTAAGATTTCAATTTTGAATGTTGTATTTATTGAAATTTAGCATGCAGGAGTGAAAATAATCTTTAAAATAGTATAAAGTAGTATAGACACTTGTTAGTTTGCGCATATTATTTCAAGAAAGCCGGTGTGTTTATGTACCTATGTATCACTTTGCTGAAACAAAAAAAAAAATTAAAAAAACAAAAAACGAAAAATTTTTAAAATGCAAAAATGGTGTGGATCTTTTCCAAGGATACCTAACTGTGCACTCTAGTATTCTACTGTACTAGACTACTCAGTAATAAATTTTAATATTAGAAGATCTGCTTGTTGAAATAGAAGCTAATATCTAGAAAAGAAGAAAATTCGAAAAAACCTATCTATATCTGAACCGCACCCAATTCTATAAATATAATGAGCCCTCCTATAGGACTCCCAGGGAAATTTGCAGAGTTATGCGTGGAAGGGCGCATGTACAATAGCTAATGACTACACCCAACAAATAGAACTGACATAAATCTACATGAAGTTGTGGTGCACGGTGGTGAATTCAAGAATGGTTTAACAAGAAGATGGTGGCAAGAAATCAGGAAGAAGGAAACGATTAGAAAAACAAGTAAGATTTTAAATATTTCAATCATTCGGTGTCGTTGGTTTAGTTATATTCCTTGATGGTGGATTAACACTTAGTTTTTGATTTTGATCGATCTGTGCTAATTTACTGATTGATTGAATTTGGAGTTTGCATATTTTACAATTATTCTGCACCGCGCTACAACCCAATGAACCAATTATGTTTGTAAAATACGCTGTCCTATCTTGATGTAGCAATATCTCAAAATGGCCGAAAATCTACATACGTCCTTGCCATTTTAATAGCGGTATACCTATATATGTATATTTATTTGAATGGGCGTTGCAAAGGCGATTACCTATACAGTCTTAGTTTACAAAAAAAGAGATAAGAGAAACATGATAACTACTCCCAAATTAAGTTTAGACTGGGCTGTTCTATTGATTTTTCCAGATGACAAGATGATAAAAAAAATTGGAGGGGGGATAAGACACCCAGTTCGATTTTGTGGATCATCTATACTAGTCAAAAATCGTGATGCTAGCTGTATTTGTTTTATCTATATAAAACTAGGTTTAAGATATGTGGGAAAATTTTGAAAATGGTGTGGAACTTTTATGGATATAGCGAGTCTCTTTGCTACGAAAGTTTATTGGCTAATGTCATATTTCTAACCTCTTTTCAAAAGAAAATCCAACTGTTCACACCAACACCAATGGTTCCATTGTACTGAAGCTAATCAGAAGAAATGTAGACATCTTTGAATTTGCTTGATGAAATAGAAGTGAACATATATTTCCTTCGTGGTGGATTAACACTTATTTTTGCTTTTGATCAATCTATTTTTACCTGTGATATTTTAGTGTTTCGAGATAGTTTTATTTGAAATTTTGCATATTTTACAATTTCTTTTCATTTTGCACCGCACTACGACCAAAAGAACTATTGTTTGTAAAACACGCTGTTCTCTCGATGTACACTGAAAAAAGGATTTGTTTATGAACAGTCATGCATATTAACTATGAATTTAATATATATTGAAATATGGCGGAGTGTATCTTTATTTCTTGTGAATCTAGCCTATATTTCAATATTTTTAATAAATCTTAATCATACAAAAGATAGTTAGACTGCTGAGTAATAAGACTCATATTTCTAGTTACTAGTCATTTATTATTAAAAAGCATGCTTATATTAATAATTAATAAAATGGAATAATAGGTAATTCCAATCTATTAACATAATATATCTTTTATTACCATATAATAGATCTTATTCTTTACAAGCAGGCTTTAGCTTATCGATTAATATTGCTTTAGTAACAGTGAATATCTGATATATTAATTATGCACAACGGTATGTATACTATGTGGCTTTAATTAAGCTTAGAATTAATATTAAGTTTCAATTACATGTAGATTCTAAATTTCTTTCTCATTAACCCCCGGACTAAAAAGAGAGGTGTTATGCGTTTGACCTCTCCGGATATTTGTGTCTCCTCGTTTGTGATTTAAGGTTATCTCTACACCGATTTTAATGCAGTTTTCTTCAGTGAATGGAGTAATCTGTCGAACAGATCTTTAACATCTAGCATTACCCAAGTAGCACAATTAGTTGTATTTTGGTCATTATCATGTTACAGCAGCTACTTGGTTATAGTGGTTACTATTAAAACTGAATTGTTAGGTTTTGAAAACATACTGGTGCAACTCATTTTGGCTCTCTTTTAGATTTTTGAGGCTTCTTTATTACTAGTTATGAAGTGGCTCTTATGGCTTCTACTTCATCGTGACTAAATCATGACTTTTAGGTATAAAATAAAACAAGAACACTTTATGGTCATCTTTTGGCTTTAAGCAGGTGTTGTTAGATAAAATGGACGTCCGTCATAGTTCGTTCATCTTTATATGAACATCATAATTGCATATATGATCAATCAAGAGGGTTAAATTTTATCAACGCACGAATTTTTTCTGTGAACTTATATAAAATACTCATAAAAACAAAGGGACCTCCAGAAAATTCTAAATTTTAGGTATAATTAAATTGATTTGAAATATATACATACAAACATGTTGTAATTTCAAGAAGCACAATCGATGGTAAGGTTATTAAAAGTTATTAAAATATCGAATTAATAAATCAAAACGTTATTTTATAGATATAATTAATACATATTGAAAATGACGTAATGGCCGTCGTTCGGGTTCTTCTTGATTGATAGAAAATATGGCGGCAAGTTGTCATAATTTGGCATAAGCTTTCACTAATGATGCTAGAAATAAGCCAGAATATGATTGTAAAAGATCTAATAAACTTTTTTCGTCAAATGGCAAATTTAACCGGTCATATTGGCCAAACTATTACCAGGAAATTGGTTGAAGTGGTTAGCGAGATTTCGCATCAAAATATTGCTAAACTATGAAAGACATGACCTCTATTTTTTACGTTTCTTTTAACTGCCTTTGTGAGGAACGGGTTAACGGATTATTTTTCATTTTGACCTTTGTTTTTCCAACATTTTTACATTTCCTTTCTCCAACCAAATTAAAATTTGTTACTAAAGTTTCTGAAAATTTATTGCGTGGTCCAAACCATCGAGGAGCAGCCTTAGTGCAGTTCCTTCAAGTTGGGTAGGTAGTAAGTAGCCAACTGGTCAAGTACAAAAGACATACATAGGTACATATTTTTTGACTAATCCGCAATCAAAACCAAACTCAAAATGATTCCAACAACCGTGTACAATAAAAAGGAATAACATTAAAATGTTAATGATTGCTAGATACATAGAAAATGAAATGTCAGCATTCTTGGACACTAATGCAGAAGATAAGTTGACACTTTCACTTTAACAATCTAAATATTTATATTATTGCATAAGCTTTTGTAGACACAAACGTCAACATTCCTTTTCCAATAATATGTGGAACTATGCTTATATTTCCTTTTACATTACATTCTTATTTTTATGTTGATATAAAACTTATTTGGTAATGTATAAAGTTTTCAATATTATCAATACAATATATTCTTATCTTTCTGTTTGGCCTCAATTTAGATTTTAATGTGCACAAAATTACTTCTAAAATAGTCATTTAATGAGGATTTTTTTTCCTTATTGTTTTAGTCATAATGCGGTAATAACAGCTAAGAAAACTGCCAGAATAGAGCCTAACTAATATAGTTATGTTTAGGCTATTTTCTTAGTAATAGTTTGGATATCAACGCTATATTAATAACAAAAACCGCGCCAACATATTCTAGCCATTTTTATAGCTAGAATGGCAGTATTAGAACTTAACATTGTTACTATTTAATTACTTGCTCACATATGACATTTTGAAAACGACTTTATAACCAAACCTGCATGGCGATATTATGGCTACTAGTAATGACCAGTATATAGCTAAGAGATCACCATGACCATTTGGCGTTTAAATTTTACGCTAAACCACGACAAAATAAGATGACCAAAATATAATTAAACAAAGGCCGTTGAAACGTTTTAGTGGTTTCATCTCAGCTGAATAGCATATTTGTGCTACTTGAGTAGACAACGATGTAAGGAGATATGGTATGCTCAATTAGCAATATCATTTTTGGTCCCATTGCGCTTTCCCAAACGTCTTCATATTGAATATGTCTACCGTTGGCTTAAGTTTATGATGCAATAAGATTAATCGAAAATGTTAAGCTGTTCGGTAAAAATTGCAAAAACTAGAACGGAGGTAATAGAAAGACTAATATTAGTTATTTTCGGATTTATTGACTAATCTGGAAGACGGCGCGTGAACACACCTTATTTGCTTACATCATGACATCAGGCTAGCAGGGAACAAGGTCGCTTCCGGTCAGAGGTGTTTTTACCCTGTAACTCCGCTTGGCTATCAGTCATAACGTAGAGTCATCTACTTTCAGTGGTTATATTGTACTGTATCGAATTTGAAATAAATACAGATCTGTCAAAGTAAGACATGTAAGAACACTGAAATGAGATCTGAAATCTTGCTGAAATAGTGAAATAGAAGTAAATATCTAGATAAGATGCAGGAAAAAACTATGAAGTTCGAGAAACGTGGAGAAATCCATATAAGACCACCACCCAAATCTATAAATATAACGAGTCCTTTTACTGGAGTCCTAGAGCCGTGGCCGGGATAGGCGCATTACAGCCAAATTTATAAATATGACGAGCCTTTCTGTTGAATTTCACTAAAACATCTGCATTCTGCATTCTAATTTCTTATGCATAACTTTTTCTATTTCTGCCTTTTGGCATTATGTTCTTTATCATTTTGTGATACCAACGGTATTTAGACATAATTAATTAAAAAAAAGTTTTTCCGCCTTTAAAGACGACTTATTTGGGCATCTCTAGGTGGGTGTATCCTCCATCCACTGCTTGTGCGCCTATCCAGGAAAAGACCTAACTCTAGATATGTTTCCGGTAAATCCAATAGAATACCTCGTTATCGATTTGGTTGCCAAGTGCCTATCACGGCAAAATGTAGCTCTGCGCACCACCTGGGAGTCCAATAGAAATGATGTATTCATAGATTTGGGAGTGGCTCTTATTTAGATGTCCATGTTTCTCGAATTTTCTCCCATCTTATCTAGTTGTGTGCTTTTATTTAATCAAGCAGATTTTGTCCTATTATTCTTGCTTTGAAAGATTTTTTATGCATGTTTTATTGGGTTCAGTATATTACACAATGTTAAAAAAACCTGGAAATAAGTGATAATGTTGAATTGTCACAACAAAGGAAAGTCACCATATTCATATGCTTAAACAAACTTAAAATTTGGCGTAAAATTTGAATCAAAAGAACTTATTTTGCACTTATACTGCACATTGGTCATGACTCATGGCTGATTTTGTTCTAAAACTTTTTCCCATATTTCCTTAGACCTAGAACAAACATAAAGAATAAAATTGTACCCTTTTCAAAACACTTTTTTATGTGTGGATATATTTGTTACCCTAAAAGTGTAATTCACACATTTCGAAGCTTTCTTCCAAGAAAACCACTGTGGAGTCTAGTAATTCTATTGTACCGAACTTGATGAACCGATGAAATTCTCACAAGTATAAGTACTAGATTTTAAGGGAAATTGAATGGAAATTAATATATCATCTCTATTGTAATCCTTTCCGTGGTCTGAGTGCCAGTCGAAATGTATGTAAACGTGAAAATCAAGCCGTTGACGGACCCCTCGGCAATCCTTATCTTTAATTCTCGTATTTCTGGTACAAAACAAACGAACAAAAAGGGTACATATTTAAAATGGACGAAGTTAAAAGATATGTCATGATGAACAATATTCGAGACCCTCAGACTGGCTGATGAGACCTTTCGCGTTTCTTGATGCCATTAAACAAATAAAAACGATGAAATTCGAGAAACGTGGATATATCCTAAATCACGGCCCCACCCAAATCTATAAGTATAACGAGTGGTTACCATGGGATTCCCAGGGTGGTCAGGGAAGCTGCGTTTAGCCTTTCTATTGGATGCCAGGAAATGATGGAGATAGGCGCATGTGCAGTAGCTGGTGAGTACAGCTAGCTGCAGATTGGACTGGCATAACCCTTCATGAAGTCATGGTGTGTAGTAGTGTGCAGTTAACGTGTAAGAAGATAGTAGCATTAGGAAGAAACATACCAAGTAAGACTTTAAATGCTTCTATCGTTTAATGTGTTGTTGATTGCTTGAAATTTATGTTTTCGAAGTGGATTTTAACTGAAATTACTTTCTGGTTTTCATTTATCGATTTCTATAAAAATTTGATTGTATTTTCATTGTGTTTTTTCCCTGGACATATATTTTCAATTACGTGCTGAGAACAAACCTTTTTGTTTACTATTCATTTCTTACTTTAAAATTCTTTCGTCTGAATTTCTGAGAACAATATAGATGATAGAGAGCATTGATAGCTTAAGTATTTCCTTAAAATTAATTTAGGCAAAAGGTAATATAAAAATATTCGAGAAACAAATCAAATTTATTGCATTATTGTTCACAAATAATAATAATTACACATACCATATATATTGTATAATCTCTTTAAAAATTAAAACGATATAAATTTGTAGCTATCTCATGAATATGTCATTATTCCTCTCTTTAGGGTACACCTACATGGAGGAAGATATGTAGAAGCCCCACCCAAATATATAAATTCAACGAGCCTCTCTATCCTGGGTTCCCAGGGTGATCTACAGAGCTACAGGCGCATGTGCGGCCAGCTGTATAAAAATAAGGCATTTTTTTGGTTCGATTACCGGGAAGGTCTACAATGCTGCTTTTTGCTGGGGCAGGCGCATGTGCTCTGACTAGTGACTACACCTAGCTGCAGATAAACTTGTTACAAATTTACATGAAGTCGTGCTATACGATGATGAGGAAATCGTATAATAAAGTGATCAAAGTAAACCAGGAATAAAAAATAGGATTTTAAATAGCTTAATATGTTGTTGGCTTCATTACATTTTCTCTAAGTGATTTCAAACTTTTAATCGATCATTTAAATACGTACATAAAAATTTAGTCCACATTACAAAACTGATGACAAAAATATTTCAACTGGTAAACTTTTTGGAGGTTCCAAAAGTAGTTGTAATGGAGAGGTAATTGTGACATTACTTCCTTTGTACAAAACAGGTTTACCATAAGAAAAGTGGTCAGTTATCAAAGAGAGATGATTTATATCATACGATCTTTTTATTCACGACATATTTACAGACCTTTTGTGTTCTATTCGTTAGTCTAGTTGGCCTCTATTTGATGTATGATACGTCTGACAGCAGCATGCTATCCCTGTCAAAAAATTCTTACACAAACTTATTAAAAAAATGTGTATTTGAAATGTGTTTTTAATGTAAATCCCCCATATGAAATCTATTGGTATTAATAAGTTGTTGTAGTATATGCAAATAGGTAGTTTTTATGGATTTTAATGTCTGTATTTGAAATGTGTTTCCAATGTCAATTCCCTATATGAAGTCTTTTGGTATTTGAAGTCTATTGGTATTGGTACGGTTTTGTAGCCTATGTAAATAAGAAGCTTTTGTAGGTTTTGATACTGATTAACTGATTGATGGTGTTTTGAATGCAAATTTCCCATAACAATTCTATTAGTATTGATAGGTGCTTTCTATAGATTTGGTTGTGTGTTTGAAATATGTTTTTAACATCAAATCCCATAAACTTACATATTATGTAAGTAAATATTAATTACTTACTATTTCAAACAGAAGTAGTAATATAGTGGTAAATACCATGATACTATGAAATATAAGATACGCTCGGTACGAGTACCAGCTTTCGACCTGCTGTGCGCATAGCGTCACCCTCAAGTCAACTTCAAATCGAACCCGCGCCGGCGACCATCTACCTAAAAATACACGTAAAAATACATCGAAAACCGTAATATTTAGACCTAGAAAGCTAATTGCAGGCAATTTTACTTTTTGATGTCATAGAATTCTGACTGCTTTTGTCAACACTTTTCATTTCGCTTAAGGCCGTGGGTTTAAATGTTTGTGAAAACACCTCCAAAATAATTGGTGCAAGCGCACGTCTGATCTTTTGCACCGTTGATATTTCAACGTGTAAGCTATTTATTTTGCTTTTATTTAATATCAAATTTTAATTCATTTAATTAAACACAATAAATAGTAGTAGTAGTAAATAATACACTACTTTAATTAGAAACAGTGCATTTATCTAACGTTATTCAGGAAAATAGACAGTCAAGAATGAGAAATATTTATTCTGTTATTTCGAGATAAATTGCCGGATTTTTTAATGTTTTTATTATGAAAAACATTTTGCATCTGCAAAATAACGTTTTCGCAGTGACTTAATTCAATAGCGCGGGATATATCAATGTGTTGTTTCATGGTAATTATTACAAATATTTAATAACCTCCATTGATTTGCTGAAACATCTCAAGAAAATCTGAATTCGATTTCATTAAACAACACTAACGTACATTAGTTCTCACACCGCATTCTCTGCGCTGTATCGTTCGCGAGGGCGTTCCGTATACTTAATAGCAATTTTCTCGAAAACTGTTAATCCTAGAAAAAAAAAAGTTTCAAATAAAAAAGTTAGCTCCATCCTTTATCTTCATACGCCATCGATATACTTGGTATCTATTTCAAAAGACAAAAAAGTTTCTCGTTTGTTTTATTCCCACCTGTAAATTTTCCCAGTTTATCGACATAGCCTTAGAAAAAAAATCATTTTTTTTACACTTATTAAAACTTGACCTTCATATTAACACATTTTGTTAATAAATATAGATTCATCAAACGGTAAAAATTTGAGATTAATTCGTTGTTATGTTCTTTAGTTAGAGCGAGTTAAAGGAAAAAATAATTGTATCTATTATTTTACAATTTTCTCACATTTTTGGCTCTATCTTGTCTCGAACAACCAAAAGAGTCGTAATTTTTTATTTTATCGAAGGATAAGCTTCTAAACACTTCGGTTAAGGTAATTTTAGTTTACATCTAAACTAAAAATTGACCGCTGAACTAGTTGACTTTTACGTGGCATAACAGCGGGAACTGCAGTAAGGGGAGGTATGCGTGAGAGCGTACCTCTATTTCTTAGTATCATAGGTAAATACTAAATACTACAAAAGAGACTACAGTAAAAGTAACACCTGTATGGTTTATATATATAATCGTGCAGCCATACAATAAATAAATTTGGGTTTAAGAATGTATAGGTATTGATAAAAATAAGTTTAACATTCAATATATGTATACATTAAAAATGTAATTCTTTTTTTATAATAATTTTTGTTTTTTCTATCCTTTTCTTGGTTACGGCTATAAGAATTCAGAGTGGGCGAATCGCACATAACTTCTTACTAGAATAATCGATGGCAAAACGCACTTTCTTAATAGGTGGTACAGTGACATATCATTTGTCTGTCAGTAAATATGCTGGTTTAATTCTATCAACATTTACTGTGACGGTTTTAGTTCCTTTAACAAAACTAACCAATTTATCTGTACGGGACAACACTTTAAAAGGTCCATCATACTGCGCAGTAAAAGATTTTTTAAAACGTTCTTTCCGAACGAAAACAAAACTACAAGTCGAGATGTCTGAACTGACAAATGATTTGTAATTAACATGGTGAAAAGGTGGAATAAATGTTAATTTATTAAAAGAAGTACGTAATTTACTAATAAAGTAAGGAATATACGGACAAGTGTATGATTTAATAAAAAATTCACCTCTGCGGAGGAACATTGCATATCGTCTTTAGGGATTGTCCTGAGAGCTAATAGTACGACAGGAAGTTCATCTACCCAATGTGGTGTAGAAGCTTTAGCTCTCAAAGAAGTTTTAAGACTTCTGTTAAATCTTTGTATCATTCCGTTGCTACTGGGATGATATGATGTGGTTCGTATTCTATGAAATCCCAAAAATTTTGAAAATTCATTAAAGAGTTTAGATTCAGATTGAACTCCCTGATCCGTTGTCACTGTGACAGGGACACCGAATCGGCAAACGTAATTTTGAAATAACGTACGCGCTACAGTTTCTGCAGTAATATCATGAAGTGGATAAGCTTCGGGCCATCTAGTAAAACGTTCGATCACAGTAAGAATATAAGAACAACCTTTAGAAGGAGGTAATGGTCCTATTAAATCTATATGTATGTGGTCGAAGCGTCCTTTAGGAATATCAAAGTTAGCTATCGGACTTTTGGTATGTCGTGTCACTTTATTAGTTTGACAGATAATACAAGTTTTTCCCAGAGATTACAATCTGAACCCAGGTAGCAAAGGCACGTGAAAATCACGTGAAAAAATGGTCAGGGGTGACGAGAAATGACGAGTTAGATGACGTAAATGAAACGTGAAAATGACTTCCTAATGTCTCAGACGAATGACGTCTTTTTCAGGTTATATTTGGTAATCCCCCCACAGGTTTTTAGTAATAGGAACATATAAAACTACATACTAGTTAGTAATCTACTTGATAAAAATAAAATAATTAATGCATAAATAAGTTTTATTCTAATGAATTTGTTTGTTAGCCATCCGTAATTTTATTTACATTAACATATCTAATATTGTTTACAATCACTCCAACTTTTTCTCACAAGAGTTGCCTGCAAATTATAATGTTTATTAAGTTATTAAATTCATTTTTACTTACCTTTACACCAATTGCGGTCCGTAGGATTCGAACCTACACGTCTCCCGTTGTCTGTATTACAGTACTGACGCTTCAACCAACTGAGCTATCTTGGCGACTGCTATTTGGGATGCTAAAAGCAGTATTTATTGTGGTGAATGAAGTCTTTATTATGTGAAATTGAATTTCTTGCCTTATTTAAAATATGTGAAAATCTTTCAGGTTCTCGCTTCGAGTTACTAGTATTTTTATTTATTTATAATTATTAAGAAGAACTTATTTAATTTAATTAAACTGTCACCAGTGTCACCTGAGAAGTACAATTGCATTAATTAGTATTAGTGGCGGTTCGTTAAAAAAATATATTTTCCCCAGATCTCGAAATTGAAGAGCAGAGAGGGAGAAATCCGAAAAAAAAAATTTTTCCTTATCTCAAATTAAAGTTTTAAGTTGAGGTACTTAGACAAACCTGGGAAGCGTGTTGGAGAAAAAACGGTAAAGGTGTAATATCGTCATCTACAACATAAATAGAATATTTAATGGCATTATGCTGTCTGATTCGGGTAATGTTGCGGGTAAGCGGGCTACCGTCCAGTTTAAACTGGTAGAATTTTTGCGAAGTTTCTTGGACGTAGTCCGCTAGTGGGGTTATGTCGTGGCAACGTGCATAGAGATTTATGAGGGAGGTGTACCTACCAGAGTCTGAAATGAGGCGCATAAATTTGTGTTCTAATACCTTAAGCACTCAGCCATCAACCTTTCTGAGGTTACTTACATAAAGACTTTATAGTTGGAACTGGAACACGCAACGGATAGATTTGGCTTTTTAATGCATTTTAATCTAATTTTATTATTAAAAGAATAGATAGAAATATAGTTTAAACAAATAAACTGCCGAATCTTTGCAAACTCTTTCGAATATAAATTATTTTGGATAATGTTATGTTATAATTATATCCTCGAATAAAAACGCCAATACTTATCCCTCACGACACGGTTTATTTTTTTTTAAACTTTACACTCTGGTTACGATAACAAAATGCCATTAGCGAGTTTTAAAGTTTGTAATCCGATAAAATATAAATAAATTTAACACCAAAAAAAGACGACAATATGACGTGATGTGTAGCACGTCATTTTAATGTCATTTATAAGACGTCATTCTGTCGTCGATTTTTAGTGCCCTGACGTCTTTTTGACCAGAATCACCAGATTTTGACGTCATTATAACGTACCCTTGCTACCTGGGAAGTCATTTTGGGCCAAAAATAATTTTTAGAAACTAACGTTCTAGTCGACTTAATACCAGGGTGAGATAAACCATGAAATATATCAAAAATTGTCCGTCTATAAATGATTGGAACATAAGGACGTAGTTTAGGGCGGGAAACGTCACACCAACTAAACTCGTCAGAATATGGAATTTTAATTTTCTTTAAATGAAAAGTTTTCTTTGTGTTCGATGAAGTATCTGACAATAAGAATTTAAGGTCAGAATCATCTTGAGCTCTGCTCAATAAATGTAAGTCAAAATTAATATCAACTAGGTTAGATTTTTGGGTTACAATTGGAGAAACACATCGTTGTAAAGAAGACGTATCATGCTCACGTGATAAGGTGTCAGCAACAACGTTATGTTTTCCTTTGATATGTCTGATCTCACAGGCAAACTGAGCAATGAATTCTAAATGTCTAATTTTCCGGGGAGATCTTTCAGTTTTAGTGAATAATGCTTGGACCAAAGGTTTATGGTCAGTAAAGCAAATGAATGTACGACCTTCAAGTAAAAACCTGAAATGTTTAATCGCTGTGAATAAAGAAAGAAGTTCTTTGTCAAAGGCACTGTATTTTGTCTGTGCTAAGGTAAGTTTTCGTGACAAAAAGGTTAACGGAGCAAGTACACCATTGTCATCGCGCTGTTCAAGAACTGCCCCCATAGAGACATTTGAACAATCAACTGTCAGCGATAAAAACGAGGATGAGCCAAAAAGGTTGCACCAGCTATAGCAGCTTTGGCTTTGGAAAAACTGTTAAGACAGTCGGCAGGCCAATCATTTGTTATTTTAACTTTATCATGCAGTAAACTAGTACATAGAGCATGTAAAGGAATTAAGATTTCAGCGAAAGAAGGTATGAAACGATGATAAAAGTTAACCATACCTATGAAACGCTGAAGCTGTTTAACTGTAGTAAATAAGGGAAAATCATTTATGACATCAACAAGTTCAGAAGAAGGTAAAATACCGGCTGAAGAAATATTGTGTCCTAAAAATGTCAAATGATTGACACCTAATATGAATTTTTACGGTTTAATATTTATACCGTATAATTCTAACCTCTGAAAAACAAGTCTCAAGTGTTCTAAATGTTCCGAACTAGATTTACTTGCAATCAGAATGTCATCTAAATAGACGAAAATGAAGGGCAAACCTACTAAAACTTCGTTCATAAAACGTTGGAATGTTTGACCGGCGTTACGTAAGCCAAAAGGCATACGCGCAAATTCAAATAAACCAAAAGGCGTAGTAATCGCTGTTTAAAAAATGTCACTTTTTGCGACAGGTATTTGGTGATAAGCACTCAAATCTATTTTTGAAAAGATAATACAAATAAAGTCGTGAAGATGCGGTAATGGGTATCTATCAGGGACAGTAACTGAATTGAGCCGACGATAGTCTCCGCAAGGTCTCCAATCGTTTTTTCCCTTTTTTGCCACCATATGTAATGGTGAGGAAACAGAAGAAGAAGAGGGTACACAAATTCCTAACTCTACCATAGCATTGAATTCGTTCTGAGCTATCTTAAATTTAACATTATCTAACCTACGTGGTCGTGAGAAAGGTAAATGACCTTCTGTTATAATATGCTGCACTACGGAATGTAATTGTAATTAGGCGAACTTATCAAGCTTGGAAATTCTAAAAGTAATGCAGTGTATTCATTTGATAAGGTAAATAACTTAGGAGAATGTAAAGGACCATTATTAGAAAATAAATATGTAGATAAACTAGTCATATTGTCGATTAAACTTTTATGTTTCAAATCAACAACTAAACCAAAATGCGTTAAAAAGTCGCCCCCAATTATCGGGACATCTGCAATATTAAAAACAAAAGGAAATAACCTACGTAAGTTTAAATTGATTTTCAAAAATTTCTTCCCGAATGTATTAATAATAGATCCATTAGCGGCTGTCAGTACAATATCAGGGTTCTTCTTAATATCTGTTAAAAGATTCCGAGGTACTATTGACAAATCGGCGCCTGTGTCAATGAGAAAATTTGTATTATCAAATATAAAAAGACGACGTTTATTATTTGAAATATTAACGTCAGCTGTCAAAATATTATTAACTTTTAGTCATCTTTGATTGTCGACTTTGACGTCTTTGGCGAAAGTGCACCTGTCTCCAACACATTTAAATGCTTTACGACCATAAAGTTGATGGTAATAGCAAACTTTGGCATTAGAAGGATTATATCTAACGCGGGTACCATTTCGACTACTAGAACGGGGCCTTGAGCCACTGCGATTTCCCGAGTCGAGGCGACTTTTACAATTATCGCAATAAGTGCTAGAAACTGTAGGAGTAGCGGAAGTTATTGAAGAAACTTTAGACTCTATAGCATGCAATTGAGATGAAAAAATTTCTTGTTTGTGCAATACTTGATTCAACGTATCTTGAAAGGTTGCAATAAAATTTGACGTAGACACTGTGGGATTAACGTTACAAATTGAATTAGAGCCAAAGGAATTCATAGAATTTTGACACGACTCCCATATACGATCAGCAATGTCGATTAATTCTTTAATCTCAGTTTTTCCGGATGCGGTGATTGCAATGAAGATGGTTTTAGGCAATCGCCGCTTCCATAATTTGACTAGGAGCTCCTGGCTCACCACATGGGATCCTCCAACGATTGATAGCATTGACCGATAAAAATCGGACGGTTTGAGGTCCCCCATCTGGGAACCAGAGAGCAAGTCCTCTAATTGCTTTTTCTCGCTTGAGGTCAAACGAGAAATTAGAATAGTTTTTAAGTTATCGTACAAATCTCTTTCGGATTGATTAGTGACAACGTCATAAACCGTTGTAATAATTTCCGGGGGCAAACTGGCAATAACATAATCGTACTTTTTCCGATCGTTAACGATCCTGTGAATAGAAAATTGCGATTCTATTTGAGTGAACCATATTTCCGGTTTGTTAACCCAAAAATGAGGAAGTTTAATAGTATACGAATTCGTAATATAATGACTGTTCGGTATCACTGTATCTGATGTGGCTGGTTGATCGTTTAACAAAATATTCTCCATAGGAGGTGCCATTTAAAAAATGATTGATAATAATGATTGATAATAATGATTGATAAAAATGATTGATTAATTGTTCTCTCAACGAAAGAAATACGGAAACACAACTCACTTACCTAATAATAAATATCGATGATAAATTCCTGGAAAATTCTGGGTTGTGTCAGCTTAAGATCAGATTCGAAAATGTTGAGAAGAAAAGAGCAGCTTCTTCATCAATCTTGTAGAAATGTTCTGGCAATATTATGGTCTAGTTCCAATGCAGCATCGTATACGGTTAATAATTAACATTTATACCATTAAATCCATTCTATCCAAAAAAGAGGCACCATAAATTCAAAAAAAATTTGGAATAGCTTCTGTCGGGGTCACCAAGATATGGCTTATATATATAATCGTGCAGCCATACAATAAATAAATTTGGGTTTAAGAATGTATAGGTATTGATAAAAATAAGTTTAACATTCAATATATGAATACATTAAAAATGTAATTCTTTTTTTATAATAATTTTTGTTTTTTCTATCCTTTTCTTGGTTACGGCTATAAGAATTCAGAGTGGGTGAGTCGCACATATCTTTTTACTAGAATAAGCGAGTCGCTACAACCTGCACTTTACTGTGTGTCGTATCATTTGGTGGTCAATTCAAATTGAATTCTTATTTGTTCCTCAGCTGTTTATTGTTTACCGTTTATGTCTTGAATACTTATTTTAATTATAATAATTGCAAAAATATATTAATAAAAATAATAGTTTATTTGCTCGCTAAAATAGAAATAATTAAATACGAAATATCAAAATACTACACTATACAAAAATATAATTTACGTGCAGGGCATGACAAAATACAATTAGAATAAATTGAAATCTCCACATTAAATCAAACAGAGCATACATTTTGTTAGTTCTAAAATAATGATAAAGGACACCACAGGTTTTATAGGTACATTGGTGACCTGTCAAATTTGATGAATTTTTGATATGTTGTAGTTCAACTGATTCTGAACAATAAGTTCCTTTGGCAAAACTTCAAATTATGGACGGTTTCTCCGATAGATGGCTCCACATATTTTACCCACCCTTCGATTCTGTAACAACGATTTCTCAAAACGTACTGGAGCCCCATTCTCCAGCTTAAGAGAAGTGAACATTCCTCCAGGGGAAGGGAATAATCACATCACCTATCCTTTCTCTTGATTGCTAAGTTCTGTAATCTTGAATGCAGGAGCGGTGGTCGCGCAGGTCGAGCTATGGGCCTATGTTGCCATATTTGATCTACTTTTATGTCGATCAGCTCTATTCTAATAGAACATTGAAGTTAACTTCGTTTTTTAGTTGGGCTGGACCTGATGGGTTGTCTTTATTTTCAGGTTATGTTATACTCTATCTACAAGGAGGTTGAATATTTATATTCTACCTCCATGTCTATCTATGGGCACAGAGTTCAGCAACTACACAGAGGCGAAAGCCTTGGTGGAACCTTTGAGTTTTGATGGCTCAATTTCTGTGACCTTGTGTACCAATGGAGAACATTTGTTTTTATTATTTCCGCCAGAGTGCAGCAGTGTTACTCGGTTGTTTCACAATACATGCCTTTCTAGGTATGTGGGTTGTTCGCGCTGTTGAGGTTATGTCATATACAAACAATATCTCTTTGAAGAAACAAAAATAATTAGAAAAACGTATAAAATGATTGGATTGTTCCCCATTGCGTCTTGACTGAGAGAAATTTTTTGTTAATTTATTTCTGTTTTGCAGGTTAAATTTCTAACCTGCGTATTATTTATTTTATTGTGACAAACTATTTAAAACTTTATAACCGTTACATTGAATATTATGGTCGAAAGTACGGGAACCAGGCAGAAATTTTAATAATAGCTACGTAATACTTGTAAATTTTAAGAAATACATATTTATGACGTCACGTGCAGATCAGCATTATTTAAAGATGCACTGAAAAAACAGTGTATTTCGAGTTGGGTTGAAAAATATTACCATTTGAATTGTTTATAATCGGCACCTAATTTCAATTGAGTTGGGCACTACAGGTTTTATTTATGATGAGAATTTTAATTCTCGGTTAATGTTTTCAACCTCTCAAAATGAGTGGAAATAAAATTTATAAATCTAAACTTAACACGATAAACGTCAACAGTGTCAACATAAAAGTGAGAGGTTGATTGATATACCATTTAAAAAATGGCGATGAGTATACAAATTTGGATTTGGCGGGAAGGCTTGTTTTCGCCTCTATATAGTTACTGTACTCTGTGCTTTGGGTTATACGACTATACCACAGAAGACTAAACAATTAGTCTTCTGTGACTATACATTTATTATATTTACTGCACAACGCGCATGCTTCTCTCGATATGAATAGCGTTCTACTACTCTCAACCAAAAGAAGCGCGTTCTCTGTTGCTAAGTTCCGTATTCTTGAACAGCGAGTACTTGAATGCCAAGATTGGTATACTATGAGGTTCCTTAATATACAGCTTTTAGGAGAAGAAGTCAGTGCGGGGGTGAAAGGTCAGACTATCTTTGTGTTATACTGAAGAAATATATTTGTTTTGATTCTATAAAAGAGCTTCTTTAGCAAAAATGGCAAGTTTACTTTAGCTTACTTTAGCATTTGAGAATACATATATTTATGTATTCTCAAATGCTAAAGTAAATACAGGGTTCTACTTAAGAAAATAAAATACATATTACAGGATAAATGGATACTTATGTTATTCAAATATACACTAAGATATAAAATACTTTTTAATAAAATATTGAACATTTAAAACATCTCATAATACAAATATACACATATAAAGGGAAAAAAATAATGTTAAATATGTAGTATGTAGTGGTAAATATTTACAATTAGAAAAGTAATATTTTTGTAAGAAAATAAATCAACCGCCGTTGGAGTAAAAGAAATTACTGTTCTAAGAAAACAGAATCAGATACAGGACAGTTACTAAAATTAACTTTAATATTTTCTCTCTGCAATTATCTTCCTGCTATTAAATCAGGATTTACTGCTGCCAATATTTCATCATTTTCTTCGATGGTGTTTTCATACCCTGCATACATACAAAAATTAAAATCAATGTCATCATGCATCAGGAGGCCCTGGTACATTATTATCAAGACACGTAATTATCACACATTCAGTTACAATGGGCCTGTAAACATGTAGCACTCTGTGTCGAAACACCTAAATCTTTTTTTTAAAACACCATTGCATCTTTCAATAATACTTCTGACACTGTTTTATCTATTGTTCATTCTTTATTCGGATCCTCTTTTCTTAAAAATTGTCTTTGCGGCTGAAGAATATCTTCCTCAGTTTCAACTAAACCATCAAATATATGATTGACAATTAATGCGTCTTTCTAAATCCATTTTTAATATTCTACCAAAAATTACAAAATCTTTCTATTTTCAGGTTATACGTTTATTATATTTACTGCACAACGCGCATGCTTCTCTCAATATGAACGGCATTCTACTACTCTCAACCAAGAGAAGCGCGTTCTCCTGACTTTTAGGCGAAGTGATCGTTCTCTTAATCTCAAGAATAACACAAAAACACATTTCAAGAGAACCACGCCCACAGTTCTCCCGAAATGACCATTCTCTCGACTGGAGAATAGAGGTCCTGAAGGTATTGAAATGATAACTACTGGAAACGAATAACCAGACTATTTACCATTATTTGGACTTAAATTAATGTGCCTGAGCTTCCGGTTTTGGCGGAAATGACGGCAAATCACGTTTTTCGAGTGCAGAACACCCATTTACTTCAATTTTATACATCATATATATATATATAAGTAGCTTTATTAAAATTCACTATCTTAGTAAATAAATAAGTATGTACGTTGATTGAAAGAACATTGATGCTAGCTTGATACCGGGTACATCATAATCTTGGTACAAAACAAAGTTGATTTTATTTTTCAAGATACAGGGTGTAATCAGTTTCATGTCATTAAAAAAAACTGGTAATGGGGACCGACTAGACAAACAAAAAACCTTTATGACTTTTTCCCCTAGGGGCACTTTGAAAAAAACTGACCTGGGTCAACAATTTAAATATTAGGGTAGGAAACATTTGAGAACCACTGCCTTTGTGGGTCAATGGACGTGTACTAGGTATAATTCTACAATTTTTAAATTGTCATAAAAAGTGCAAAGATTACCGACCGACTCGTCGCCCTCCGGCGGTTCAAAACAAAGAACGGCGGTACCTTTGATGAGCGCCTCAACCGAGCCAATTATAAAAATGTAAATAATTCGTTATCTCTTTTTGCAGAACTTCAAGCAATTCATAGGCATAGAAGAGGTTTAAACACAGCATTTCTTTACATGTGTGTTTTTTTAATTTAGAACAAAATATTGGAGCTTTTATTGTTGTTTATAATTTATCAGATTTAAATGTGATTTATTAACATTTGTAACCTAAATGAGTGTTCTAAGTTAAGCTTAAAAAACGAGTAATTATTTCATGACATTGGGAAATAAAGAGTTAGACGTCTGAGATACGATAACAGAAAATAATTATGTGTATTTTAAGTTAGGAAAAAATCTGATTTATTTAACGAATTGCCAATTAGGTATCGAAAATTAAAATATTCAATAAATCTAGAACTTACCAATAAATTATTTTTGATTTACATAAATTGTTCGAAATGGCCTCCGTCTGCATCAATACACTTTTCGGCACGTCGAACTAAGGACATACGCACTCCGTTCAACACATTTGGTAAATTAGGATAATTTTTTATGGTTTCTATGCACATTAAAACACGTTGCTGCAATTGTTCCAAAGTGTCAATTGGATCACGGTAAACCAGAGATTTATGATGGCCCCAAAAATAAAAAACCCTCGGATTTAAGTCGGGTGACCTAGCAGGCCATGGTACTGGTCCGCCACGCCCAATCCATCGTTGAAGAAACTCCGTGTTTAAAAAATTTAGAACAGCCAGACTAAAATGAACTGGCGCGCCATCATGCATATACCACATTCTTCTACGCCTTGCCAAAGGTACATCTTCCAACAAATTTGGCAATGTTTGTTGTAAAAAGTTTAAGTATACATCACCATTTAATCTAGCAGGTAATTCTATAGGTCCAATTATTTCATTACCGCAAATTCCTGCCCACAAATTAACGCTGATCCGTCGTTGAAAATGCGCTCTTCTTATTACATGTGGGTTTTCGTCTGCCCAATAGTGCATATTTTTAAAATTAATCACTCCACTCCTGGTAAAACACGACTCATCGGAGAAACAGAGAAAGTTTAAAAAATCCTCATTTGCCGCGTGTTTTCTCAAAATCCACCTACAAAATTCCATTCGCCCTGCATAATCTTGAGGTTCTAGAGCTTGCACACGTTGATAGTGATAGGGGTGTAAGTTCATATCTCTTAAAGTCCTCTACACCACAAAATGGGATACTTCCACACGGTTAGCGATATCACGGGTGCTTAAAGTTGGATAATCTTCTCCGAGTTCCAAAACTTGAACCTCCGCTTTAATTACCCTGTCTTCGCGTTGTGGACCTCTTTCTCCTCCATGTCCATCGAGACGACCTGTTTCCCGAAGACGCTGAGCAATCCTTACAAATGTACGTGCATAAGGATGACGTCGATTAGGGAATCTTAAACGATGAAGCTGTTCCGCAGCTGCTGCATTTCCACGACATTCTCCATACATCAAGTGCATATCCGCGAGCTCTGGGTAAGTGTAATCTCCCATAGCGTTCAAAATCTGCGTTTTAAAATACCACACTAAACTATCAACTAACGTTGTCAATAAAGAAAATAAAAATAAAAACTTGGTCCAAAATCCAAAAAGTAACAGAAAAAGAACGAACAAGTAGTGTCTGTACGTAATCAAGAACTTAACGACTTAAACGGTAAGTCAATAAAATAAATCTTAACTGTAAATACGTGGCCTAAAATTCAAAAAGAACGAAAACAACGAACGGGTTCGACGTGTGTACTTAACAAAGTGTTCACAGAAACTAAAAGATTGCACAAGAGGGAGTATAATTTTCTTCAGATCTACTAAGCACTCAGAAAACGCCGACGTCTTTCACGTTTACCGCAACGCTAAAGACCTTAAAGGGGCCTACACACGATCCAGCGGCAGGGAGCCAGCCATGTCGGCATGCTTTGAACTCATTCGTAAAAGTGAACTGATCCGCTGGAATTCCAATTATCTTCAAAGCGTACCGACAATGTCGGGTCCCTGCCGCTGGATCGTGTGTACTCTGTAGACCCCTACAGAGGATCCAGCCAACCGTCCTTTTCGATACACTTTGAAAATTGCCATAACTCTCATAAAAGTGAACTGGTCTGCTGGAATTCCAGGTCCTCAAAGCGTACCGACAATCGAGCAGACCAGGTCAATCCAGTCAACAAAGGAGCGCGATACTTTGAAAAAGCCGTATTAGCGCATTTGATGGTTAGAGGCGCCGACATACACGAAAATAAAAGCCTATCCCAACGTTCCAGCACTTCTCAAACAATTTTACTGAAAATTTCCGAAATTTTTGTTTATTTTTTTTCTCTAAAACTATGGGTTTGTTATTTAAGTTTTTTTTTCGTTTAGTCGTTCCCCACCACCAGTTTTTTTTAATGACATGAAAATGATTACACCCTGTATAAAATTGTAGTTCTGTCTAGTCAATGAAAACTCGGGGCTGGCTCCAGGTATTTTGCCGCCCCGGGCACAGTTTCATTTTGCCGCCCCTCTCTTATATAAATAACATAGGGTCAGGCGGGGTAAAAATGAGACAAAATGACATCTTTCAATTTTTAGGTTGCTTAGAATCGAGTCATATTTAAAGAAAGATGGGTATCATATGTAAAAATGACAGGAAAAACTATATTTCTATGTGATTTATTCCCATTCTTATTGACGTCGTACAAATGGAAGTGCAAAAATAAGACAGGGGAGGGTTTTTTCTTTTGTGTGTTTGCTTGCAGAAGGGCTAGCTTCTCCTAAATTAGGAAGCTGAAGTGTGCCTGCTTCAGTCTGCCCATTTGGTCTCTTTAGTCTCTTTTTTTCTCCGCTTTTAATTTTTCCGTTAAAATCAAATTTTTGATGATTTAAAACTAGCAGATTAATAAACTTGATCATAAAATGTGAAGTATGACATGACACTTCTAGTTGGCGTCTGCCAAATACGGACAATGCAAATAGAGAAACTATAAAATCCCCAAAAAAGTACCAAGGTGCGTTCAAAATTTTTTTAAAAGTGAATTAAAGAGTTTACTGAATAATATTTTTTCCCGCATTAACAGTAGGCATAGGACCTGATTGGATAACATAAAACATTTCTGAATGTATAAAACAAACTTGAATAAAAAATTAAGTTTAATTTATTTCAATCTGGGTTGGATATCACCTTGTCTTTTGTGTACCCCGCTATTTAAATTGCCTGTCTCATTTTTACCCCGCCTGACGCTATCTTTTCAGTCCGTTATTTTTTATAACATTTCAAGAGTCACCTACTGAATATTCTTGACGGTTTGTTTTCTTAATTATAAGGTACAGCGATTTTTGGATTTTCAGCAATATGATTACTGTAAATTAGGGTAAAAACAAATAATTGAAAAATTTAACCGTATTGAAACTTAAAAAAATACCACACCACAGAAATTAGACAAGAAATAAAATCACATATAAGAAACATAATGTATGTATGTAACCTATTTATATACAAAAAAAACTAACAATAACAAATTATTTATATAAAGTTAACATTACTATTACTATATTAGTGAAACAATTGTTTCTTAGCTTGTTTATATTTTTTGGTAACTATTGATTTGAAGAATATGCCGCCCCTAGAATTTTGCCGCCCCGGGCAGCCGCCCGCTTCGCCCCCCCTTGAGCCAGCCCTGTGAAAACTAATTATTTGTGAGACCTTTAAGTAGAATAGGCAGTTTTTGCTTATTTATAATATCGTAATTTCTCATTTAGTAACATCAACATCAGATACTAAATGAGGAAGAGAAAAGAAATGCTATTCCGTCCAATCCATTTGTTTGAAAAATTTTCACTAAGGCACCTATGTACAACAACCAAATAATGTATAGAAGCACTATTTATTTAAAGAATAACTTGTCTTTTTTCTTCCTCATTTAGTATCTGATATTCCTTAAGTCGATTGACGACTACTTTACCTTTTTAGTAAACCTAACCGACTTTTATACAGGGCCAGTCGAAAAGTGAAATTTTTTTTAATTTGGCTATTGAATAACACACACCCTATATGAGGCATCGAGCTAAAATTTTGTATTTGAGATAACTGGGAATCGAATACGCTATCCAGTTTGCCGATAAAAAATTGCCTAATAGTCGATCTCGAAATTTCGACCCATTTAGAGGAACTTAGTAGGCCTTGAAAAAATGAAAATTACAAATTTTTCAAAATAGTCAAACAGAGCTCATCGAGCACTATATATCAAAAACAAAAAAAATTTAAATCGGGTAACGCGTTCCAAAATAACGGGGTGTTGCTCTATATGATGTATTAAATTGAAGTAAACGGGTGTTACGCATTCGAAAAACGTGATTTGACGTCACTTACGGCAAAACCAGAAGTTCAGGCAATGGTAAATAGTCTGGTTATTCATTTCCAGCAGTCATCATTTCAATATCTACAGTACGTTTTGAGAAATCGTTGATAAAGTATCAAGTGCAGTCTTTGGAGCCATCTATCCTTAATTTGAAGTTTTGCCAAAGGAACTTATTGTTCAGAATCAGTTGAACTCAAACATATCAAAAATGTATTAAAATTGACAGGCCACCAATTTACCTATAAAACGTGCGGTGTCCTTTGAATAAATAAGACTTAAGAAAATAAAGACAAGTATTTTTTTTAACAATCAGTTGTAATTCTAATCTGCCTAATGAACTTTTTTTTATTTTATTTTTGAATATATTTTTAGAATTGCAACTTTTTATTCCCATAGAGAGTCGATTGTTTGCCCTCTGAACTATTTTGAAAGCAAGATTAGTTTATCCATATAATACTCATTTTCTAATTAACATTTAACTATTCTTTAAATAAAACATCATATAGGAGATACTGCGGATAGCGGATAGAGAGTGTTGTATCCTATTTTATTAAAACACTCCTGTACATAGTACGTAGAGTATCTATTGTACACATAAATAAAACAAAATAATGTAAATAAAACTGATAATGTATTATTTGATAAAAATATTATGTATATGTTTTTTACGGCGGTTAAGTATAATTAAATGCAACCGAATTTCTTTGAACAAAGAGTACCAGCTTTGCCAGTATCAGTACATTTGTACTGAAATCAGTACTTTTAGAGCACAGTCAGTACGCATAAGTGCTACTTTCATTGTATGGTATCCTATTGACTTTTTTGCAACTTTAGACGATAAATTTTAAAACAATTTATCATGATCTGTGAAATAAAATACGGCAGGATCAAAAGAACACCATGTTTTTGTTCGCAAGTTAGTTCTGGATTTTCCATCGCTTCCAAAAACTCTGTTTCTCTCTTTCGCTTGTATAAGATGTTTTCCTTGTCTTTAAAACATGTCTAATAGATGCATGGCAATATTATAAGGACCAACCTGGGTTATCCGCAAGGAAGTTAAGTATTTGCAGTCTATAGGAATTGTAAAAATGTTTGTATTCCTTGAAAAGTTATAGTTAGGGTGACCATATGTACTTATTTTAGTAGGACAGTACTCTTTTTTCGAGTAATGTCCTACTGTCCTTAAAAAGTTCATTAAGTACACATAAATGTACTTCTTTTTTCTTGAGGTACACAAAAATTCTAAATAAATATTTTCATTTATTTTTTATTTTTATAAGTACATATAAAATAAAACGTACCGATCGAAACGAAATCAAGTGTTTCTGGCTCACGTATATCAACCGATTGCGATGCCACGGTGACGCTACGTGAGTCTAGCATCGACTATCGAATGTGTCACTTATCTCGTTATCTCGCTCTTTCATTTTACTGCAGATCAAAAGCGCTTAGGTCGGCTGCAACGTAGTTCTTAGCTTAGGATTTACCGCCGAATGTCAATACTAGTTTAGAGTAGATAAAATCAGCCCTATGATGGAACGTTTACGTTAGTCATAACGCCTATGTTATCGTCATCTGTCTCTCTCACTTTCATGTATTCTCTGGTAAGCGCTCAACATAACAGTGTATGTTGAATAACGTAAACGTTCCATCATAGGCCTGATTGTGACTAAGTAGAGTACGATATTTTTTACCTGATATAAATATATTCGGCATTTTATATTTTTAAATCTTGCGCACACGAGACCTACATTTTGAAGACAATATAATTTTTAATCAAATATCTAACTTTTAATTTAAGGCCGTTTGACCTTGAAAAATTCAAAATTTTCGGCTGCGGCGCATTTTTAGTAACCGTACCCTCACCTTTAAATATCATTGTAGGCACTCTTTTTTCTAGAAAAAAATATGGTCACCCTAGTTATAGTGCACTGAGGGACATTTAAAAATCCGTTATTTATTGCATACACTAATAAAAATTTAACACATGATTAGAGGAAGTACTTTCACTTCACATATAATAGCATATGCAGTATAAATGCACTGCTCTTTCTATAGCGACGGTTTAAATGGATATTGTGAACATAATTTTTATATACAAAACAAATAAAAACTATCTGAGTGACAATAAAGTATTTTTACCATTCATCGACATTATCGGCTATCATAAAAGATTTAATTAACATCAGAATTTTTTTCACAAGATCAGTACTTTTTTGTTTCGATGCCAGTACGTTAATGTTTTATTCACTGGCAACGCTGAAGGGTACACGTATGATGTTGATGGTTCTTCTTGAAGCCCCTGAATCTGTTTTCTTCCTATTTAAATATAATTGTTTTAACAAACAATTAATTAAATAGTCCCATCGACTCCAATAATAACAGATTTCCGAGCAGATCTCCTACAAAAGATTATTTTGCACATAAACACTCCACTGAATGCAAATATTGCAAAACAATAATAATTAATGATATTCCAGCACTAAACAATCAAATACACAGAAAGTAAAGTTGTGATTTCCATAATACCAATCACCATTGAGCACCAAAGAGCCAGTTACAGTAAAATTAGGGATTGCAATTTACCGGAAGTTTTAATAACCGGTAAATCGGTAAATAAAAATGTAAATAACCGGTTAACCGGTATTTACCGGTAATTTTTAAAATGAACGATTAGGGTGGCGAAAATGGCAATTGTCTTTTTCCATGTACAAAATTATCTAAATTTACCAAAAAAACATTTTTATATACGTATAATTAATATAATTAGGCTTTGAGAAACATATTTTTTCCAAATTGAAATTCGCTTTCAGTCGATTGAAAAAATTATACAGTTTTGCGAAAGACATATCTAGAGAGTGTAAATCAAAATTTTGTGATTCACTCGTATTATCTTTAGTTAATTATGGTGATGTTGTATATGGAAAGTTATTATCGGCGACAGCAAAAGAGAAAATTCAAAAACTTCAAAATTCATGTATGCGGTATATTTACAGTATCCCATATAGACAACATATATCACCACATCTAAATAAACATAGCATATTGAACATGGAAAACCGCAGACGTTTACGCATGCTCACACTTATTTGGCGAATAATTCATAATGACGAACCTCAGTACTTAAGAAATAAGTTAATTTCACGAGATCACTTGCATAATACAAGATACGTACAAAATTTTTTGGTGCCTCAGCATGAAACTGCGATTTTTCAAAGATCATTTACGTATTTTGCATCTCATCTTTGGAATGAACTTCCAAATGAATATAAACAATATAAATGAAAATTTTTTTTTATTAAAGTTGTCAAAAATTACATTTTGGCTGATCAGAAGCAGGAGACTTGATGCTGCGTTGTGGATGCGCGTATATTTCTTTTTCTTTTTCCGATATAATTTTATTTACTTTTAACCTTTTTGCTTCGCTTCGCGGGGTCTGCCCGTTTCCCTTGTCTGCTCGCATGTCTGAGTGCTGCTGTTGTTATTATTGTTATTATTATTATAAAATATAACATTCGTTAGATTATTACAATTCATTACTGAATATTAACAAATAAAATAATAAATATTTTTTTCTTGAAATTTTAGATTTATATGTATTAATATTTTTTTATAATCTTTTTATAATCTTAGATTTAGGTTATTTGTATTTGGGCAAATGGAAGAAGAGCTCTACAGTTCAATTTGTACCATTTTTACTGAGTAAAATAAACGTATTATTATTATTATTATAATGAACAAACAAAAGTTTTTTTTTATCAGAAGGAAAAAATATAAATGAAATAAATTTAAATAAATAATTATTCTGTAAATAACAAAAATTACACTCATAAACTCAAATAGGGCATTTACTGAATACCTAATCTAAAAATACAATATTCTTTAAAAATAGCTAAAAGGGCTAGTTTTTCAAAGCTGTATCTCTTAGTGGTCTGATATTTGTACATAGAATACCACCAACTGAAAATGCCCTTCCTCTATCGATATTGGTAGGTCGATAAATTAATAAGAATTGGTAATAACATTCTTCTAAATGTTTTCCACGGATATTTTAGGCAGTGAAATATTCAATTTCCTGTCGCAAGATATTGTCAATGTCTCTCTTACTTGTATTTCTTAGGGCTTGGTGTTTGGGTTTTACTTTTTATAATATTATTTGTTTATTGCTAAAAGTGCTCAGTGTTGGGACAGTCACTCTATATTTAGTCAATACTAGTCACTGACATAAATAAAAACGTTGAATACGTGACATATCGTAAGTTCAGAATTTACCGAAATAACCGGTAAAAAATTAAAATAACCGGTAATTATCGTCATGCGTTTTTTGTTCTGTTTACCGGTTAACCGGTTAACCGGTAATGCAATCCCTAAGTAAAATGCAGGTGTTACTTTTACTGTAGTCTCTACAAAAGTCTTTATTTCCTGTAGCGTTCTAGCCTAAAAATAATTAATGAGTTAGCAGTGAAAGAGACTCTTTATTTTTAATTTAAAAAACCCACGTCGGATCACATTAGATTAAATATGAATTAGCGACATGTATACAGCTCTCTCTACTGGAGGCTGGAGTATATAAGCACGAAACTTCTATAAGTTTTAATTATGTGTTTGAAATGTAGATTCTCCGTATGAAACCTGTTAATATATGTAAATTTTTATAGTATTTGAAATTCAAAGTTTGTTATAAGTTCTGAATCTAGCCTGATGTGTAGGGGTGGATGGGAGAGGGAGGCAAACGGACAAATGCCCGTCGGGCCGGTAGCTCTGGGGACGGGCAGGGCCGCACAGTGGGAAAAACATGCCCTTTTTTGGACAAAAATCTGTCGACAGTAGAAATTTCAATCAAATTAATTTTAAAAAATGGCAAATACCCGTAGGACATTTTACTTTAGAGTGGTGCTGCGGCAAAGTGACTTTGGGTTAACCTAACCTAAAAATCGCAGATATTACTCCCACATCCAGTGGAAGTATAGAAACGACAAAAAATTTTACAAAAATGTTATTGTTCAAATAGGCTTAAAGTGTCATGAAACGTCGAAATTTTAAATTTGAGCAAAAAAAGTCCGTCTGTCTGTCGGTCTATCTATAACTTTGTTGTGCGCACGATTACTCTGGAATCGTTTAAGATATCGAATTGAAAGTTGGTACATATATGTATTTTAACGAGATCTCGAACTAGATTATATTTTCATCTTATTCCGTCGAAGGGTTGGAGGGTAAATTGGGTTAAATGGGGGGTAAATAGGTAAATCAAGCAGGAGTCCATAAAAATGGTATTTAGTATATACAAGAGAAGCTAATGTCTAAAAACAAATTTTGGCATTAGCCACCCCCATTACTACCCCCACCGTTATAAGAGGAGGTGAAAAATTATTTCATCGTAGATGACCATTCGAAAGCTTATTTTAAAGAGGAAGATTAAATGATGTATTTATTAGAAATAAGCTAATTTTGAGGCCAAATTCGGATTCAGCGCGAAAACTTAGTTCGGAAACTGGATAATGTTAGGGTTAAAACTTTTAGGTTTATGACTGTTACTTATACATACAATTTTTCATTGTATTGTTTTAGGTTTAAAGCTGTTAATTAGGTTAGTCTGAATGCATAGGAATAAAGTCATGTGGCTAAAAAACTATCTTTATTTTTACCTGTCAGTAAAATAATATTTATATCTAATATTTAAGTCTAAACGCAACTAGTGACGAGTATTCGGAATATCGTAATTACTTCCACATCCAGTGGAAGTATAGTAACGACAAAAAAATTTTAAAAAATTTTTATTGTTCAAATAGGCTTAGAATGTCATGAAACGTCGAGATTTCAAGTTTGAGCGAAAAAAAAATGTCTGTCTATCTGTCGGTCTGTCGGTCTGTCTGTCGGTCTGTCGGTTTGTAACTTTTTTTGTGCGCACGTTTACTCTAGAACCATTTGAGATATTGACTTGAAATTTGGTACACACATGTACTTTAACGAGATCTAGAACTATTCTATATTTTCATCTTGTTCCGTCGAAGGGTTGGGGGGTAAATTGGGGTAAATTTGGAGTAAATAGGTAAATCAAGCAGGTAAGAGTTCATAAAATTGATATTTAGTATAGACAAGAGAAGCTAAGGTCTCAAAAAAAATTTTGGCATTAGCCACCCCCATTACCACTCCCACCCCATTATTAAAGGGGATGAAAAAAATGTGATTTAGTGTGTGTACAAGAACCAGAAACCTCAAAATATTTTTTTACTTTATCCACCCCCCACTCCTACCCCCTGTCACCACCCCCACCCCACTACCGATGTGAGGTATCGTTTTATGGGTTTTTGGGGTAGAGGATTTCAAATATTATATTATTAAAGTTCCATAAACAATTATTTTCAGATACAAAATTTTTTCGTTGTGTGACTTGGATAGAAAAAATATATATATATATATATATCCGGATGTGGAAGTAGTGATTCCTTGGGCAGCGGTTTTTTTAGATAAATCTCCGTTTTCATTCCTTTGAAGGATCGATAGGATGTGAGTAAGATTAAAGATGAGATCAACATCAAAAAACCCTGAAGAACAACTTTTGATCACTTAAACGTTATTTCACTTGAATCTCGAATTTTCACCACCTTAAACCTTCAACTCCTATTTTAACTCCTTAAAAGGGTTATGGTTCAAAACTTAGCAATTAATTTATGATTCCATAAAAATTAAATTGGTATCCAATTTACATGAACACTACTTTGTTTGTTTGTGACTCTCGACCAAGGAGGTAAACACAGAATAAAAAGAAAAAACTCTGCCCAAGGAATCACTACTTCCACATCCCTTATTAATGGGGTGGGGGTAGTAATGGAGGTGGATAATACCAAAATTTTTTTTGAGACATTAGCTTCTCTTGTATATACTAAATACCAATTTTATGGACCCTCACCTGCTTGATTTACCTATTTACCCCAAGTTACCCCGCAACCCTTCAACGGAATAAGATGAAAATATAATCTAGTTCCATATCTCGTTAAAATACACATGTGTACCAAATTTCAAGTCGATATCTTAAACGGTTTCAGAGTAATCGTGCGCACAAAAAAATTAGACGGACCGACAGACAGACAGACTTTTTTTTGCTGAAACTTAAAATCTCGACGTTTCATGACATTCTAAGCCTATTTGAACAATAAAATTTTTAAAAAAATTTTTGTCGTTTCTATACTTTCACTGGATGTGGAAGTAATATCTGCGATTTTTTAGGTTAGGTTAACCCAAAGCCACTTTGCCGCAGCACTACTCTAAAGTACAATGTCTAAAGGGTATTTTCCATTTTTTTATTTAATTTGGTTGAAATCTCTACTGTCGGCAGATTTTTGTCCAAAAAAGGGCATATTTTTCCCACTGTGGGCCGGTCCGAGGTAAATAAGCATTTGTTCCGGCGGATAAAAAACCCGACGGCCAAAAAAATTTAAACTGCAGCTCTTTTCCCTCAGAACGAAATAAGTCTCAGATATGATTTTCAGGCTGCTATCTTAAAAATTCGGCTACTGACATAAATGCCAGATGTCATTTATAAAAGTTAACCTAACCTAATAACCTAATTTTGCATGTTCGTCCCAAATTCTGCAAGTTTGCTTAAGAAAGTTTTGATGTATTAAGGGGTCTTCATTCTTTTTCTCTTGACCTCTGAAATTTGAGAATTATTTTTGTTTTGTTTTTTTTTGATGTTTAGAGGTGTCTACGTAGACAATATTAGTCATAATTATTATTGATTATTATTTGTTGTTATACTGTTAAAATGTTTACATTTTTTATTTCGTTCTTTGTTTTTCAATGTTAATAAATTTTAATAAAGTGTATGGACGTTTAGTGGCGTTCTTAATTTGTTTGACGAAACCTATTTTTAAGTAAGTAAGTAAGTAATTTATTTAAAATAGGAATCCTAATAGACATATATTTAAACTACATTTCAACCAAACTAAAATACATTAATTACTATTGCTATTATCACAGAATGACTAAAGTATAAATGTAACTGGAATATTAAAAAAAAATCAAATATACAAGTATAAGAAATTCAAATTTAAAGATATAAAAATGCTTTAACAGTTTATTAAGATTTTAATTAATAAATAATAACACAATCAAAGTTCTCTAATGTGCTTAATCAACTTATATTTGAACAGTTTAACTGAAGGGCTGTTTTTAATTTCAAGAGGTAATTTGTTAAATCGATCATTTTTGAAGAAAATGTTTTTGTTACTCGAATTTCTAACTTTTCATTTTCGAGCGTTTGATCTTGAAAAATACAAAATTTTCGCCTGCGGCACATTTTTTCTCTTGAGCCTTGGCCCACAAAAAAAAAAATCTTTCCTGGCTCACTCAAATTTGAGGTTATAGTTCCGTGCTTGATTGGGCCCTTTCCCTAAAATTGCCAGGGCGGGTTGGACTGACCCTGCTGATGTGTCTATTTGAAATGAGATTTTAATGTTAGTTCCTTGTCTGACGTCTGTCAGCACAGCACTTAAGAAAAGTAACTACTTAACTTGAGAGCAGTATATTCAGATCGAGACATTTATATTCTCAATATAAAACTACGCCTAATTTCAACTAAAAAATACTTTTCGGATTACCCCCCCCCCCCCCCCTGCTCATGAAAAAATTTGTTTTGGTAGATTTTAGTAGATTTAAACAAGAAATTTAGTAGATTGGCATCAATAAAATGTGGCAACGCTGTTGAGGAGTTCATTTTAAAATAAGAATAGAGTTGAAACAACAAAACTAGGATTTTTCATTTTAAATAAATTAAATGGTCAATTTAATACTACGTACTTATCTAATTAATAGTAAATTCTAAGATTCGATGCACATTGGTTTTTAATGTAGATTTTAGATTTCCTGTATGGAGTCTATCAGTAGTTATAAGTTTTCGTAGTACTGATTTTTCGGTATATCTACCGAATTGCACTAAAATCTACCTATCTACTGAATTATTTTGACTTCTACCGAAATTGAAGGTGTAACTGAAATACAACATTTTGACGAAGGTATGAAAATAGATAGAGATAAAGTAAAAAAATTAAAATGGGTCTTTATTTATATTATTTTCCTCATCTCATTTCATCTATAATATGGTTAACTCATTCTTCAGCAAACATCTAAAGAGTATTTTGCATTTCGGCGAGAAATTTAATTAAAACCAAACACAAAAATAGATTAATTACCAAATCTACATCATTATTGGCTTATTACATACACAACATGGTACATACACACAAAAAAAGTATTCTTATTTTAAATGTACCTATTTGTTCAGGAATTTGAATGCATTATTTGCTCAAAAGAAGAGATTTTTCTTGGTTTAAAACAATATGCTTATTTGTGAAAACTAAAGCAAAATCTTGAGAAATTTCTTTAATTTGAGATGAGGATAATCAAATCAAAACATTCGCTTTGTAAATATAAACTATGCATAATTTCAACTTAAAAATGCATTACTCTTGGAACAAATATTATATACATTTGAAACAAGAATATAATTCTTCTTTTGAATATATGTATATGATCAAAAAATTGAGAATATATATTTAACTTAAATAGGGTATAATCAAGTTGAGACATCCAAATTCTTCATTGAAAACTATACATAGTTTCAAGTTAAAAATGTATTAGCTTTAGAATAAACATAACATATATATTTGAAATAAATAGTAGAATTCTTTGTTTCTTTATATGTATTTATTAAAAAATTTAAGAAAAGTAACTACTTAACTTGAGAGCAGTACTACGCCTAATTTCAACTAAAAAATACTTTTCGGATTACCCCCCCTGCTCATAAAAAAATTTGTTTTGGTAGATTTTAGTAGATTTAAACAAGAAATTTAGTAGATTGGCATCAATAAAATGTGGCAACGCTGTTGAGGAGTTCATTTTAAAATAAGAATAGAGTTGAAACAACAAAACTAGGATTTTTCATTTTAAATAAATTAAATGGTCAATTTAATACTACGTACTTATCTAATTAAGAATAATCTTAAATAAATTGAACTCTTCATTTGAAATATTGATCTTATTCATTATATACAAACTTATCGTTTATTTGGATTGAAGCATATTTATTCAAATCAAGTATACTTTTTTGTGTGTAGGGAACAATGAGTGTTTTAGTGAATAGTGAATAAATTATTTTTAAAACTGTAACGGGAATCTGTGTTTAAGAGGAGATAGTTCTAGTGAGGAGGCACAAAGAAATATAATAAATACATAGTTATATCGTTTTTGTTAGTTTAATATTTTATATGATTAAAGTCATTTTAAACTTGTGTTACTCATTATTATTTAACATAATTTGTGTACATGATTTATTTACTTTCAATTTCTATTGAAAAATAAATCTCCATTTTTTTCCTGAAATCTACCAATTTTTCGCTGTAATTCTACTGAATTTTATAATAGAAGGGTTGGCAACACTGCTCAGCATGAAGTCGTGATGTACGGTAGTGAAATAAGAGCAAGAAGATGGCCCCTGGCAATCAGGAAGAAAGAAGACATTGGAAAGTATACCAATATGTAAGAATTTAAATGTTTCAATTGTTAATGTATTGTTACATGTTCTAACTTCCAGAGACATATATGAGAGTTTCTAGTAAGTTCTATGTATAAGTAACACAAATTAAGTTGGTTGGTTTGGTAATCGGCTCAGAGATAGCGCGTGCGGTGTCAACATAAGTCTAGAAAACTACTGCCTCCTTCTGGAGGGTTGTAGAATATTCCAGAACACCCCAAACAGCACAAGTACATCCAATGGACGTAAAATTTGCATACTTTTGGACTATATGTGGACATAACGTACGTACAGTCGATGTCCGATTTTGTTCCGATTTTGGTACAATAGACGTCCAATAGACGTCCCGGTGTCACAACTTTGGACGAATATTGGACGTATGTACGTACTTGTACATCCACTGGATGTCCAAAGTACGTACAGTCGCACTTAAAACGGTAGTTTACTGGACGAAGTATATATATGGATCCTAATTACGTCCAGTAGGTATTAAAATATAGGTCCTGGCTATGTCCCACTCACGTACTTTATTTACACTTACTGGACGTAGCACAAGTACATCCAATGTACGTAAAAAGTACATACTTTTGGACTATATTTGGACATAATGTACGTACAGTCGATGTCCAATTTTGTCCCGAATTTGGTACAATAGACGTCCAATGGACGTCCCGGTGTCACAACTTTGGACACATATTGGACGTATGTACGTACTTGTGCAACCACTGGATGTCCAAAGTACGTACAGTCGCACTTAAAACGGTAGTTCACTGGACGAAGTATGTATATGGATCCTTAGAGACACGATAATTGCTTACAACTATCGATTTCTAACTGTTGGTTATCGTCAGAATCATCAGTGCAGCGCATATTGCATGTAAGATTGTCTCAAGGTATCACACCGGAGAATTTATATGTTAGATTGCCAATACGAATTATAAGCGAATACTCATAGACCAGTAGTAGAACCAAGTCGGCGACTTATAACCAAATTTATCTACCAAAATCTATTGCAAACTTGGAAAGGCTTCGAAATGAGTCAAATACCAATAAATACGAATTCTAGATAAACGTGACTTATAACAGTTAATTGCCTTCTCTGTGTAGCGACATTAAGTATTACATAATTGGCATTTGATGCCATCTCTTACCAAAATCGGACATCGAAAATGTACTAAGCCTGAAAAGAATGGATGTACAATGGAAGTACATTGAAAGTCCATTTGTAATGGTCAAATGTCGAACTTTTATGGACGTACAGAGGACGTACCAAAATTTACTAAGCTGTAGAAGGATGAAAAATGGGTGTACAGTAGACGTACATTGATGTGCATCCCTTATATGGAGGAAAATGTACGTACAATGGGAGTCCATTCCTAATGGTAAAATGTAGAACTTTTGTGGACGTCCACTGGACGTACCAAAATGTGCTAAATTATAGAAGGATACAAAATGGACATACATTGGAAGTACGTTGATGTACATCCCTTAGATGGCAGAAAATGTACGTACAATGAGAGTTCATTTGTAATGGTCAAATTTCGAACTTTTATGGACGTACAGAGGACGTACCAAAATTTACTAAGCTGTAGAAGGTTGAAAAATGGATGTACAGTAGACGTACATTGATGTGCATCCCTTATATGGAGGAAAATGTACGTACAATGGGAGTCCACTTCTAATGGTCAATGTAGAACTTTTGTGGACGTCCACTGGACGTACCAAAATGTGCTAAACTATAGAAGGATACAAAATGGACGTACACTGGAAGTACGTTGATGTATATCCCTACATCCCTTAGATGGCAGAAAATGTACGTACAATGATAGTCCATTTGTAATGGTCAAATGTCGAACTTTTATGGACGTACGAGAGGACGTCCCAAAATTTACTAAGCTATAGAAGGATGAAAAGTGGATGTACAGTAGACGTACATTGATGTGCATCCCTTATATAGAGGAAAATGTACGTACAATGGGAGTGCATTTCTAATGGTCAAATGTCGAACTTTTATGGACGTACAGAGGACGTACCAAAATCTACTAAGCTGTAGAAGGATGAAAAATGGATGTACAGTAGACGTACATTGATGTGCATCCCTTATATGGAGGAAAACGTACTACAATGGGAGTCCATTTCTAATGATAAAATGTAGAACTTCTGTGGACGTCAACTGGACGTACCAAGATGTGCTAAACTATAGAAGGATATAAAATGGACGTACACTGGAAGTATGTTGATGTACATCCCTTTATATGGCGGAAAATGTACGTACAGTGAAAGTTCATTTGTAATGGTCAAATGTACTTTTGTGGACGTACAAAATGTACTAAGCCGTAGAAGGATGAAAAATGGATGTACAGTGGACGTACATTGATGTACATCTTTTATAGATAGGATTTATTATGTCCACTGTACATCCAAAATAGGTTCATAGACTTAAGGATGTATTTTGGATATTAAACGGACGTCCAATGGATGTAGTGTGCTATGTGGGACATTACCTAGGACTATATAAAGGAATGGAAAAGCCGTGTGTGGACAGTACAGTTTAGTTAGCAGAGTAGTTCAGTTCAGTTTAGTGAGAACAGATCAAAGAGTAAACGAAGTGTTAAAGTGACTGAAATATTGAATTATAGTAGGTACTCAGTGTAATATTAGTGAATAATTATTTGTTGTAATTAGTAGGTACGTACAGGGCTGGCTCCAGGTATTTTGCCGCCCCGGGCACAGTTTTATTTTGCCGCCCCTCTCTTATATAAATAGCATTAGGGTCAGGCGGGGTAAAAATGAGATAAAATTACCATCTTTCAATTTTTAGGTTGTTTAGAATCGAGTCATATTTAATGAAAGATTGGTATCATATGTAAAAATGACAGGAAAAACTATATTTATATGTATTTTTTTACTAAAAAGTACCGTTAATTGATAAACAAAAATAAACAGTGTCTCATTTTTACCCTCCAAGTGGGGTAAAAAAAAGACAGTGGAGTGCAAATGAAAGACACGTGATTTATTCCCATTCTTGTTGACGTCGTACAAATGGAAGTGCAAAAATAAGACAGAGGAGGGTTTCTTCTTTTATATGTAATTTATTCAGATTTTTTACTAAACATGAAGGGGCTTGCAGAAAGGCTAGCTTCTCTTAAATTAGGAAGCTGAAATGTGCCTGCTTCAGTTTGCCCATTTGGTCTCTTTAGTCTCTTTTTTACCAAGCTTTTAAATTTTTCGTTAAAATCAAATTTTTGATGATTTAAAACTAGCAGATTAATAAACTTGATCACAAAATGTGAAGTATGGCACTTCTTGTTGACGTCTGCCAAATATGAACAATGCAAATAGAGAAACTATAAAATCCCCAAAAAAGTACTAAGGTGTGTTCAAAAATTTTTTAAAAGAGTTTACCGAATATGTTCTCCCTCATTTAACAGTAGGCATAGGACCTGATCAGATAACATAAAACACTTCTGAATGTACAAACCAAACTTGAATAAAAAATTAAGTTTAATTTATTTCAATCTGAGTTGAATATCACCTTGTCTTTTATTTACCCCGCTACCTGTCTGTCTCATTTTTACCCCGCCTAACCTTATCTCTTCAGTCCGTTATTTTTTATAACATTTTAAGGGTCACCTACTGAATATTCTTGATGGTTTGTTTTTTTAGTTATAGGATTTACAGCAATTTTTGGATTTTCAACAATATGATTACTGTATTTAAAGGGGTAAAATAAAATAATTGAAAAAATTAACCGTATTGAAACTTAAAAAAAATACCACAGAAATTAGACAAGAAATAAAATCACATATAAGAAACAGAATGTATGCAAGTAACCTACTTTATATACAAACAAAACTAACAATAATAAATTATTTACATAAAGTTAACATTGCTATTACTATATTAGTGAAACAATTGTTTCCTAGCTTTTTTATATTTTTTGGTAACTATGGATTTGAAGAATCTGCCGCCCCTAGAATTTTGCCGCCCCGGGCAGCCGCCCGCTTCGCCCCCCCTAGAGCCAGCCCTGGGTACGTAAGTTAATAAATTAGTGTTAAGTGTTACCCTGGTGTTATAATTTCCGGATCCACGATCCTGGGTACTTACAAAAGGGATGTAAACACGTAACAGTATTTTGAATTCGTCAAATAGGAGTTTCCGAGGCGGAAATTTTTTCTTGGTTTTCATCGATCGATTTGTATATGTGTAATGTGTATGTTATGTAATATTTCAGACACTATTCAGACTTTCACGTGACTTCAGTTCCATTTTAAATTGTCTCAGGATATTAACTTTCAATTATGTATGAACCACAAAGGACCCCGCACCAAATACATGGGAAAATGGGTCTCGATGAAAAGTTTTGTAACTTTGGGAAAAGGGAGTTCTCATTGTCCCAATCAAACTTTCAAATGTAACCTGGGTCTAAAAATCTGCCGTTACTGGCAATCGAATAATGTATAAAGCAGGGATTTTCGCTTCTCCCGGATTGATCGACAGTGGATAATAATAATTATAAAACGAGGTCTACTTTATATAGCATTCTCGTAAGGGATGCTTCTCAATTGCCTCTCATTTGCCCCCTATTTACGATATATTTATACAGTGTGTCCACGGATGGACGGATGGACCTAAACTATACCCGTAAACATTTTTATTTTCTGTTTTTCGAAAAAAAGTCATTCTTCATCATTTCTTTTACTTATTTTATAAATACGATTCACGTTCAGAGTGCGCAAAAAATATAAAAATAAAGATTTTCAAAATTAATAATTATTAAATCAAACTAAAGCGCTTAAAAGGAGTAATCGAAAAGCCAAATATATTTTTATTCATGATATGTTACTTAGTTATTGTTACTAAGATATCTGATATTTAAAATTAAATCGATTTTTTTCCATATCTTATTACCGATTATTATTTTGGTAAATGCGCTGCAAGGTCAGCACCTTTCTGAAAATATTAGTTGACAAATGTTAACAGATAATAATAAGCATTACTTCACAGCAACAATCTTGATTTATATTCACGAAATGACATGGCGGTCCACTTCCAAAAATAATACGAAGTTAATACAATTAAGATAGGGCCACAAATCCAAAAACTTTAAAACATCCTTTATACCTGAACTTACTAATAATAGTTACAAACAACGTTACATTATAAGTAATACATAGTATTAAAAAAATAATAATCGATAATAAGATATGGAAAAAAAATCGACATAATTTTTAATATCGAATATCTTAGTAACAATAACTCTCATGAAAACAAATTATTTGGCTTTCCATTACACCTTTTAGGCACTTTAGTGTTAATGCTTCAATAAGTTTGATTTAAAAATTATTAATTTTAAAAATCTATAATTTTATATTTTTTGCGCACCCTGTACAAAAAATCGAAGTTTCTCAACGTGAATCGTATTTGTTTACGAGTCCAGTTAAGTCCTTCCGTGGACACACTGTATAAATATATCACAATAAGGGGGCAAATGAGAAGCATCCCTTACAGTGGCGCAGCCAGAGAATTCATCTGGGGGGGGCCAATAGAACCGGCCTCCCCAGAGGTTGAGGAAAACTTTTCAGAAAATGGTTGAAAACGGATATGTACAGATTCCTCTACTAGATAATATTGGCATTAATTACAAAATATTAATTTCAAGAGATAATTTGGATACTGCTTTTAGTCCCTTCAAATTAGTCAAAAAATCGCTGTTTTATGGAAAATCTTCCCACAATTATGAGACCTGTAAGAAGTGAAGTATTTAGGTTGTCTAATCATGATTTTCACCCCCCACAGTTCTAAAAAAAGGGTGGTTTTTGAGAAATATATACATATTATACATATACAGAGTGACCCATTTAAAAGCGGGGCACCTCTCTAAAATCTTTATTTACTGCGCGATATGAATCAAATTTTACTCAAGTATAGAACAAATTAAGATCTAGAGAATATTATTTAGGTATTATGCAAATCACAACTTACGCACTTTTTTATTTATTATGAAAATACCTACTTTCTGTATATTGTAGCCCTAATCTGGGCACGCTAATATACTAGTTAGGTAAATACTTTGAAATACTCATTATTGGAGAACCAATCAAAACAACTACTCTTCTAGCTAATACTGACGAAGTATTGAATTACATGATAGGATTCTTCGCATTTTAAAGAAAAAAATATATTGAAAATATTTAAATCATTTATTTACATTTAGTCATTCACACTTTTTTATTTAATATGAAATTATCTACTTTCTGTATATTGATACCTTAATCGGGTCACGCTAATATACTTCTTAGGAAAACACTTTAAAACACTCATTATTGGAAAACCAATCAAAACAACTACTCTTCTAGCTAATACTGACGAAGTATTGAATTACATGATAGGATTCCTGGCATTTTAAGGCAAAAAAATATATTGAAACTACTTAAATTATTAATTGAAATTCAGTCATTCGGAACAATTGTTGAACCTTACATTCTATTTCAACTCTAGAAAAGTTGTACAAGTTTTTTCGAACTCGTTAGTTCTCATCAGTAGAGTATAGAAACATTCATTCATTATTTACAAGCCTATTCTTGATTTATTTTTTACAATTAATTATTTTTTATTTATTTGCTTTTATCATGTTTAGAGAATATTATTTAGGTATTATGCAAATCACAACTTACGCACTTTTTTATTTATTATGAAAATACCTACTTTCTGTATATTGTTGCCCTAATCTGGGCACGCTAATATACTAGTTAGGTAAATACTTTGAAATACTCATTATTGGAGAACCAATCAAAACAACTACTCTTCTAGCTAATACTGACGAAGTATTGAATTACATGAGTGCATTACAAGTGCGTAAGTTGTGATTTGCATAATACCTAAATAATATTCTCTAAACATGATAAAAGCAAATAAATAAAAAATAATTAATTGTAAAAAATTAAGATCTAATTATGACGAGAAAAACATTCACCTCTACAAATCCAAAGCCACCTGCGACTGCGGTACCAAAATATATGGAAAAAGTCAAAAAACCTTATTAGGCATTTTTTATTGTAAAATTATGTTAATGGAACTCGTTCAGAATTGTCCAAAAACCCTAAGTTCAAAATTTAATCAAAATTAAAAAATCGAAATTTTAAAAATAATGATTTTAAAAAAACTGCAAATTGCTTGACAACTACCTAGCAGCTTGGATTTAATTTCAAGCAAAATTGTCATAGTACAGTTTTCTAAACAAAAAAACCCATTAAAATGATATTTTCGGACTTGGACATTATTTTTAATCAAAATTTTAATATTTTTTTATTTGGATTAAATTTTGGACTTACGGTTTTTGGACAAGTCTGAACAAGTTTTATTATCAAAATTTTTGGATAAAAAAATGCCTAATATGATGTCTTGACTTTATCCACATATTTTGGTATCGCAGGTGGCTTTGCATTTGTAGGAGGCGAATGTTTTTATTGTCATAATTAGATTCTAGTTTGTTCTATACTTGAGTAAAATTTGATTCAAGTCGCACAATAAATAAAGATTTTAAATTTTTTAAATGGGTCACTCTGTATATGAATTTTAGCGTTTTTTCGTCTTTTTCTCTATTTTGAGGAAAGACTATGCAGTGAAAAATATCAATAGAGCAAAGTTGTAGAGCATAAAATTTCCTGTAAGTTTTGTCTCTATCATTTTTTTTCGAATTCCGCTTAGTTTCGCCGCTAGAGGGCACGAAAGAAATAAATATACATATGGACTTTTGCGCCTTTCTTTAGATTTTGAGTCAAAATTATGCATTTTTATGAAAAATTACGTGAGAACAAAGTTGTAGAATATAAAATATATATATTTTTATGAAAAAAAAAAAAAAAAAAAAACTAGAAAACACCTAAAGATAGTGAATTTTATGTTCTACAACTTTGATCTCATGTAATTTTTCATAAAAATGTATAATTTTGGCTCAAAATCTAAAAAAGGCGCAAGTCTATATGTATATTTATCTATTTCGCGCCCTCTAGCGGCGAAACTAAGCGCAATTCGAAAAAAAAAAAGGTAGAGACAAAATTTATAGGAAATTTTATGCTCTACTACTTTGCTCTCTTGATATTTTTCAACAAAATGCATAGTTTTTCCTCAATATAGAGAAAAGGACGAAAAAACGCTAAAATTCATATATTATATTTGTATATATATATGTAATACTTAACTTTTTACGGGTCTCATAACTGTGGGAAAATTTTCCCTAATATTTCCTAATTTGAAGGGACTATTTCTACTAATAGTGATTATGCTTCTTTATTTTTTGGTTTATGGAAGACGGCTTGGGGGGGGCCCGGGCCCGATGGCCCCCCCCTGGCTGCGCGCCTGATCCCTTACGAGAATACTATATAAAGTAGACCTTGTTCTTATAATTATTATTGTCCACTGTCGATCAATCCGCGAGAAGCGAAAATCGCTACCTACTTTATACATTTTTCGACCGTCTGTAACTCGGAAACGGCGGGTTTTCAGACCCAGGTTATATTTGAAGGTTTGATCGGGACAACGAGAACTCCCTTTTTCCAAAGTCACAAACCTTTTCATAGAGACCCATTTTTTCATGTATTTAGTGCGGGGTCCTTTCTTTAATAATAATAGTTAATTGATTAATTATTCATTTACATTTCCATAAAATACAGAAAGTCGTAAATTATTATTTTCTTGCCCTTACGAACGTAATCCTCAGTCTTCTATGATTTAATACGATATTTAGCTAAAAACTGTTCCAGGGTTTCTTCACCAAAGTCAAAGTTATAAATTTTGTGCATACGTTTACGTATGCACAAAACATAATTATACTCTCTGGAATCCGAACATTTTCATAAACAAATTTTTCACAGGATCTCTAACAGTTTATCAGTCATTCTATGGCTAACCATAGCAACTATTGCTATTTTACAGTCTAAATTTTCTCTCATTCTGGAATACCGGGAGTTTTATCACTTGCATACCTTACAACAGTGCTCGTACAATAATATGGCTTTATGGGGATGTAAATTGGCTCAATTTTATTATTATACTGAGTTCTCTATCATCTCTACTTTCCTCTTGCATTTCAAATGCCCCTGCATATCTATTCCGAATTCAGATTCTTATTTTCCTCTTTAAATTCAGTATTTTCATTTTGAATTTGAGAAAATACTTGATGTTTTATGCATAACTTTTTCTATTTCTGCCTTTTGCCATTATGTTCTTTATCCCCCCTCATTTTGTGATACCCACGGTATGTAGACATAATTAATTAAAAAAGAGCTTTTCTGCCTCTAAAGACGACTTATTTGGGCATCTCTAGGTGGGTGTATCCTCCATCCACTGCTTGTGCGCCTATCCTGAAAAAAACGTAACTCTAACTCTGGAGATGTTTTCGGTAAATCCAATAGAATGCCTCGTTATATGTACCTATCGATTTGGTTGCCAAGCGCCTATCACGCCAAAATGTAGCTCTGCGCACCACCTGGGAGTCCAATAGAAATGATGTATTCATAGATTTGGGAGTGGCTCTTATTTAGATTTCCATGTTTCTCGAATTTTCTCCCATCTTATCTAGTTGTGTGCTTTTATTTCATCAAGCAAATTTTGTCCTATTATTCTTGCTTTGAAAGATTTTTTATCCATGTTTTATTGAGTTCAGTATATTACACAATGTTTAAAGAACCTGGAAATAAGTGATAGTGTTGAATTGTCACAACAAAGAAAAGTCACCATATTCAATCTATTTCTTCCAGTAAGATGAGACATATAAAAATGTACATTCAAATATGTTTCCTGAGCTCCGATTGTTTTCAATTTTTTGGGAATACGAACTTAAAATTTGGTGTATAATTTGAGTCATAAGAACTATTTTGCACACTGGTCATGACCCATGGCTGATTTTGTTCTAAAACTCTTTCCCATATTTCCTTAGACCCAGAACAAACATAAAGTATAAAATTGTACCTTTTTCAAAACACCTTTTTATGTGTGTTATATTTGTCACCCTAAAAGTGTAATTCACACACTTCGAAGCTTTCTTCCAAGAAAACCACTGTGGAGTCTAGTAATTCTATTATACCGAACTTGATGAACCGATGAAATTCGAGAAACAGGCAAATCGTAAATCACGGCCCCACCCAAATCTATAAGTATAACGAGTGGTTAGTTACTATGGGATTCCCTGGGTGGTCAGGGAAGCTGCGTTTAGCCTTTCTATTGGATGCCAGGAAATGATGGGGATAGGCGCATGTGCAGCAGGCGCAGCTAGTGGGTGCAGCTTATCTGCAGATTGAACTGGCATAACTTTTCATGAAGTCATGGTGTGTGATAGTGTGCAGCAAACGTGTAAGAAAATAGTAGCAAGCATTAGGAAGAAACATACCAAGTAAGACATTAAATGTTTATATCGTTTAACGTATTGTTGATTGCTTGAAATTTCTGTTTTCGAAGTGGATTTTCACTGAAATTGCTTTCTGTTTTTCATTTATCGATCTCTATAAAAATTTGACTTTCTTTTCGTTGTTTTTTCCCTTTACATAGATTTTCAATTACGTGCTGAGAAGAAACATTTTTATTTACTATTCATTGACAACAATGTAGATGATAGAGAGCATTGGTAGCTTAAGTATTTTCTTAAAATTAATTTAAGCAAAAGGTAACATAAAAATATTCGAGAATTCGAGAAGGAAGATATGTAGAAGCCCCACCCAAATCTATAAATTCAACGAGCCTCTCTAGCCCGGGTTCGCGGGGCTACAGAGCTACAGGCGCATGTGCGGCCAGCTGTATAAAAATAAGGGATTTTTCGGTTCGATTACCGGGAGGGTCTACTGTGCTGCTTTTTGCTGGGACAGGCGCATGTGCTCTGGCTAGTGACTACACCTAGCCGCAGATAACCTTTGTACAGATCTGCATGAAGTCGTGCTAGACGGTGGTGAGAAAATCGTGTAATAAAGTGATCAAAGTAAGGAATTAAAAGAAAATTGTAAATTATAACAACTAGGATTTTAAGTAATTTAATATGTTGTTGACTTCATTACATTTTCTCTAAGTGGTTTCAAACTGAATTTTCTTTACTTTTAATCGATCATATAAATACGTACATAAAAATTTAGTCCACATTACAAAACTGATGACAAAAATATTTCAACTGGTAAACTTTTTAGAGGTTGCAAAGGCAGTGGTAATGGAGAGGTAATTGTGTATTACTTCCTTTGTACTATGAGAAACGTGGTCAGTTATAAAATTTGATATGATTTATTTCACACGAACTTTTATTCACTACGTATTGACAGACTTTTTGTGTTCTATTCGTTAGTGTAGTTGGCCTCTATTTGATGTATGATAACATCATGCCATCCTTGTCGAAAAATTCTTATACAAACTTATTAAAAAAAATTATAAATTTCTATAATTTTTGATGTGTGTATTTGAAATGTGTTTTTAGTGTAAATTCCCCCCATATGAAATCTATTGCTATTGATAAGTTTTTGTAGTATATGTAAATATGTAATTTTTATGGGTCTTGTATTTGAAATGTGTTTCTAATGTCAATTCCCTATATGAAATCTATTGGTATTGGTATGGTTTTGTAGTATATGTAAATAAGAAGCTTTTATAGGTTTTGATACTGATTGATGTACATTTTCCATAGAAATTCTTTTAGTATTGATAGGTTTTTATAAATTTTGGTTGTGTATTGGTTGTGTATTTGACATATGTTAAATCCCACAAACTTACATATTATGTAAGTAAATATTAATTACTTACTATTACTATTTCTATTTGAATAAAACTTCTCCTTGGTTATTACGATTAAACATTCTTATACTCTTGCTATTATTGAGACCAGATAAAAACTTTTCAAATTAATAGCAATAAATCCTACTCAAATATGATTGCTTTAGATACTTAGTCATCCTAATATAATTTCTAGATGGTAAAATAAATTCACCATATTAAAGCCTATAAACCATACAAATTTTTACGATTACCCATAAAAAATTTATAATTTTGAAATAGGATTTTTTGACGGGGATAAACCGCGGTTTCCTAAAGGCCTCACTAAAGTTTTTTCTCACCCGTTTCTTGCTAACATCAGCTTAACACGTTTAGGGTGACAACCTTCTTCATCGCTTACCGTTTGGCTTCCCTTAGCCATTAACTCTTCTATATTGTCCTATTGCACAAGAGTAATACTGTCTTGCTAAGCATAAAGGTCGTATCTGCATTTTTTGGCAAAATTAAGTTATTGTTACCCGGTGGTTCTCTGTAATTTGTTCTACCTAATTTGTATAATTTAATGGTCGTATGTGGGAAGTATTAAAAAAAGCATTTTGAATAAAGTAGTATGTGCCCTTTTTATGTAATTTACTAAGGTTGTTTGATCGTAAGTGACAAATACTAAGCACTTAAAGTGGCATCTACGGCAGTTACCACTTTTTGCCTTAGCATAATCCAGATACAAATTTTGTACCTTAGCAACACAACAGTTACTATCTTTTTGCTCTAACATTTGTATATTGTTTTAACCTTAAAGTCAAGCACTTGTTGCTTGTCGTCTGGTGAGCTTAATATTTGATGTTTAATAAGTTTGTGAATCAATTGTGTTACTTGGTGATCATAAGTAATTAGGTCAAAGTTTTCTTAAAAATCTATATTTTACGTAGTATAAGTGAGTTAGTGTTAGAGCTTAAAGTAAAAAACAATAATTAAACAAAAACTGTGTATTATATGACCGAGATCTAAAAAAGCCTAAAAGATGGCATTTTCCAGAGGGAGGATTATGTTAGATTTGTGTCGAAAGGAGACAACTTCGGGTAAGCCTGATGAGAATTCTAATACAAATAATTTTAAAACCAAATGTATAACAATAGGGAGGCCTCTTAGTCCTAATATTGATGGATGTTCCAACATTATTCAGAGTAAAATGACTACAACAACTGCAGCAGGTGGGTCCGCTAGTAGTGGCATTGATGTTAACTACAACGAATGTACGACAATGGATAGGCCTAGTCATAGTGGTCATTTTCCTTACGTTGTTGCCCAAGAAGAATTACTTTCTAACATAAACATCTATGAAGTAAATCATTGTTACCTGTTTCTTCTGATCAAGATAATTTAATCGTACCTGTAACCGATTGTACAGATGAGTTGATATTTAGCCCTGAAGGGGCAGTAAATGTTTTATCTAATGAGGAGTGTATTGCTTTATTAAATACAACAGGTGCTGAAGATGATATTGACAACAATGAAGTCAATAATAAGTTAACAGTCTATTCATCTAGCCTGTGTGAAAATGATAATAGCTGCAATAATATCAATAATACCGTACAGGAGGTAAATCATTGACAACCCCTAGCGATTTCGATCAAAGAGTATTCAAGCTTGTTCACAAAAGAAGGAAATCCAAGAAAAAGAAAAATATGACTTTTCCTTTCAGGAAAGAAACGAAATAAAAAGAAAGAGAATTAAAGAATCTCACCCTGTAGGGACCCCATGCGCAGTGTAGATCAAAAATCTCAGAGGATAGACAAATAGAAATGAATGAACAATTTTGGGCTTTTAGCTCTGCGCAGGAGAGAAAGAGAGAAGTTCTTAACACGATAAGTCAAATGCCTGCTAAACGTAAAACTTCTGGACCTGATTCAGGGCGTTTTAATACAAATGAGTTTTATTTGAAAACCAATGATGGAACCTCTGTAAGGGTTTGCAAAGTATTTTTCCTCGCTATCTTAGGTTATAGAAAACATAACGACAAAATATTGCAAATAACTTATTCTCAGAAAGACAAGATATCCCCTAAACCTGACAAAAGAAAAGGAAGGATTCCAAAAAATAAGTTTAACCATGAATTACTTGAGCACATTGAATCGTTCGAATCTAAAATAACTAATTACAGAAGAGAGCATGCATCAAACAAGCGCTATTTACCTAGTGACATTTCAATAAAACAAATGTACGAGGACTTTACAAGAAAGTATCCTGACTCTACAATCTCTACATGTTCATATGATCTATACAGAAATGAAGTTGCGAATATGAACATATGGTTTGTAAAATTAGGTAACGAAGAATGCGAACAATGCGAGCACTTTAATTTAGATGAACATACAAAAGATAATCTCCAAATGGATTGTATAGCATTTGTCAAGTGTGGAACACTCATAATAAAAAAGCGAATTCGGCAAGAGCAGAATATAAGAAGGATGCAGATGAAATACTCTGTCGACATGGAAAAGGTGATAATGCTTCCAAGATGTGAAATGTTCAAGTCTGTCATTTTCACCCGACGACTGACCGTTTAAAATGAAAGTTTTGTTTCTGTCGGTAAGAAATCAAAAAATCCCATTGTTGCATGTGTCTGGCATGATGCCATACGGGGGCGAAACAAAGAAGAAATAATCAGTACAGTGTTCAAGTTAATTCATAACAGCTTGTAATGTAAAGAACATTGTATTGTGGATGGACAATTGCTCATCGCAAAATAAGAATTGGGCATTTCTAAGCTTTCTTGTTTTCTGCATCAATTCAGTCCACACTGATGCAGATATCATTACCATAAAATACTTTGAGCCAGGTTACACATTTATGTCCTTTGACTCGTTCCATCACCAGGTCGAGAAAGCCCTTCACAACAAAAAAAAATTTCTATCATTTTGACGATTTCAAAAATGCTGTGAAGTCTACATGAGCAAAAGTAAATGTGGTGGAAATGCATCCAAGTGACTTTTTCCAATGAAAAGACTATGCCAGAAAAAGACAGAGTAAGAAGAACAACACAATTGCACAAAAATCCTCTGCAAGGTTAAAAAAGAGTAGTGAAGGTTCAACTAATATCAAGGAGAAAACTGATGACAACAATCTGCCCTATTTATGTGATATCGTCCAATTGCAGGCTAGAAGAGGGCAGGACATTCTGTTTTACAAAAAAAGTTACAACGATTCTACATGCAGGGGCGGCTTAAGGGCCGGTCAACCCGGGCGACCGCCCGGGGCGCCGGCTCAGAGGGGCGCCAAACTGAGGGCAAAAATTGTTTAATTTTTGTTTGTACCTTTTATTAGTTTTCTTTGGAAGAAAATATCAAATAATATCAGTATCTATGTCAGTTAAAATGGTAATAATGCAGAACAGTCCAATAACATTAAAACCACCTAAATAATTCAAAAATGCAACACAAACATTTTTGTTTAGCTATAAGATAAATCACTACCTCAAGCTTCCCGCCCTATTATTGACTGAGACGGAGTAGATCATTAAAAATATTGTTTAAACAAAGGCCGGCATGTATTTCATATCTTACGTAATTTACTGTTTATAAATAAATAAAAAAAATAAATGGCAATTTGTTTCGTATGAAACATTAAAACAAGAGGAACTTTCCTCTAAGTAAACTTGTGTCGATGGTCGTCTTATTATAATAGCATTCAGATGGTGTAGATATTTTATATTACAAATTAATTACACAGGTCTACAAAAAAAAAAGGTCTTGTCCTAAGGTTCTCATCTAACTTTTGTGAAGTATTTTGAGACGCTGAAGCCAATTTTGAACAAAAAAATGTTTTCTGGGTCAGTTTCCTTGTACCACCTAATTTGTTTTTGTGCGAAACTGGTTTCAGCACATCAAAATACTTCAGAAAAGTTAGGTCAGAACCTTTGGGACAAGGCCTTTTTGTGCTATTTTTTTAGGGAATAAAAGGGGTTGTAGAGGGAACTGACATGATAGAAAAAAATTTTGTATCCAAAATTGCCTTCAGAGTCTCAAAACACGTCTCTCAGTGAGGGTCGCAAAAAAGTCCTCCCGCCCGGGTGGAAAATTTACCTTGTCTAGATGGGAAGAACAAACTGGTATGAAACAGCCACGAAAATATGAATATCCTGTGGGGACCGCCATATCAAGAAAAAATAACATAACAAAAAATCTTCTTGATCAGATAAAGGAATTGTACCCAAAAGTCGCTTTACATTTTGGAATCAGTTGCCTGTAAGTGATAAAAATGAGTAATTATGGGTTTCTTTCAAAGTTTTTTCCTATTTCTGTAGTCGAACTTTAAAATTAGGCTACCATAATTTTTTTGTAAGTGTGTACTATTATAAGAAATACAAATATATTTCAGAAATGAAAAATAAATTATTGCGTTTAAATTGAGTATTTAGTTCATGGTAAACCTAACCTTCCTAGCCTACATTTAACACAACTTCAATACCTCATTACTAAGGGTTTTTAGTTGTCAGTGCCATTTTACTAAGCTAATTTAGCCGTATATGAGCCTAAATATAACTAATATAACAAATGCTATATAACTAGTAAAATGCTAGTTACGGCCAAAAAAACTAGTATTTGAGCATGTAATTTTAAACAAAATTTGCAGCAACTGCATTTATTAATTAGAAATGAAGAATTTTACAGAAAATGCACTCTCATAAAAAAAATCAATTATTTACAAAACAATAGCAATGGATTGAACACTTCAATGAGTTACAGATCAACTAAACGAAGTTGTTAAACTTTTAACCTCAAATTCTCGTTTTGAGCTCATTTGCAGATACCACTTTTGTGCTTAGCGCGGCAGAATAGTACACAGCACTCTTCTTCTTATTTACAATATCTTGCCAGACGCCTTTTTCCTATCAGCTCCTTGGCGATATCATCCCAACATTTTGGAGAGCATCCACTGCGCCTCTTGCCTTTTGGTTTTCCTCGAACTATCAACCGTTCTATATTGACCCCTCTCCGGTGGATGTTCTCAAGAAATGAGATGGTTCAGGTGGATACGATGGTGGAGAGTTGCTTTTGGGGATGTATTTCTTGGACAATTGAGCTATTATGCGATAATTTGACACAGCAGACGCATCTGCCATTTTGGAGCCCACCCTCAAATATTCGTCAGATCTAATTCAAATTTACTAATTGAATGCAGTATGTAGACGCTGGGAACCTCGTACTTTGTATTAAGACATGTACATCTTGAACTTGGTCTGGGCTCCAAAATGGCGAAGCTCATGAGCTAAAAGTTCTGTGGAGTATTTGCTTACATCATCAATGGCTAGTTCTTGGAATAGCATAACTAGATAAATTTATTATTATTATTTTTTTTTTTCGGTTTCCCGTTGCCGGACAGGGCTTCCGTGGCTTCCGACATAACACGGTAGCCGCGCCGGCTAATTCATTACAGCCACTCTCCACGACCTGTGGAGTTAGTGAATCATGTGCCCTAAGCAGACGAAGAGACCCCAAGGTAACCACCTTCTGCATCTAACCTGCCAACCATTCTGCCGAATTCTGACAGGCCGGTATGAGAGCAGCGAAGGCTTCATCCCTCCGAGTACGCCGATTATTAGGACGACCATCTTGACCGAGTAGTCTGGGTACAGCACTTGGAGATCATACCGGAGATCACGATATTTGGTCCGTTTTTCCCCCTCCTTCAAAGCGATGTTTGTCTCAGCAGGTGCTGAGAATTCGATGACAAACATCACTTTGTTCTGATGGTCGAGGAGGACTATGTCAGGCTTGTTGGCTTGAATTAGCTTGACGGTCGGGAACGAGTAGTTCCAATAAATTCGGCACCTCTCGTTCTCGACAACGGACTCAATATCTCCGGAGGTGTAAGGCAGCACTGGTGTTTGATCTACCCCGTACGAGTGCCGTAGATGGTAGTATAGCACTCGTAAAGCCGCGTTATGACGGTGGATGTAGGCCGAAATCGCGTATATCGGGCATGCTGAAAGCAAATGCATCAGCGATTCCGGCGCCTGACGGCAGGTCCTGCAGTTGATATCAGGGACCTCTACACCCATTACGCGGCTTCGGTAGACCAAGGTGTTTATTACACCATCCTGACAGGCCACAATGAATCCCTCGGTCTCCGACTTAAGCCCAGCTGACCTAAAAAAGGCGAATGTCAGCCTAGTCGATAAACCCAGTGTTTCTATGTTCTTATAGTACACACCGTGCATGGGTTTATCGACATGCTGCCTGAACAGATTCTCCTGTTCGGCAGCTTTTATTTGGGCTTTCAGACGATTTGGCTGAAGCTCGGTGACTGACTTTGGATCAGCACCTCGCCGGCCACCTCGTCTGACGTCGAATATGAGACCAAGTTCATCTGCGGCTCTTTTTGCTGCCTTGAACAATCCTGCGCCCACCCCTGCGATTTCGTGATCTCTCACTAGTAGCAGGAGCGGATCCGAGCTCCTGAGGATGTTACATGCCATACTCAGCGCTACTCTGCCATGCATACACTTCAGATCCAAGAGTCCTCGGCCCCCCCGATGATGTGGGAAGTAAACACGAGGAACGGACGATCTAGGATGAATGCTCCTATGGATATTCATCATCTTGCGGGTATCTCTGTCTAGTTGGCGCAGCTCATCTACAGTCCATTTTACTACCCCAAAGGAGTAGAGCAGAACAGGAACGGCAAGCATGTTAGTGGCAGACGCCTTATTCTTCCCCGAAAGTTCGGAGGACCAAATCTTTCAGTCTGTACTTGCCGCGGAGAGACTCCTTTATTTGTTGCACATCCTGGATGTGATGTTGCACACCCAGGTATGTGTAGGTCTCTCCGGCATCCAGATGTCTCAGGATGTTTCCGTCTGCGAGCTGCGCATCTTCAGAGAATTCCCCGCATCGCCCTCTCTTGAGGTGGACGACCGCGCACTTGTCCAACCCGAACTCCATACCAATGACCGGCGTGTACTCCTCGACCACCCTTAGAGCATTTTGAAGTTCACGCTCACCGGAGGCATACAGTTTGAGGTCATCCATATAGAAAAGATGGCTGACCTTATGCCTCCGGTTGCTGGGTGGGCCACAGTGGTACCCGCGAGTTTGGCGGAGTTCAACAGATAACGGCAGCAGTGAGATGCAAAAGAGGAGGGGACTCAGAGAATCTCCCTGGAATACTCCTCTTCTGAATGCTACCTGCTCTGTCGTAACCCGCTGTGCAACTGATGTTATGGTGAAGCGGGTCGTCTAGAGTTGCAGCAGTTGTTCTATGCATCTCACTAGTGGCTCTACTACCGCATTATTATTATTATTATTATTATTTTTTGTAAAAGCCAGTCACCCTTTAAACTCTGTGGCTCCGACACTCACAGAGGGGAGCCGGTAGTACCGGTAGCCACTCCCCACGCCCGTGGGGTGTGGTCCGCGAATCGTGTGCCCTGAGCAGACGTAATGAACCGAGGATGACGGCCTTCTGCATTCTGCCGGCTAAGACCTCTGCCGAATTTCGGCATGCCGGTATGATCTTAAGTTCTGAAAGCAGTGTGTGTGTCTCGTTCCACCGAGGGCTCCTATAATCAGTACCACTATCTTAACAGTATGGTCTGGATAGAGTCTGCGGAGTTCTAAGAGCAAATCTCGATATTTTGTCCGTTTTTCCTCCTCCTTCAAGACAATGTTGGTCTCCGCGGGAGCCGAGAACTCCACGACAAACATTGTCTTGAGTTGGTGGTCGAGGAGGACTACGTCAGGCTTGTTGGCTTGTATTTGCCTGACTGTGGGAAAAGAGTGGTTCCAATAAATTAGACACTTCTCATTTCCCACAACGGACTCAATATCCCCCGGAGCATAAAGCAGCACTGGTGTCTCGTCTATCCTATACGAGTGCATTAAGTGATAATAAAGCACTCGTAATGCTCCGTCGTGCCTCTGGATATAGGCCGAGACTGCATATGTCGGACAGGCCGACAACAAGTGCATTAAAGTCTCTGGCGCCCTGCAGCTGACATCAGGGACCTCTATACCCATGACACGACTTCGATAAACGAGAGTGTTAAATACACCATCCTGGCAAGCCATTATGAATCCCTCGGTCTCAGACTTTAGCCCGGCTGACCTTAAGAAGGCAAAGGTCAGCCTTTCGGATAAGCCAAGATCTTCTATATTTTTATAGAAGACTCCATGCATTGGCTTATCCGTATGAAGCTGCAGAAAGATGTGTTCTGCAGCTTTAATTTGGGCTTTTCGCCGAGCAGGTTCCAACTCGGTGACAGAGTCGCGATTTACCCGCTCGACGTCGAAGGAGAGACCAAGTTCATCGGCTGCTCTCTGTGCTGCCTTAAACAAAAACGCTCCTACCCCTGCATTTTCATGGTCCCGGACCATGCAGAGGAGGGGATCTGAACTCCTGATGAACTTACAGGCTCCATCCAGAACCATCCTATTATGGAGACTCTCCAAACTCAAGAGTCCACGGCCTCCCTAATGTCGTGGGAGGTATAACCGTGGAACGGACGATTTAGGATGCAAACTCCTATTGAGATGCATCTTCTTGCGGGTTCCTACGCCGAGTTGACGCAACTCCTCTCGGTTCCATTTCACCACTCCTTATTATTATTATTATTACTATTATTTTTTTCGCGTGCGCGATGCTGGACAGTTCTCCCGTGTCTCCGACATTCTCACGGGAGAAGCGCCAGCGAATTATCCACTCCCCGCATCCCGCAGGGTTAGTGACTGTAGATGCCAGATTCGTGTGCCCTAAGAAGACGAAGGGACCCCAGGATAACTGCCTTCTGCATTTGGCCTGCCAACCACTCGGCTGACTTTTGGCAGGCTGGTATGGCCTTTAATTTCGAGAGCAGCGTAGGCCTCATTCCACAAAGTACACCGATTATCAGGACGACTATCTTGACCGAGTAGTCTGGGTATAGCACTCGGAGCTCATACCGGAGATCTCGGTATTTAGTCCGTTTTTCCCCCTCCTTCAAGATGATGTTTGTCTCGGCAGGTGCCGAGAACTCGATGGCATACATCATCTTGGTTTGGTGGTCTAGGAGGACTACGTCAGGCTTGTTTGCCTGAATTTGCCTGACCGTCGGAAACGAATAGTTCCAATATATTCGGCACTTCTCGTTCTCGACAACGGACTCTATCTCTCCGGGGACGTAAGGCAGCACTGGTGTTTGGTGTACTTCTTACGAGTGCTGAAGGTGGTAGTACAGCACTCGTAGGGCCGCGTTATGTCTATGGATGTAGGCCGAAGTCGCATATACCGTACATCCAGATAGTAAGTGCATGAGCGACTCCGGCGCCTGACGGCAGGTCCTACAATTAATATCAGGGACCTTATTATTATTATTATTATTATTATTATTATTATTTCCGGTTTCCCGTTGCCGGACAGGGCTTCCGTGGCCTCCGACATCACACGGTAGCCGCGCGGGCTAATTCATTACAGCCACCCTCCACGACCTGTGGAGAGTGGCTGTTATTATTATTATTATTTATTATTTTTTTTTTGCTAGCTAAAAACCAGTCACCCTTCTCTGTGGCTCCGACCCTCACAGAGGGGAGCTGGTAGTACCGGTAGCCACTCCCCACGCCCGTGGGGTGAGTGACTACTGGGTCCGGGAATCGTGTGCCCTGAGCAGACGTAATGAACCGAGAATGACGGCCTTCTGCATTCTGCCGGCTAAGACCTCTGCCGAATTTCGGCATGCCGGTATGATCTTAAGTTCCGAAAGCAGTGTGTGTCTCGTTCCACCGAGGGCTCCTATAATCAGTACCACAAGCTTAACAGTATGGTCTGGATACAGTCTGCGGAGTTCGAAGAGCAGATCTCGATATTTTGTTCGTTTTTCCTCCTCCTTCAAGACAATGTTGTTCTCCGCGGGAGCCGAGAACTCCACGACGAACATTGTCTTGAGTTGATGGTCGAGGAGTACTACGTCAGGCTTGTTGGCTTGTATTTGCCTGACTGTGGGAAAAGAGTGGTTCCAATAAATTAGACACTTCTCATTTCCCACAACGGACTCAATATCCCCCGTAGCGTAAGGCAGCACTGGTGTTTCGTCTATCCCATACGAGTGCCTTAAATGGTAATAAAGCACTCGTAATGCTCCGTCGTGCCTTTGGATATAGGCCGAGACTGCATATGTCGGGCAAGCCGACAGCAAGTGCATAAGAGTCTCTGGTGCCCTGCGGCAGGCCCTGCAGCTGACATCGGGGACCTCTATACCCATGACACGAATACGATAGACGAGGGTGTTAAATACACCATCCTGGCAAGCCATTATGAATCCCTCGGTCTCAGACTTCAGCCCGGCTGACCTTAAGAAGGCAAAGGTCAGCCTTTCGGATAAGCCAAGGTTTTCTATATTTTTATAGAAAACTCCATGCATTGGCTTATCCGTGTGCAGCTGCAGAAAGTTGTTGTGTTCTGCAGCTTTAATTTGGGTTTTTCGCCGAGCAGGTTCCAACTCGATGACAGAGTCGCGATTTACCCGCTCGACGTCGAAGGAGAGACCAAGTTCATCGGCTGTTCTCTGTGCTGCCCCTGCATTTTCATGGTCTCGCACCATGCAGAGGAGGGGATCCGAACTCCTAATGACCTTACAGGCTCCATCCAGAACCATCCTATTATGGAGATTCTCCAAACTCAAGAGTCCACGGCCTCTCCGATGTCGTGGGAGGTATAGCCGTGGAACGGACGATTTAGGATGCAAACTCCTATTGAGATGCATCTTCTTGCGGGTTCCTACGTCCAGTTGACGCAACTCTTCTTGAGTCCATTTCACTACTCCAAAGGAGTAGAGAAGGATCGGAACGGCAAGCATGTTGGTAGCAGACACCTTGTTCTTCCCCGACAGCTCTGAAGACCAGATCTGTCGGAGTCGGTGCTGATACTTGCCGCGGAGAGTGTTTTTTACTACACTCACTTCTTGGGTGGAGCGTTGCTCGACATCCAAGTAAGTGTACGACTCTCCGGCATCTAGATGATGTAAGATGCTTCCGTCCACGAGCTGCGTGTCCTCTCCGTAGTTCCCGCATCGTCCTCTCTTGAGATGGACCAGTGCACATTTGTCTAACCCGAACTCCATGCCGACAGCCTGCGTGTACTCCTGTACCAGCCTGAGGGACTGGTGTAGGTCCCTCTCTCCGGAGGCATAAAGTTTAAGGTCATCCTTATAAAACAGATGGGTGACCTTATGCCTCCTATCGCCAGGGGTACCGCAGTTGTATCCACGGGTTTTCCGGAGCGAAACGGATAATGGTAGTAGTGAGATGCAAAATAGAAGGGGGCTGAGGGAGTCTCCCTGAAGTACTCCCCTTCTGAATGATACCGACTCCGTCTGGACCCTATCATTACCCGATGTAATGTTAAAGCGAGTCCTCCAGAGCTGCATCAGTTCTTCGATGCATCTCACTACGGGACCAGGTACCGCAAGACATCGGAGCAAGTGTACAATAAGCTCGTGCGATGTCATGTCAAATGCCTTGCGGTAGTCGATCCAGGCTATGGAGAGATTACGCTTATACTGCATGGAGGTCTGCGTGACACACCTGTCAATCAGCAGGTTCTCCTTACAGCCAGCGACACCTCTCTTTAACCCTCGTTGCTCCTATATCCGCTCGTAAACCGGTTCAACTGCGTGGAGCACTCGCATGTACAAGATGCGCGTAAACACCTTGTAACACCTTATTATTATAATTTTTTTTTTTTTCTCCTTGTAGGGAATGCATACGGTAGTGATCGGACACGATTGTGTCAAGACCATTACTATTGTCATCAACTGCTGCAGAGAGATCGCATAATATGTACAGCATCCAAAACTACCGATTTTTGCATCTTCTGGTAGGTGTTTTTCGGTAAACGTAATTTCGTTAGTTCTTCTTTTAACGTTGTTGGAATCAGCCCCATTGACGACACAATCAAAGGAACAACACGAACCTCCTGCATCTGCCACAGCCTTTGGATCTCCATTGTGAGGTCCGTGTATTTTTGAATTTTTTCCCGATATTTCTCATGGATGTTGCTGTTACTCGGGATTGACACATCGATTAACAGTGTCTGTTTCTCTTTCTTGTTGATCAACGTAATATCGGGCCTATTATAGTTGACTGTCCTGTCCGTAAGAATGGTTTTGTTCCAATACATTTTAAAGTTTTCATTTTCAATTACAGGTGGCGGTTCATAGTTATAATACGGCATCTTCGATCTATTCAGCCCTAACATTTCAGTTAGTTCGATGTAAATTATCGCTGCAACTTTGTCATGTCTATGGATGTATTTCGACTTCGCTAAAATAGGGCACCCTGATAGAACGTGGTCTGCAGTTTCACCATAAGTGTTGCATTTCCGGCACTTGTCATTATCCACGTTTGCTTTTATCACGTACCTTTGATAATTTCTGGTGTTAATGACCTGATCCTGTATGCCCATCATAAATCCCTCGGTTTCTGGGAATAGTTGTCCATTCTTGAGCCAAGTTAGCGACGCAGCCTTATCAACACCTTCAGAGTGCAGCTCCTTATAGAATCGTGCGTGTAGCTCCTTTGATGCCCAGTTTGTCATTTTTTGTTGCTGAGAGATGGGTGATAGGTTGATCGTTATTATTATTATTATTATTATTATTATTATTATTATTATTATTATTATTATTATTATTATTATTATTATTATTATTATTATTATTATTATTATTATTATTATTATTATTATTATTATTATTATTATTATTATTATTATTATTATTATTATTATTATTATTATTATTATTAAATTGATAAGAGTAGAAGCCAAAGGTTTGTACTACTCTGGAAGAAAAAGAAAATTACATTACATTAAGTGTCTATAAATATTATGAAAAAAAAAAGAAAACATATTGATAAACTCCTAAAAACTATTCTGACAACTTATTAGCAATACATAATCACTGAGAGAAACAACATTATAAACTCAAATATGAATGTTCCTGTAATATTGGTCGAGGCGTCCCTTGAAGGCCGTGGCGGCTCGTGATATTGTCTGCAGAGGAGGCTTGATATTTTGAAACACAATTAACTTGAAATATTATTACAATTTGTACATTTCCCCACCACCCCCTAGGTAGTACAACGGCGCGTTACATCTTAATTTGGAAGATTGGAAAATATGCTGCTTCTTCCAAAGGGAGGCTCAGCCTCCCCTGCCTCCCCTGACGAGCCGCCACTGCTTGAAGGAATTCAGCGATGGTACGGCGATTACATTTTCAGGAAGTGAGTTCCATTGATCAAAAACTCGGTTGGACAGGAAGTGCTTTCTTATAGTAGTTTGGAAGTTTTCTTTGCATAGTTTTAGACTATGTCCTCTCAGACGAATGTCGGTGTTAAGGTCAAATAAGTCTTGGTGGCAAAAATATTCCCGTGTAGGATTCTGTAGGTGGCAATCAAATCGCCGCGCTGCCGACGAGCTTCCAATGACGTGAGATTGAGTAGGGGTAGCCGTTCTTCATATGGCAGATTTGTAAAACCTCGAGGCAGCTTTGTAGCTCTTCTGAAATTTCAAGGCAATTTTTAGACGGAACTTAATACCAAAATCCTAATAAAGTAGCTGGATGACTAAGGTTAAGGGAAGGCGTCATAACTTTTAATTCTAGTACTAGTTATGTTAAATTAATGGATTCAAGGACGCGAACTTTGCTTTTGGTCCATTAATAGATTTTTACACGATTATTAAAATGTCTTCATGATAATTTTATAAAAACTAAGATATACATGTTATTTATATTTTTTTATTAATTCTAGGGCAGAAAAGTAAGGACCAACGCCGCAGACCAAGCCGTGTTCACCAACGCAAATGACCTTTGGAAAGGGAATGACCGAAATTAAAACGAATAATATTAAAACTAAGTAGGTGGCTGTTACGTGTTAAATGTTTTATTCCCCCTTTATTACTTTATTTCCTCTAAATGTGTGCAATCTATAAATCCCAATTTACTTCCAAATGTGTTAATTTTAGTTAGCCTCTTAACAATAAGTGATATAGTCACAAAGTTTAGTGGGTGCTAATACAACCTACTAAATGGAGCCGTTGTGTATGTTACCCCACCGAATTGTTAAGAGAGTCTAATAAATAAGTGTAATTTTTTATGTTATTACTTAAATACATTTTTTCTATATAGTCGATGTTTTATTAAAATTTAATTTAAAGTATGTTTTCCATTGCTTTAGGGTCTTTAGACCAAAACCAACATTTAGATCAGTTTGTTCAATATTCAACAAAAGTCACAACAAAATCCGAGGCATGTGAATTAAATCAATTACAATATTCTCCAATAAAAAGTCAAATAAGTATAATGTTCTTGTGCATCACTATGGGCATAGGCCACCGGTTCTATATATTTCAACTGAACGTACGAACTACGCAGGTTGTGACTTTGTCTTGCTGCATGTTATTTTTGAATGAAGAGCTTATTTTATCAATGTGACTTCTATAGGGGTTTTTATATATCATCATGATCCGCATTCTGAAAAGAGTTGGATATTAACAGATTGTCCCTGCTTCTATAACTATTTGTATTTAGCAAAATACGTAAGAGGAACAACGTTACAAAGGTACAAGATATTTCTTCCTGTCTGAGTATACACGTCCAAAGCTTGTCACTTATATGAAAAGCCCTATTGCAAGCTTTGAAATAAAGAATCGGAAAATACGCAATTCGATGTTTTTTACCTTTTTCTGGAATGTAGATGTGCATGTTCTATGTCATCCTATTATATGATTCACACATTTACCAGGCTAGCACAGTAACGTCCCCAGGATGTTTGGCAATACATTATGATATCATTTTATTCTAATAAGCTCATGATTGATTCAAAGTCACGAAATTTTCTTGTTAATAAATATCTCAGTGAATAGTAGTAATAATAATAATGAAGTCTATTCTTGTTTTGTCGCCGTAACAGTTACTTTCTAGAGACGAAATTATCATTTCTATCAATTGGGATAAATCATACATATATGCGGATTTGAAAAGCAATTATAAGAATTATGTATATCCTTAATCTTGCCGTAAACTATAGTAGATGCAAAAGGGACTACAAAACATGTATTTTAAAAAAACACAATCTGATGTCAGAGAAAGCTGTTTGCTTATTATTAATAAAGCAGCCTTTCTTATTTTGGTCTGACCAAAGTTTTAGTCACATTCTTATGCAGTTTAATGAGTTCTAAAGGAACCAGCCATAGGCGTGTTTTTAGATCTTGGTATATGCTTTAGCAATGTTAGTTACGAACAGCTATTGGAGGCCTTAGATACTGATATTACAGGTTCGGCATGTGAATTTTGACGACGAATTATTTACAAAACAGACAGCGATATGTAAAAATAAATAAAATATAAGTAATAATAGAAACATTAGAATATGGAGATTACTCCATATCCCACAGTTCCTTGTATTAACAGGGAACGGTACTATAGGGCCTATATTACTTACAGTTTGCATTAACGAATTACCGTAAATAGCACAGACCTTAGTATACGTTTTGCCGATAATACGACTATCTTTTACAAAACAACAGCTAGAGAAGACCTGAATATTACAATAGAAGAAGACATTTATTGACAGATTAAGATTGATAATTGAGTATAAAGAATACAACGTAAGTGTATGAATAGTACATGCCTTATATCACCAACCCATCTCAGTACCGCTATAATTTTAAACTAATTCGTTTTCTTTATTAACTCCATTTCTTAGATACCATTCAGGGATAAACATTAGGGTGGTCCTTATTTTGCGACATTGGATTCGAATGAAAATTTCATTTTCTAAAACTTCGTTTATTTGTATTTTTCTCGTACAATTAATACTTCTCGAAATAATGAAGTTTTGATTGGCGTAAACAGGTACTAGAACATTCATATTCTTGCTATTGACATCTTAGCAGATGTTTTAGATCCCATGAATTATTCGAATTGGCTTCTCAATAATACCATGAAATACAAATTTTGTACACTACTGTCCATATAAAATGGGCCTTTCAAATTTTCATAGTGTAATATTGGTTTTAAACATCATCTGCTCATTTTCTACGTCGTTTCCAAATGACCTCAAACTGATCTTCTCAAATTTGTATTGCTTGAAATAAAAAAAAATCTGTTTTCAGTTATCTACATCAAATCTAACTCTGAGGTAACACGCACACCACATACAACGTGCGGAAATGACATGCGGAAAATTTAACAGTAGGATGTCCCCACCGAAAGGAGTTAAAAAAATTTTAAAAATGACAAAAAAATTGACCTTATTTTTTTGTAGAAATGCGCCGCCAATGACTTTAACTAATCTGACGTAACGTGGTACAACCATATCACTTTATCAGACTTGGGATTGACACTATTAACGGCAAAGCTGGATAGGATAGAAGTGACTTTTTGACATTGACCCTATGCTGAAAGAACAAGCAGATATACGAGAAATTTAGTTAAACCGGTCAATAACAGGCCGGTGTCCCGATTGTTCGACCGAAAGCAAAAAACGCGGCACTTTGATCTCACTGGCCGGCTTCACTTTTTATGCCAATTAAGGAAATGTAAACAACTCCAATGCGTTCTTTCACAAGTAAGTTCGTCGACATATTCCTAACCTACTCAAGAACAGTAGTGTATCTTCTCAAATTTACTAATAATTTAATATACTAAATTACCTCAGAACACTCTAAAATTTTGCAGGGGCCTTCCCACATTGAAGACTAGTACACCATTTTATTTTCCGCATATCATGGTAGATCACGCTTTATAACTAGACAACACCCAAATCCAAATCCAAGGTGTCTGCAGGCATACATCCAAACTCACTGGCGTTGTCAGTGCCGCACAACCTTTCCAAAGCTTTCCCCATCAGCTCCTTGCTGATATCAGCACAACGTTCAGCAGATCGGCCTCTTCGCTTTTTGCTATCTAGTTTTCCTGAAATATCAACTGTTTTACATTGTCAACTCTTCGGTTGATGTAACCAAAAAATGAGAGTTTATCTAATTTTCCTCAAAAGTTCTCTTTTTTTTTAGCTGTACTTTCAAATGTTTTTTTATAGACATGAGGTTCGAATATGAGGTAAAACCTCTGGACAATGTTGTTTATTACACGTTAATATTCTTTTTGCCAAAATATTAATATTTTGCAATTAATATGCAAAACGCTTTTACAAATTGTCATTTTAACTTCTCTGAAATTGAAATAAACTCACTTAAAACTTGTCTGCTAAATGGCAATTTACTGCCGATAGCTTGATAGAAAAATTTTAGCAGCGTGAAGACTCGTGACCGGTGAATTCAGTAATATGCAACCATAATTGCGAACAATTGAAGCCGATCGGAGGTCCACTATATCTCCCTACTGAGGAGAACTTTCCATCCTATGATGTTTTTGGCTACATCAACCGAGAAGGAAAACATAAAACGGTTAATGGTCCATGGAAAATTAGATGGCAAATGGTGAAAGAAACTCAGTGGTTCAGTGCTTACGTGTTAGCATTGAGACCCTGGTTCGAGGGTTCCTGGCTAGAGTATAGATGTTTAGTGCCGTTTTTAGCGAGTTAACGAATCTGTAGCAATGGCCTAGGTCGCGATTGAGTGAAACAACTTGGTTAGTCGCTGATATCTCTACCGAGTTCGAGCCTCAGCTGCAGCAGATGGAAATATCGCAGGGAATCGTTGTTGTTAAAAAAAACGCCCAATGAAAAAGTGTTTGTTGAGATCGTATGCCTAGCAGACAACCGCGACAGATACCGTGTTGCTGTAAGACATCCCTTACAATAAAGGGAAGCTAATTCGATTAATTCATGGGATACGAAACGTGTATCCTGGCTTTTCAACGAGAACATGAATGTTCTGGTGCCTGTTTATGCCAACCAAAGCTTCATTATTCCTATTCAACTATTAAATGTATGAGAAAAATGCAAAGAAATGACGTTTTATAAAAATAAATTTTCTTCCAATTATGTATATATAGCATTTCGATGTAATCAACAGTTCACGAGATTACTATTGAAAATAGATGAAAATTGCGTCTGATGGTGAATTTTAATTGCCTTGGGGCACGGGTTAGTGTTATCCGATCGAGTTAAAATTTTGTATACTTCATTTTTTAAATAATTCGAACCACTTTAGGGGGTGAGTCCGAAAAAATTGCAAGAAAAAAATATCGATAAAAATTACGTCTGATGGTGAATTTTAACTGCCTTGGGGCACGGGTTAGCGTTATCCGATCGAGTTAAAATTTTGTATACTTAATTTTTTTTAAAATAAGACCGAAAAAATTGTAAGAAAAAATATCGTCAAGTATAGCTAAACCACCCTAATAAACATGATCAAAAATGACATCAAAAATAAGATCCAGCTATTATGCTGTTATACAAATGTTATCTACAATATGAGCCAGAGAAGGTAGGAAAATATGTATAACGTTCCTAGTGACATATTGTGCTTGCTAAGTAGATGGGATATACATTCTTGCATGCTATTCTATTTAAATTTAATATTTAAAAGTGAAAAATTCAGTACAGTTTCTGGGTATCTGTATAAATAATATACACATTGCGTTAAAATTAAACCGGGGATAGCACGAGCGAAGTAGCTGTGAGACAACATCCTCTTGTTTGGGACCAGATTGCTGTCAATTTCGCTTTATCCCATTAGCCATTTTTGTTTTGAATTTTCAAATTAGTTAAATTAATCTTTTATGAACCAGACAGAGTAGGGCGTCATTATTTCTGAACTTTCATGTCGGTACAAGCTACGAAATATAAATCGTCTAACCTGTTATAAATTGAAATTCTAATAAGGAAGTCATCTTGATAAATAACTTCTTTGGCATAACCTCTACAAAAGGAAATCATTTGGTGCCAAGCGGCTATTTGCATCTCTCGCTTCTAAAATGTTCCAGAAATTCTCAACATTTGTCTCGTTATGTGCGGGACAATCATTCTGCTGGAACCAAACGTCATTCAAATTTAGGTTCGCTATATCAGCCTCATGACAGCTTTTGCATGACTTGACATACCCCCAAGGATTCCATACCCAAGCAACAATTTCAGGCTTCAGCTATAAAACTCAAAACTATTTTTCATTTTCAACGTTCTAAAAACTATAATAAAACGTTCTTGAGCCAAAAGTGGAGAACCGAATGAAGGTCCTGAGGTATATTTTTTAAAACCTGCCTCTGTAGTAGCTTCCATAAACATCAAAATGCTTGATCACTCAAATATTTTCAAGTGACGCGCGTTTCGTTAACCATACTGGCATCATCTGGAGACTATTAAAACTAAAGTACAACTAAGAACGCTCCTATATTTATACTAAACTAATGTCGAGGTTGAATGAATTCAAACAATGCTATCACTCCCACCTAAATTCTACCTACTTATCCACGTGCCTACTTACTACCTACCTAACTAGGCCCGACGAACCGTTGCCTACTAACTGATAAAGCGGACTATTTGTCATGGACCCTTCATCACTATTATTTTGCTCTTTCCAAGCTCTCAAAAGCATTCAGCTGTCTACTATTTTCTACATCGATTACAGAGCGGTATAAAGAAGTTGCAAGTAAAAAATAAAATATAAATTTTTCACTACAAAGGGGTGCTACATGATCGGGACGGGGGGCACAGTGCCCCATAGTCCCCCCTAGCTAAGCCGCTGCACGGTTAGTTGCTGCTATCTCTCCTGAGTTCGAGGCCCAACTAGCATCAAAGTAACAGTAACTGAGCTAGGAACTTCGAATGAGGAACCACTACGAATCCGTCACTAAATTTACAACTTTGATATGTAAATAACTTCATTTGACATATCCATAGTCGCTGCCTCGTAGTTTTTACCACTAGTAGTTACTTTAGAGTTATGTGACTTCTACGTAGCTTTCCCGGTGCATGGGGACGCCCTAGTTACCAATGGGACGACCTTCAAGTTGCAACCACTTTCAAGTACCTTTGACAGTTGCCGTGACATTCTGGGAACCTTTACTATCGGTTTAAAGTCGTGGACTTTGTTAGTAACATTTATTAGTGTTAATGACGTTGCCGCTACCTGCAGAACTGAACTTCACCCGTGCACGGCTACTACGAAGTTCGTAATCACCCTTCAAGTTCACCATGAAGTAAATTTCACCATCTAGTTCCCAATGTTAACCATATATAGGAAAGGAGGGGCGATAACGAGAGGAATGAAGTACATAACTATATAGTTTATGCTTGTCTTGTGGCCTTTATCTTTTCCAAATTTGGGTTGTTTATCATTTTAAAGTAATAACATACTTTTTTGCGTTGAATTTCATACATTTACCTTTTTTGTTCAACACAACTCGTTAAGTGAGGAAAACAATTATTTTTCGGATTGTTTACCTGTTAATGTTTTTCAAAAAATAATAAATGTTCTATATAATATGTAAGAGTACGAAGTTGTTTCATAATATTAATTAATGTTCTAAAATGACTGGTAAGAGTAAAAGTTATTATTCAGTGCTTCCGTGCAGCACATATTGCTCAAAGACCGTGTCAATGCAGTTTTCCTAAAGACAAAAAAACTTCAAGTGGATAAAAGCTTTAAAAAATTGGAAAACTACCTAGCAAATGTATGTGTGTATATAATCAACATTTTCTACAGGATAATTTTTTCACTAAAGTAAGTTATTTATATTTATATCTGCATTTATAGATAATATGTTAGGTTAAGTTTCAAAGTACTTATCTATAATAATCTCTTGGATTGAAATTTGTTTCACTTAACATAATTTGCTAGATGTTTTTCCAATTTTTAAAGCTATTGTCCACTTATTGCGAAGTTTTCTATTTGGAACACTGTACATTGACACGAATTTTATATGCACTGAGGTACTGAACATTGTTTTTTACACTTACTAGTCATTTCAGAAATTTAATTGATGTTATGAAGTAATTTTGCACTCTTACATACAGCCCCCCACATCAAATCATGGGCCCCGGTACCAAATTCACTGGCGCCCCCCTGCGCTTAATAATTGATGAGCTGCGAAGACATAAAAAAATATCTCCAGGTCTCATGATTAATGAACGAGGATTGCGTTTACTAGTCTAACCGGGCCCTTAAAGTATCTGGGCCCCGGTACCTACTGAGCCCCCCTCGTGGAGGCCCTACATATGTTGAACTTGTATTGTTTTTTGAGAAACATAAACAGGTAAACAAATACAATAGTACTTGTTGTCTGCAGCAGATGGTAATGTCGCAGGGAATGGTTGTTGTGGTGTTGTTCTCTAAATATGCGTGTGCCTTCTTGGAGTGATGGAATAATTACAGCTAAACTCCGAAGGGTATCTTAAGATCAATTAGGCTTGCAAAGGTAGTGCTGGTTACTAACAATAAAGTATTATTAAGAGCAAATATACTTATAGCATAAACTCACCACAAAGGCTTTCCGGAGGTGTTACACACATGAAAAGACGCAGACAACATCGATATTGCTAGTGTCGGAGCACACAATACTTACGCTTTAACCCGCTGCGTGCCGGTAGCAAGGAAAATAGGTTTTTTAAACTAGTCTTAAAGGAATTCATATAACTTTTTTATATAGCTCTGTTCAAGTAGTAGTTTAAAATTATTTAAGTCACAATAAAATTTTAATAACACCTTGGAACAACCTTTTTTCTCTACAGAGGGCTGAAACCTTCGATGTAACACTGTCTCTTAAGTGATTTTCACAAACACCAAAGAGTGACCCCAAAAATCGACCATTTTCTGGCCCTCGAATTTTGTTTCAAACTAAGTGCTAAATTATTATTAGTGATGAGAACATCCGGAATAAAAAATTTCAAGATGAGCATATATTTGGTTTTTGATATGAGGGATTAAAGTTGTGATATGAAAACAACGCACATTTATATAAGCGATCTCGTTGTGAGAATATTACATTAAAGTAAATTCTGCCACAAGGATAATAAAGAACGCTCTCCATAAAATGAATATCCTAATGGTCTGTTTTCAAACTTCAAGTGAATTTTATAAGGTGGGGAGTGCGAGGGGGTAAATATCAGAGACACCGCAATCGCTGTATCACATTAGCGAAAATTCTGTAGCAAGGGTTTCCAAGAGTGCTCTTTAGGAATGTCATGGCCTCGTGATTCCTTCTCATCGCTCTAGAGTGAAATTCACAAGGGTTAGAGGGTGAAAATCTGAGCAATTTTACAATCATTATATTGTATCGAAAAAAATTCTGACATAAAGGTAAGTATCCGAACGCCATAGTCAGTGGATTTTATGAGGGAGTAAGGGTGCGAAGGGATGAATATCGGAGCAATCTCGTAATACCTGCATTACATAAAATACTGATGCAGCCGTTTCCAAGAGTGCTTTTCTCTTGTGTCAGAACCTCTTGATTCTTTTCATCCCCCAAATAATCCCGACGGGGGTCAGGGAGTGAAGACCCACCAATAAGTTTTCGTTCCGTTCTCTTACCCCATCATAGATGTGTCATAAAATAGTTATAAAAATTCTAATTATCGTCTCACATTCATACCTACTGTAATCAAAATGCGATATCTGGTACATTCACTATTTTTTTCCCTAATTTAAGATAAGGGGTAATTTTTTACCCTGTAATGGGTTGTTTTCGTGTGCTAGGTCGTAACAGATTTATGGTTCATTCCTATTAATAAAGCTTAGAGGGTTCAAGCTTTTCCACCAGTTATTGGAGCTTTTGTGTAGTTTGATATTGTATTGGGGTAGTTTTCACCCCCTTAAGGGCGTGTCTCGATTTCTTTGTGTCCTAGTCAACACCTTCGTTCATGTATTCAGCCAATAGACTTATATTATATTTCTGTTCGTGGAAGATCTATAACTTAGTGGCATCATTTTTCCCTATTTTCATCCTTATATAGGATTTGTTCTTGGCTCTTTTGAATTAATCAATGGATATACGGATTTTGCGATTATAGATTTGAATTTTGCGTAAAAAAATTCTAATATCTTGATTGCTCTGTCATAGCTGATGAGTGTTCATTGTTGTGGGGCTGTGTATTTTTTGATAGCATCACGCATTTCACAACTTCAATCCCTTATATCTCAAAAACCAAACATATGCTCATCTTGGAATTTTGTATTCAGGATGTTCTCATTATTAACAATAATTTAGCACTTAGTTTAAAACAAAATTTGAGGGCGAGAAAATGGGCGATTTTTGGGGCCACTCTTTAAACACTACATTCGAATACTCTCGCTCGAGGCGCGTTTCGCCAACCATGTTGGCGGAATCTGGCATTATCTGACATTATCTGGAGATAATTAAAACAAAGTTTTAATCATCATTAAAATAATGTTGTAATCATCTGCGGAAGGTACCAACATGGTTGGCGAAACCCCGTCGAGTGATATTATTCAAGCGTAGTGTTTTAGTGTTTATGGGAATTACTTAAATTTATTATTAAAAACCTTACTTTTGGAGTCCCTCAGACCCATAAAAATTATCGACTTCCTATGCAGATTACCATACTTTTAGCGCAATGTGTATAAGCACGTTCAGCTTCGATTTGATGAGCAAATCTTTTCGTTTTTTGACTGAATTTTAAACAAGTATTTGAGTGTTGTAAAATGGTTGTACACATACTTTCACATATTATTTTTCACGTAATAGGGGCGTCACAAGCTGCAGAGATCGTCTCCTTCTAGATCTGCTACTTAGAATTAGTCACCGCAAAAGGAACACGCTAAAGTATCACGTAATGTACATAAAATTATAAGTTGTAAGAAGGTAAGTAAACTTATATACAACAGAAAGTCATTTCTAAAAGACTATGTGAGATGTAACCATAGCAGTACTGGTAAAGTCACTGGGTCGGGATTACTTTATATACATAATCGTTAATTTGAAATGAGATATATGTTTCAGTGAAAATTAGAACCTGAAACAACAAGATTCTCTTTGCAAAGAGAAAATATGAGTTTTTGAGCTTTTTCGGGTTTTCTTCTAGACCCCTCGTTGAAGTCTCTCATTGGTCGATAATTGTTATACAATAGACAATGGGCTCATTTATCATTTTGTTTTAATTACGTTTTCTAGAAGATCTCTCAATTTTAGAGCGACATGCAAAAAAACAGAATTTTCTAGGATCTCTATAGGCTTTAAAATCAAACAAGAACATCGACGCTGCGTGACCTCATTTACTCCTAGTTGCATTTTCGTTCCCCTCTTTTCGGCACTTATATACTGTATACTTTTGTGTTAAACTCCAGTAACACCTTCGAGACAGACTTTCGGATTCAATGACGTCAGCATTTTGAGTGCGTCGGTTCATGTTTAAAGTAGTACTTTTCTGAAACTATTTATCGGACCGACCTCGCAAACCTTCAGTGTTATAATTATTGATTCATATAAACCCATTAAAAAGGAAATACATCTATTGGCAGCTTAGATCAAATAACTAGTACTCGCTGAGGTAGTTTTTTAACCTCACATTACTTCATTTTTCATTTGAAGACTGGTTAATTGCTGTTCTTTAAGGGCCCTTTTTTCATTATTTAATTAAAGTCCAAAATAATTCTTAACAATAATAAGATAATGATCTATAAAGTTAACTTAGTTCACAGCTAAGTTCTGAGTATACTTTTAATTGATAACTCTTAAGTTTATTAATAAACCTAGTCTTATTAGGATGTTAAATGTGGTATATATTCTTGGTAGCCTCAGTGTATAAGACATTCCATCCTCAGTTTTAACCATTTTTATTTAGATGATATTTTAGTGAAAGCCTTAATTCTGATTAGCTGCAGTCTGCTAGCTCTCTATCTCTTCGTTGCAAGTAATTGATAAACTTCTTGGCTTCTCTTCAACCTTCAATAGGCTTAGAAATATTTAGGGGCAAATGGCATAGATCTGCAGACTCTTTGGACACGAAATATATTTCTTTGCTCGTGCCAACAACGCAAAATATTTTTACTTCATTTACGTATAATCCCTATATCGAACATATTTTTAAAACTGAATATGGTGAACATTTTTTAGTGTCTTCCTTGTTTTTATTCTAATTGTTGCTTATATAATATGATCACGATCATTATACTGTGCGTATACGAAAGTTTACATCCCGATCCGGGGACATTTTTGAAGATTGTTATTGCCTTATTTTACAATTAAACTTCGCTTTTCTTCATAATTTAAAAAACTGTTAAATAAAATTTTCAATAAAAATGTAAACGAAGATAGTTTGCTTAAAGTCGATTTCATATTTTCAAATTTTTAGAATATCCTGTATAATGAATATAACTTCCTAAGACAAGCAAAGCTATTTATAAAAATGACTTTTTCCCGGCAAATCAAAATTAAGAAAGTTTAGAAGGGAACACGCTGTAGATTTAATTAAAATATTTATATTTAGTAAATTAACTCAGATTTGCATATTCCATTTAAAAATATAGGGAATGATATTGAAAGTTGCCTTAAAATAATGAATAGAATTCAAATCCGGCATAAAAATAGGGCATGCCATTTAAAATAAGGAAGTTAATGTCAACTTCCGGTATAACCGGAAGTGTCACATAAGTGACGTTATTTTCATTAAATGGAGCACACTGAAAATCCTTTTCCCTAAAAAATTTTAATGTCTCTGATTCAATTCTAAAAGTTGCATATAAATTTCGTGATCATAATATATTCGCACGAAACAAATCACAATCATTATATCTTCTGATTTTTTTCACAGAATTTCGTCGCGTTCAAAAACGCAAAGTAATGCAAGTTCTACACAGCAACCGATATTTATGAGATAGGTCTAATATTACAACAAAAAAATTAAAAAAAGTATAATTCAAAGGTTTATAATTTTGCTTGTCAATAATATGGTTATAGTTGTCTTCAGATTTACTCTGCAATCCAAAAATGTTGATCTTTATCGCATCATCAAAGACGTCGACATTTTTTACTTGCAGAATAAATCCGAAGTCAACTTTACAGAAATACTTAAAGTACAGACACATGATGAAATATATAATCTACGTACACTGTACGCGAGCTATATATACCAATAGCAATTGTCAATATTTGTACATATTGTATATACATTCATAATTTACACACGAACAGTGTACATATATTGTATATAAAATTGCTCACTGAAATAATTTTTAAAGATTTATCTTAACAAGTTTATTAGATATATTAAATTAGGCAACTCAAAAAACACGCACACACACAAAATAAAAAATATTTACTGTAAAAATATTTAATTTATAAAATATGCAAGTCTTAATAAGTAAAACGAAACTAAATATTTTTTATTTCAGACATTTTTACAATATTTGTTGATTATTTATGTAGAGTATGCAACTAATGTCAAAACTTTGCCTGATCATTGATTAATACAACTGGTGAGTTGCTAATCTGAGTTGGCGGATTCGTAATTTTTTATCAAAGATATAATGGTTGTTTAAAATTACTTCTTAGGGCAAGGCAAGGCAATTAAGAAAATTTCAAGTCCAGTCTGTGCTACAATTTTACACCAAGGATACAATCAACCATAGTTTAGATGAGGTACTACACTGCTAGTACCATCTATTAATATCTAGTAGTAGTTATTGCGTGGAAGAGTATCGCTAGCACTAAAATATCCAAGAAATAATTAATACTTACAGACAGAAGTACTACTGTTAAATAAGTGATACTGTGCTATTAGTATCGTCGCACTTTTTGTCGGTTAAACAGTGTAATCTTTTTATATACTCAATAATATAATGCTCTATATTATTACTAACAGGTAAATAATATTAAAATCAGGGTAGGTACCATGCTATGCTAATATTCCACACCAGACATTTGCTTTAAAAACTGTTTGATTACTGGTTCTTATCTTGAGACCAATAACGAGCGATTTGTGTTGTCACAAGCACATTATTATGGAAACTGCTCTTATCGCTCCACAACCAATTTTTCAAACAATTCGAATTTTCAAAATAAAGTCGCCAATATATGTAACCACTGGCTTTTAAAGAATTTAAATAGCTCTTATCGTTATCATAGAGACCGCCTGGGAAGTTTTATATGAATCACCCTGTATACGCAAAATGTTAAATATTGTGTACCAGTAGTACTAAAATAATGAAATGATTGCAGACGTGGGAGAGGTACTATAATATACTATACTGTACTATATTATAGGTACTATATATACTATACTACTATACTATAATGATAATAATACCAAAGAGAGCGGATATAAACGATACTATACTATTAGTATCGTCACAGTTTTCGTCGAGTGAGCAGAGCAAATATCGATTATATACTCAAAATGTAACAGGTCATGAACCAGATGGGTGCTATATTGTTACCAGTAGGCAAATAAAATCTAAATCAGGGTACTATACTGCTAGTACCCTCCACTAATAGCAATAATCGTGTGTAGTACTAAAATAGCTAAAAATTAATGAGTTGCTCGTGAGGACGGGAGGGGTAGAAGTACTATACTGATAGTACTATTGAAATCTGGTATAATACTATATTGTTGGTATCGTCATAGTTTTCGTCGAGTGAACAGAGTAATTATCTATTATATACGCAATATGTAAAAGGATATAAACCTGATGGGTGCTATATTGTTACCAGTAGGCAAATAAAATCGAAACCAGGGAACTATACTGCTAGTACCTTCCACTAATAGCAATAGTCGTGTGTAGAACTAAAATATCTAAGAATTAATGAAACGCTCGCGGAGACGGGAGGGGCAGAAGTACTATTATACTGATAGTACTGCTGAAATCTGCTATTATACTATACTGTTTTGGTATCGTCATAGTTTTCGTCGAGTGGACAGAGTAATTATCTATTATATACGCAACATGTAAAAGGTTATAAACCTGATGGGTGTTATACTGTTACAACTAAAATCTAAATCAGGGTACTATACTGCTAGTACCCTCCACTCATTGCAATAGACTTGTGTAGTACTAAAATATCTAAGAATTAATGAATTGTTCCCGGGGACGGGAGGGGTAGAAGCACTATACTGATAGAACTGCTGAAATCCGTTATAATTCTATACTGTTGGTAACGTGATAGTTTTCGTCGACTGAACAGAGTAATTGTCTACTATATACTCAACATGTAAAAGGTTATAAACCTGATGGGTGCTATACTGTTACAGATAAAACCTAAATCAGGGTACTATACTGCTAGTACCCTCCACTCATAGCAATAGACATGTGTAGTATTAAAATATCTAAGAATTAATGAATTGCTCGCGGGAATGGGAGGGGCAGAAGTACTATACTGGTAGTACTGCTGAAATCTGGTATAATTTGAGACTGTTGGTATCGTGATAGTTTTCGTCGACTGAACAGAGTAATTATCTACTATATACTCAACATGTAAAAGGTTATAAACCTCATGGATGCTATACTGTTACAAATAAAACCTAAATCAGGGTACTATACTGCTAGTACCCTCCACTCATAGCAATAGACATGTGTAGTATTAAAATATCTAAGAATTAATGAATTGCTCGCGAGAATGGGAGGGGCAGAAGTACTATATTGATAGTACTGCTGAAATCTGGTATTATACTATACTGTTTGGTATCGTCATAGTTTTCGTTGAGTGAACTGAGTAATTATCTATTATATACGCGTTATGTAAAAGGTTATATACCTGATGGGTGTTATTTACCAGCAGGTAAATAAAATCGAAATCGGCGTACTATACTGCTAGTACTCTGTATTAAAAGTAATAGTTTTGTGTACTAAAATATTCAAGAACTAATGAAATACTTGCAAGGATGGAAGGGGTAGAGGTGCTATACTGTTGGTACTGCTGAGAGTGGGTATACATGGTATTTTACTGTTAGTATCGTCAGAGTTTTCATCTAGCGGACAAAGTACCTATTTATTAATATGTGCAATATGTAAAAGGTGTGAAGCTGATGGACGTCATATTGTTACCAACGGGCAAATAAAATCGAAATACTAATAATATAGTATCCATTAGTTAAAATATCCCAGAATTAATGAAATGCTTACAGGAAGGAGTGAATGTACTATACTAGTAGTATCATTCACAGCGGGTATAAAAGATACTATACTGTTAAAATCGATACTGTTTTCATTGAGTGAACGGCGCACGTTTGTATTATATACACAATATGTACATGGCTATGAGCCTAATAGGTCCTATATTGTTACCAGCAGGCAAATAAAAACGAAAACAGTGTACTACACTGCTAGTACCCCCTATTAACAGCAATAGTTGCGTGAAACCGTAGAATCAAAGTATTCAAGAATTAATTAAATGCCTAAGTTAATGAAACATTTTTTGAAATATGGAACATAGGAGAAGTACTATATTGCTAGTACCGTTGATAGTACACGTGAAAGATATATACCAAGGAAGAGGTATTATACTGTTAATACCATCCAGCAATAGTAGGTACTTCTGCGCAACTATTTGGAGTAAAGTATTATAGGGCAAATTATAATGACACCATCATAACAATATCCAAAAACAATGAAACAGTTGCTGACATGGATGGGGAGGGAGGTACTATACTGGTAGTATCGTTGTTAATCCAAATAAATAACAGTACTATGGGATGTGCAACGTATGGTTTAATGTACAACCTAATAGTGTTATATGAAACACATTATATTTTTAATATGGTTGATCAATAATATGAATGATTATTTGAAAATCATTAGTGATAATGTTTGTGGATTAAAAGTTACCTATCTAAAATTTGTCATTAAATTTTACAGTGTCTGAAAATTAATGAAAGTCTTATGTTGTGTAGTATCTACGATCTACTTTATCAAAGTACGATTTTAGGAGACAAGTACATTTTAAATAACCGCAAAATTATATCGAGCAAAAATAACCATTCAACCAACTTTCGGTTTTCAACTCAAAGTTATCATTTCTATCGTTTTGGCGGGCTCTAACAAAGTAATCAATAAACGGTTTTTTGCCTACTATTCTTGTATAAAATCTACACACATTTGATTCTAAATCAATATCACACCTCACACAATATTTCAATTTCGTGTTATTTATTTGGAGAGAAATAGACCAATAGCCTTCCAAATAGACACAATATTTTTAACTATTTTATTCAAATTAAAATGTACCTAGTTGATCTGTATAATTTTATGTAAAAGTAAGATAAAAACAACAGAAATTTAGAAAAAAATTAAAGAAAGAACCAAATTACAATATTTCGAGAGTCATTTAAAGAAATATATATTATTCAAAATTATATCTGAAAATATCAGATTCTGACAGCGAAATTTTGTAGTTGATATTAGCTAAATATGTAATGCAGTAAATGAGAGCAGACTAACACATAAATATCAAAAATTTTTTGATAGTCAACATCAACGCTCAAGATTTGTAGTTGCTCTCAGTTACATCGATAAAGGTAAAAGTTTTGTGTAATATCATTCTATTCTTCAATGATATTATTGGCTACTATTTTTGTATAAAATCAACACACATTTGATTCCAAACTCAATATTACACTCATAAGCCGATATAAATATTTCAGTCTCGTGTCATTTATTTGGAAAGAAACACATTAATAGCCTTCCAAATGGACACAACATTTTTAACTATTTTATTCGAATTAAAATGTACTTAGTTGATCTGTATGATTTTACTTAAAAATAATAGAAAAATAACAAGAATTTAGAAAATATCATAATGAACCAATTACAAAATTCACTTAAAAAAATATATAAATATTTAAAAATGATATCTGAAAATTTTAGATTCTGACAACGAAATTTTGTACTTAATATTAGTTAATTATATAGTGCTGTAAATGAAAGCAGACTAGTGACTAAATTCAAAAATCTTTCTTACTATTGACATCAACGCTCAAGATTTGTAGTTGCTTTCAATTACATCGCTAAAGGTAACAGGTATAACATTCTGTTCTGTAACTAGTTCTTGAATCTACAAGCAGAGTTCGGCAAGATATCAACGTTCTTGTTTTAAATAAAAAAATTATAGTGTAGTTTATTTTTGGCACATAAATTTGTTATCTGCCCGCTAGTATAAAGTAATTGAGAGAATGAATAAAAATATTTTTTAATTTAATTTCTTGATAGAGAACAACCGTTTTATATCAAGACGATCTTTTCAAAATATGTTAAAAATTTACTAGAACAGGCAACTTTGTTTGGTATCTAACTATATACTAGCGGATAGTATAATAATTTCAAAATTAAAGCATTTATATTTTGCCAAACAATGCATATTAACTGCTTAAGTTTCGCAGTTTGGAGAGATACAATGTTTGGACTCTCCAAGTAGCGTTTTTATTACATAATTTTTACAATTTTCGAATTGCTGAACTTGATGTAGAGTTAGGGAAACAAAGATTACTGCTTTATATACGATGTAAAAATTGTTTATTAATCTGGACGTTTACTTATTAGATGTTATATAAAAGATACGTACATATTAAATAATTATTTTCTTTTTCAGCGTGGCTAATACACTTTTTACACTATTTTTAACAATAGTTAACTTCTATTCAACCACAAACAAAATCTTCAATATAAGTATACAACACGTATTTTTCAAACTAAGATATATTTCACGTTTCCTGCTGTCAGTAAATCTATCGAAATATACGTATACAGTATATATTTTTATCACTTTTATCATTTTGAATATTAGTTACTTCCACTCATCCATAAACAAAATTTTCAGTACAAGTATACAACACATATTTTTCGCATTCAAACTGATTTAGCTTTTTCTGCTGACCGCAAGAAAAAAATACAGTAAATTATACGTTTCGGTAGTGATATGGACAGTGGCGCGTCCTGCATCAGAGCCGATGAGGAAAAATGGGTGAGTGGACCCGCTGGCGTCACCATCTTTCGAAAGAGATGTAAAGCCGTTGGTTCCGTGTTCTACGATGTGAGCACGTTAAAGATCCCTACCCCACGACGGAGTGGGGGTTCGGAAAAATTTATAGGTTAGGAGTGCCAGTGTTTACATAAACACTGACACTGTCACCCACTACCAAGGCTAGTCATCGCCACCCGGAGATATGCTCATCGGCGATTATTCCTCAAGGGGGATTGAAACTTTTGGCGTGACATTGAAATAAAGTGGTTTCCACAAACACTAAAACAATGAGTGCTATATTCGGCGCTGGTTCCGCCAGTCACGTAGGCATCATCAGCACGCGTCGAGGAAAGTGTTCAGTGTTTTATGGTATGTGGAAACTAATTCAAATTCAGTGTCATACCAAAGTTTCAACCCTCGCCTTCTGGAATTAACACTGACGAGCTATCTTCTGGCGTTGGTGATTGGCCTTGGTAGGGGAAATAAAGAAAATCATTTCAATTTATAAAGATTTTCTCAGATCAAACTTGATTTATAAAACTCTTAATTTCACTTATATTCATAATAATATCTTCATTTATTATGATCTATTATGGAGCCTCATTATTCAATTTCTCCGGTGTATGTGGGACTTTCCTCATGAAGTGATATAGATGCTAATAGGTTGTTGTCTCCGAGTATTATTATCACGGTTATGAAGGCCATTTACAGGCCAAAATTATAATAAGATACAACGAAAATATGTACCTATATATTGATTAAACATGCTTATATTCAAACATCGGTAGATAAATAGGTTGATTTTATGTAAATACGAAAAAATAAATGATAATACATGTTAAAATTGAAGCACCAATGTGGACAAAAAAATGTACTTTTCAAGCCTCTATTAATCATAATCTTAGAAAAAAAAAACAAAAGAGAACTTAGCCAGTCTTAGTATGTTAATTCGTTTAAAACGGCATGGTACCATAATCATGAAGTGGTTTAATAAGTCTTGCTATCGCTTGATTTTTTGCTATATTTGTATGTAACATCCACGAGGAAATCTACCGTTGAACTTTTCGGCAGAAACTGCATCGCTTTAGACTAGTTTGTTGGTAAAGATTTTGATTCATAAAAATTTATAAAATTTCATAACTTCTACGTTTCTTCAATACTTACAGTAGCTCATTCCTGAATGTCTCTCAGTATATTTCAGTTATACGTATTGTACAACCTTCTATAAATATCATCAGATGTGCATTACATATTCGATTGGATACAATTTATTGACATAAATTAACAAGAGGACGAGTCCCACAACAGCACCCCGAGTAGCTCCAAGTAATATTTTTCGTAACTTAAATCATCTTTCATTTCAATTTAACTTTTTTCCATAAAAATGTAACAGATATTTAGGAGGTTTACGATAAACCGATAATCTCGAATAGTGAAAAGTAAATTTCGAGATATATTTTTTTGACTACCAAATTTTTTCCTCATAAATCCGACGCTTTGGAGAGAGCCTTCATCGCCGCTTTTCATCTGAACTTTCGTTTTCCGTTTTATATTTCTCTATCTTTGCTTGGTCACTACTTTTTACTGTATTATCTTCTAAGGTTAGAGACTTTTCCGTACCAAGCATAAACCCCATGATACAGGCGATCTCTTCTCCCTCCTTAGCGTATTTCTTATTCATATTTTTTTTACATGGAATTGCCATTGTTCTTCTTTCCCATTTCAATGAGGGCTGTTAAGACTTCAACTTAGCAGGGGTGGTGGCGGGCCCCTCTCCAAATTCCATCACTGTAAGCCATTTGCGCTATCGTATATAATTTTCTTCAATGAATACGAGTATTTAGAAACAAGTTGTACTTAAGGAATTTGCAATTTGCAATTTTCTGTATTGTTGGTCTATTTTTATTATCATCAATATGTCATGTGCGGTTCGTTATAATGAAAATATAAAAAAATGAATACAAAATAATTAATACAGACGCAAGAATGAATAATTACACAATTTACAGACCAACATAGGTTAATGGACATACACACACACACACGCGCGCGCGCGCGCATTGTCCACATATAGAAATGATTAATATTCTTGTGAATTTGGGTCTGACGCAAGAAAGAATGTCTCTCTTTGCATTTTTCTTGTAAATAATGTTATTTTTTGAACAATTAAAATTGAAACATTCGTTAGTATAAAACAATATATAAAAAAAGTTTAAAAAAATCATCTAACCTGTCTGGGATTCAAACATACCACCCTTGGAATGCAAGGCAAAACTTTAGCCACTGGACCATCATACATTACTACAGAATTTAATGTCTGTAATATATATCATTCAAGAACCATATTTCAGTGATTAGATATATTATTCTGAAATATATATTAGTAAAATGTATAAACAAAGAAAACAATAATGATAGGAAGTAGCATTTCGCAAGGTTTCTATTTAAGTACAAGCAAAAAAAATTAAGAAAAAAGTTTTTTTTTATGATTAATAGCTTTCTTATTTACTGAATAATTTCTTAACATTTGTCTACATATAAAAATGAATGAAAGAGGCTTGGAATAACATTGGTGCCATGAGGAGGAGGAGGAGGAGGCGGAGTGGAACTCGAGCAGCAGCCACCTCCACGCGGTGAGTTCTGGGATGATTCTATGATACTTGAATCATGCGAAGAGCTGCTGGCTTGGTCACACTAAAACTATTATGGCCATGTTATCTGCAGAGCTCATAGAGAAACAATAGGTGTATGCCAAAGTGCCTTAATTCGCACAGTTCAAATTCACTAATTATATGAATTGGTACCAATATGTACTTCTCTTTCAGGTTGTCATTCGGAAGATTTTGCATTACGTATTTTACAGGTTCTTCAGTGTTGTATTTCTTTCAGCTGCTGATCGAAAAGGATTTGCAGTTTTTATTTTTTTGTTTTGTGCCCTATAACTTAATCTAATAAAGGGTGAATTTGAAATTAAATTGCTGATTGCCTATTGTCTCTCTTGACCTGTACCGCTAGTATTGTTTCTAACAGGTAACACGGATCTTACGCTAACATTTTTAATGCAAAAATAAATACTTCATGTAAATGTGATGTAATGCATATATAATGATAACATATTGTTCATGTAACAGTGATGTCTTCCACGTGTCGTGTAAAAATAATATATTATAACGACTTTGTAAAAATATAGTAGTTGCTCGTAAAATTCCATCGCTGCCTTAACTTCTTCGTGCCTTTGATGACTTGAGCAAATCTACCATATTTCTTTTCTTAGCTGTAGGTATTATATTTGTATTGTTATATTGTATTAGAATTTTTCTGTAGAACATTCCATTATTACATAAACAAGGAATGGGGATGCTTCAATATAATTATTATTATAACTTCCACAATACCATAGAGATATAGCAGTTATTTACACAAGTTCGTTAAATGCGCCAACATTTCCTTCGACGCGTTTGATGGTTTGTGTAAACAAATGCTGTATCTCTTAAGTGTTAATGAAAATTTGCCTCATGAAGGCGGTCTGCGTCTGCGGACCACGTTCGTGAGGAAAATATTTTATTGAACTGAAAATTTGTGATAGAATTACGTACTGAATGCAGCAAGGAAGAACCAGATGCTGGCTAAGTTATAATTTATAGCATAGTCGGTATTTGGAATAACATACCGTAAACCAGGAGAACGGTATGAGAACACAATTGGGGCAATCTCCGGGGTGGCAATCACCTACAAAAATGGCGAGCTATAGTATTGGTGAGCTGTTTGCCCGATCAAAATTCTCCGAAAGACGGATAAGAGGTACCGAGTTGGAGGGGAGGGCCGGAACTCGACAACAGCTACCTCCTCGCGGTGAGTTCTGGGATGATTCTGAATAGGCTCCCTTAGATGTTCAAGTATATGACACAATATTATATTGCACAATTTTAACAATTGTATCAACACTCGTATTTTTCACTAATGCCTCATAGTCTTAATTTCTCACGTACCTGTCATTACATATTTCTTGTCCTTGACAATACTGAGCAATATCAAATACTGTGCAATATCACTGGGCGCCTAGGGGTTCTTTATACACATGAATCATGCGAAAAGCTGCTCGCTGCAAGAAACATTCAGTAGAAAGATTGCTTCTAGCTCATTTTTTGAGGTTGGAGAATGGGAAGATAACCACCAGTTTTTTTAGTTGTACCGAATTTTAAAGATTGGTCGTTGGGTAATTAATCCACATTACATCGTTGACAACCATAACAGTATCAGCTTCTGAAATTTTACTCTGCGATAATCCTATATGTAATCGTTGAAATCATTAGTAAAAATTATCATTAGCAGAAACCGATATTTACATCTGTTTGTATATTATATAAATTAATTTTTCGCGTTTTTACTCTTATATACAGTGTGAAGATTTTGCTATAAAAGGGCTACACATCTATTTTTAAAATTCGGTACTACTAAGAAAAGTTGAAAGAAGACGATTTATATTGTCCTAACAAGATAGGTGACTAAACGATTATTTTATATTAAAAATTGTATAATAATAATATTGTTTGTTCTAGGAATAATTCAAGTGACCACAGATGGTTATCCCTAGACGTCTGCAAGATTTTACACAAAAGAAATGAATTCAAATCCTGATGAAGTCAACGTAAACTGGATACTTTGGAAACTATATTCAAAGGTAATGAGTTGATAGGTTCTCTTTTTTCTCTCCCTCACATTTTCATCTGTTTTAATTATTATGACTAATATTAGGAGTCTATTACTTTATTTCAGAGACGTGTATAGGTAGAGTAGACTATACAATTGTTATAAACATTTGAATTTTGACAAGACTTTCTTTATACTATACGAAGATAAATTAAATCCTTGTCGCATTTTAGGTGAACATCAATGGCAACTTCGAGCTGTTTCGTTTTTTCGGATGTTAGACAGCAAAGTGGTAAGTAATACATTTATGACTGCTATGACTGTATAACTTTCTTAAAATCACTTTTTATCTTGTGCTTGGGTGAAATCTATGATTTACATTTAAAAAAAAATGTTGTATCAATAAAACTATTTATGCCACCAGAGATAAGGATTTTAAAACCATTTATGTGCAAGATGAACAGCATCAGGCCCAAAATAATACCTTGTGACACTCCATTCGATATTTCTGGTGTGTGGTTATACAATTGTCAAAACACACTCACTGATTTCTGTTTGTCAAATGACGTTATGAGTTTATTTGATAAACAGAATGCTGAAAACCCATTGTATTCCAAGACATTTAACAAATCTGGATGACTCGTTGATTGATGCTTTAATTTATATTAACACGTATATATCTTTTGTAGCTGTCTAATTATCTCTACAATAATTGTCTTCTTTTCTTTCAGGTAACTGACGTACGGGGTAATTTCTGTAGGTAGGAGGTTTGCAATAGCTGTCTTCTCTGCCCACCTGGAATAATACGAATACTGTAGATTGATTATATGATGTGTCTATAATTTTCGCAACATTAAAATATTTTAAATTTTGTATAATTATTCAAGAATATTTAAACAGATAATGTTAAAATAATCCCAATTTTAACGTAAGTGAACTTTGAAATGTGAACGTTGCTCTTTCTTGTGTATATGAAGCAAATCACAAAATAAGTAAATAACTCTATAATTGTCCAAATAACTTCTTTGGTATACTTAACCAAATTTGTATAATTGGGGACAACTTTGTATATGAATTTTGTAAGGACCCGTAACTAAAAATAAATTGTATGATTTATTAAAATAACTATTAATATTAATTCAATTGTATTTACTGTAGCATAATAAATATATTTAAAAAAAATATATACATGTGATTTTCTTTAAACTAATATAACTAGGTAATGTCTTTAAACCAGAATTTTCCTTTTCGTATTACTAAAATCATTATTATAGTAATTATATTAAAACATAGTTTATAATATAAAACAAAACAGTTTACATGCCTCTGGCGATCACTCTGTATGGTGGAGACGGCTAAATTTCAAAAGGAATTATTCTAGCATACTATTTTACGCATGTTCCAAATTTGAAATAAAAAATTTTAAATCCACCAGAAGTTATTGTGTCAAAGAAGTATTCGTAGTCGGCAACGCCGGGATGCATTTTTCATTCGTTAATAGTCTTATTAAAAATACTTTAATAATATTTTAAAGTAAAAAACCGCTGCCTAAGGAATCACTACTTCCGCATCCAGATTTGCTACCCAAGTCTCTCACAACGAGAAAATTTTGTATGTGGAAATAATTGTTTATGGAAATTTAATAATGTAATATTTGAAACCCGTAAAATGATATTCCACTTCGGTAGTGGGGTGGGGGTGGTGATGAGGGTGTGGTAGTGGGGATGGATGAAGTAAAAAAAATATTTTGAGGCCTTTGGTTCCTGTACACACACTAAATCACAATTTTTGTTCATCCCCTTTTATAATGGGGTGGAGGTAGTAATGGGGGTGGCTAATGCCAATTTTTTTTTTGAACCATTAACTTCTCTTATATATACTAAATACCAATTTTATGAACTCTTACCTGCTTGATTTACCCCAATTTACTCCCCCAACGGAATAAGATGAAAATATAATCTATTTCCAGATCTCGTTGAAATACATATGTGTACCAAATTTCAAGTCAATATCTTAAACGGTTCCAGAGTAATCGTTCGTATAAGAAAAGTTAGACAGGCAAACAGATTTTTTTTTTCTCAAACTTAAATATCCCGACGTTTCAAGACATTCGAAGCTTATTTGAATAAAAAATTTTAAATTTTTTTTTGTCATTACCAAACTTCTACTGCATGTGGAAGTAATTCATATATCGCATAATCGACGTTTTGTGCTTGTGGAGACTACTTCAAAGGCAGTTTCACACCGAAGGTTCCAGCCTCCTCCAGGAGTACATAGAGTTCATTTGGACCTGATAACAGAGCTGGGTAATTAATTGTAATTTAAAAATAATTGCAATTACAAATTACTTTTTTAAAAATGAACTAATTACAATTACAAAGTACCAGAGCTGGGCAAATATGTACTTACAAATACCACATAAGTATTTAAATACTAGAAAGTATTTAAATACCGTGTATTTAAATACTTCTTGAAACAAGTATTTGTATTTATACTTGCAAATACTTTATCTGAAATATTTACTACTTAGTATTTGTGAAAATGATCCTAAAGTATTTATAAATACTTAAACTATTTAAATAACTGGGAAGTATTTAAATACTTCTAAAAAAGTATTTAAATCCTTTTCTGACAGTATGTAAATACTTTCAGAAGTATTTGAGTTTTAAAAGTATTTAAATAAATACAACAAATATAATCAAATACGCCAGGGAGACAGGCAGATACTCGTCAAGAATCAAGATATGTACTATATATGTAGTTAATAAATACATTGCATCATTCAGTCTTCAGTTATTCACGTCTTAATAATTCCCAGAAAGTTAGTTGAGAGCAGACATAGACAGTAAGTGTTAACTGTTAATGTTAACACACATATTTTGTGATTGTGACAGAGAACAGTTGAACTAGTATCTGTGCTTTATTTGGGTATTTGCAGAAGACGCAAAGGTTTAGCTCTACGGATAAGTAAAAGTCCAATAACGAACTAGAACTGATTAAGTATAGAGGTATTAAAATAGTGTTGTAGACGTTCATGAAAGTCATGAAATCTAAAATTTTGACACCTCAAATAGTCAAATAGTATTTAATATAACAATAATAAAGATAATAATAATAATAAGTCTTTATTGATTTCTACAAAAATAGAAAATACAATTTGGTAAAGTAGCCCAGACAACAGAGAACATTTTATAGTGAAACCCACAAAAACTTGCAAACTAAATAATTTTTTTTAGAAGTTCGTGAAAGTGTATAGAATAATATCCTGAAAAGTTTACATTCCGCTCGGATGCAGAACCTACAAAAAAAAAGGGAAAGAAAATTTTTTTCATCCATTTTTCAAAATTTTTAAATTAAGTCAGGGTAGAAAAAAACAAAAATAGAATAGACCACATATTTCTGAACAAAAAATATTCTAATAAAATTTATCGCTAAAGCCACGGTATTCCTGGAAAAAAATAATGAAGTAACTTTACCACACTGCGCCGCCAAGCGCACACTTAAATGTATACTACGGAAACTCTAAAAATTCTTAGCAGTTCTAACGAGTAAAATAAAGCTTTCTTTTCTTTCTGATTACACGTTTTTAACATTTCTCTTAGTGAGGCCATTTTGAAAGTGCAGCCAATTTTTTTTTTAGGACATGTCTTGTTCCTTAGGCTTTAATCTTTATGAAAAACATTGTCCTAAAGGATCGGGGGGGGGGGGGGGGGGTGCACGGACACTTAGGGTGGGCTCCCGTAGTATATGCTTCAAAATATTTCAGTGTTATCAAAGTATTTAAATATTCAGAAAGTATTTAAATACTAAGTTTAAACTATTTAATTACTTTTATTATTTATTATTTAAATACTTTTATCTTTTGAAAATACTTAATATTTAAATACTTTCAATTTTCTAAAAGTATTTAGTATTTAATATTTAAATACTTTTTCAAAGTATTTGCCCAGCTCTGCAAAGTACATGTCTTTAAAAAAGGAATTAGCAATTACTTTTCTAATTACTTTTACGATAAAGTAAATTATAGTGACCAAACAGACAAAAAGGTAAGTTAAACATTTTAATTAAAAGTGTTGTGTAATATTGCGTTTTAATATTTAATAGAATCATTATTAGAATGTTTGACCTTCAGTAATCAGGAAAAATTAAATAAATACATAGAAAAGGCAGCTTAATAGTGAAGTCGGTTTAGGAAAGATTAGATTAGATTCTTTATTGGTCTTTTGTTGCTATATACATATAGATATAAGACAGGTCAGTAGATGATTCTGATTACATAGTACAGACTGACTAGTAAGTCATACAATTACAATAAAATATTTAGACACACTAAAATATTGAATATAAAAGTCAAGTTAAAATCTTAATACTAAGTAGTAAAAATAATAAATAAAATGTTAATAACAATTAATCAATTATTAATAAAGAACATATATCACGACAATGCAAGGGTTAAAGCCGGTTTTTATTTTCTACATGCGTTTTTTGGACATATTCATTCAATGAATAAAAAACACGTTTACTTAAATACGCTCTTAAATTAATTTTAAATTTTTTGTAGGAAGGTGAATTTTTTATGTTAACAGGTAAGAGATTAAAAAAGAAGCCTCCAGCATACTTTGGCGATTTTTTATACTGCATATAATTAAAGTTACTTAAATGTATATTTTCATTGTTTCGTGTGGGGTATAGGTGGACTTCTTTGATCATTTTAAAGTCATTAAAATGTAGAAATACATAGCACAGTAGTTTATATAGATATATGGAATAAATAGTTGGAATGTTATTATCTTGGAAGGTGGCTCTGCAAGAGTCTCTGTAAGACATGTTGAAAATTAATCTCAAAATTCTTTTTTGTATTACAAATAATCTATTTATATCAGTTGCTTGGCCCCATATGGCAATGTTACAACTTAGGACTGGGTATACGAATGCATAATACATATTAATTAAATAGGTTTGGTGAAAGTTTGCTTTTAAAGTTAGAAAGGCAAAATATATTTTGTTCAGTCTATTGCAAAGATTATTGATATTTTCCCCAAAGTCTAGTTTATAGTCAACCATGGTACCAAGGAACTTTGTGCTAATACTTGATTTTATTATCGTGTTGTTCACGTTAAATTCAAATTCACTAGGACGGTTGTATTTTGATTTGAATTCAATGATAACTGTTTTACTTATATTATTTATCAAGTGATTATTCGTACACCATTGGTTGAAATTAGTTATGACAGAAATAACTTTTTCATTGAGTTTCATATATGATTTTGCAGTGACAACGATTGTAGTATCGTCTGCGTACATAAACACCTTGCCATCCTGGATATAGGACGGCAGGTCATTTATGTACAACAGAAACAACAATGGACCTAATACCCCCCCTTGAGGAGTTCCTAATTCTGTTTCGTAACTATCAGAATACTCTGAATCGATTTTAACTTTTAATCGCCGATTTTTTACATATGATATTATCCACTGATTTACAGAGCCCCGAATACCCATTCTCTCAATTTTTTCTTTTAAAAATACGGAGTTGATTGTTTCAAACGCCCTCGAAAAGTCAAAAAATATTTCAAGGACGTAATTTTTGTTGTCGATATTTTCATGAATATATTGAATTAAATCTACAGAAGCAGTTTCTATAGAATAGTTCTCGCGAAATCCGTGCTGGCAAGGTGTTAATATATTATAATTTTTTAAATACTTAATAATATTTTCGTATAGGTACAGCTCTTTCTATAATTTTTGAGAAACTGCTTAACAAACAGATTCCCCTGTAGTTTTCTAAGCATAATGGGTCGCCTTTTTTAAAGACAGGAATAACCTTTGATATTTTTAATTCGGTGGGAAATTGACCAAGTTGTACAGATACATTTATAATTTCAGCAAGATAATAAGATATTTCATCACAGCATTCAAGTATTAATTTGGTTGGAATTTCGTCTATACCAGTACTATTTTTATTTTTTGATTCAAGAATAATTTTTTTTACATCGCGTTGTGTTAGTGGAGTAAAAAACATTGAATTATGATTATTTTTGTTCGTGGTAGTACACGTATTTCCTGGTAAATTAAGTTGGTCTATTTGATTTTTTACCGAATTTGCGAAATATTCCCCAAAGAGGTTAGTGATTTCTTTACTGCTGGATATGATTTTATCCTGTATTTTAATATTTAATTCAATTTCTTTATATTTAGATCTACCAAGTTTTTCATTCGTGATTGACCAAAGTGTTTTAACTTTATTGTTTGACATGTTAATTTTTTTCGCATGAAAGTCTTTTCTTTCATTTCCAATATTTTTATTAACTTGTTTTTTTAAGAGTTTATACTGTTCATCAAGAAATTTATCTGGTACAGATTTTCGCATCCAATTTAGTGACTTTAGATTATTTAATTCTCGTAGTAATTGGGCCGAGAATGTGAAATTATGTTTAACGTTTTTATTTATTTTAATTTTTTGTTTTGGGAATGCTACGTTGAAACACCAATTTGAAAAGACTCCAATAAATCGAAAAGTAGTTTTGTATGCTGTGATGCATTATTTAGGAAATCTACGTTGAGGTCTCCACATACAATTAAAGAGGAATATTTTTTAAAAATGCTATCAAGTATTGACGTTAATTTGTTTAGAAAGGTGTCAAAACTGCCGGTAGGGGCTCTGTATATCGTGATGATACATAGTGTTTTGTTAAACTCAATTGCAGCGCATTCAATGCATGATTCAATAGACATATCTGATATATATTTTAAATTTTTTGAATTGTTTATTATATCGTCTCTTACATATATTGCAGTCCCACCATGTATACTATTTTTTCGACAGAAGCTGGAAACCCCTTTGTAACCTGCGACCTGTATGGTTTCAAACTTCGAATCACACATCCAGTGTTCACTTAAACAAATAAATGTAGGGTTATTTTCATAACAAAATAAATTCAAGATATTAATTTTGTTTGTCAAACTTTGGATATTTATATGGAATAGTGTCAATAAGCTTTTTTCATCCTTAATGGAATTATCTGTGGATTGCTTGAGGTTATCCTGTTCTATAAGGGTTGTTTCTCTGAGGCTGGATTGTTGAAATTTCCTCCTGGTCCTCCAGGTCTAAATTTAAATCTGTTAACGATGGAGCCTTCCGGCCATATGTCTGGATCATATACTTCTTTTACATAATGTATTGGGAACGACACAATCATGGAACACGTGGTACCAGTCATATTTAAAGGTTCACATCCAAAAGGTATATGAGGTGCCGTTATGGACAATCCTTTTATAATGCGTTCAGATGTAGTTGATACATCTAGTCTATATAAATGTAAATATCCTAGTTTAGGGACGGATCTCACGCAGTCGATTTTTTTGCTCGTACCAATGATTGGTCTGCGTTGGTTATATCTTATGCTCTTTTGAGAATAAACATTGTTTTTATTCTGCATAACTTTTTGTTGTGCTTCCTGTATAGCGTTACTCACTTGGTCTCGTGAGATAATGTTTTTGTCGGTATTGTTTTTGTTTAGAGTAGGATATCTTTTTTCGCCGTCTGAAGTAGAATTTGTATTTATATTAATTTCTTGCTTCTCCCTTCTAGGTGGAGCGGCAGTTGTCCATTTATTCTTAGTAGATAAGTTATTATTTACCATCTGGTTAGTAGATGGCCCTGCCTGTTGGTTCTGATATATTTTTTGACTATTACCTTGAGTGTGTTTATTATTGTTTTTTAATAAACTAATTATTTGTTCTAAGTCACCTGTTCTTTTTTCTAAGTGTTTCACCACGTCATTTAGTGATTGCACTTTGCTCTTATGAACTTCTTCCCCGATTTTAGCTTGAATACAGATCTGTTTGGTACAGAAGTTTGTATCGTTTGTGTACTCCTGTGAGTCGAGGAATATATCGTTTTCACTAGATTCCCCTTCACTCTTAAAAACCAACTGAAATTTATTTTTTAATTCACATAGCACTTCACTTGAGGATAATTTTACGGGTAACTTTTGATATATAATTAAATCTATAATCTCGGTTTTCTTTAATTTATCGAGCTCTGTTGCTAACGACTCTTTACTCGCGGCCATCTTATCAATACAAGGATTGGGAAAATTTTTAAGATGGATGCAGACCCTGCGGAAATTGTTTGTCATGACGAGTATAATAAAACTTCCTCTAAAATTTTGATTCCCAAAAAGGGATATATGCTTTTTTGGCCGGGGTATTTTGGACATTTTAAGGGTCAAATTTGTTGTTTTAATTTTTTTTTTGATCACTTAAACAACTAGTTAAGAAAAGAAAATGGTATCCTTTTATTAATATTGAATTAAAGGAACCTTCAGTTTAAATTTGGGAAAGATATCTGACCATCCCCCCTCCCAGAGCCGGACTGGGACGCCGGGCGATAGGGCGCTAGCCCGATAGCCCGGCCTGGCCTGCCACTGCATTGCCTGTAGTGCCAGTTTTTAGTAAATTCATCGCCGAGACGATAGGTTTTGATTCTCGAAGTAATTAAAGCAAGTTTTCATTATACTTACACAGTCTCTATTAATTTTCGCATTTATTTTTTGTTAGTTATTCGGATTAATATTGAAATTGGGGCCGAGTACTTTTTTCGCATTTCGCGGTTGCCGGTTCTACCGCCAACCGCGAAATGCGAAAAATTCTGCAAAATGTATTGTCTGTTGCTACTACGTTTTGCAAAGATATAATTTATATGCTGAGGCTCAGGGAGGCATGCCCTGATCTAGAAAAGGCTAATAAATATTTATTAATCCTTTCTATTACTCAAACGGCATGTGAAAGATCGTTTTTTAAATTAAAATTTATTTTAAATCGAGTAAGAAGGTGTCTATCGGAAGAAAAAGATTTTCTCTCAGTTGAAAACGATAATATTTTACATCAGCTGACAGATAAATCAGAAAGCATGAGAGACCTACTAACTTACTTGTAACTTGATATCTATTTATCCTAGTCTTTGATTTTATTGTTCCTTTTGTAATTTTTGTTCTTTTTTTAATTGGTACCTAGTTATACCTATGTGCAATATGAATTTGGTATTGTTTTTCTGTTTCACATTTTTTTATACTTGTTTTGTATTCTGTTGTTTTCTTAAATGACAATATGGATTTATTATTCAGTTTATGTTTTTTATATATTTTTTGTTTTCTTAAATGACATTTTATTAAAAAAGTACATTTATTTTGTTTTTGTTTTACGTTAACAAAATCAAAATCCCGCTATTGATCTGAAAATTAAAAAAAAAATTGGACGAAACAGTTTCCGATTTTCGCCTGTGATGTTTTTTGGCTGTGGAGAGGTACTTCTCGGTGGCCCGCTTGGGGTTATCTGCCCGGCCTGGTTGGAAGACCCAGTCCGACTCTGCCCCCTCCTGATATTAATATATATACGAAAGAAAATGAGAAAATCAAATTTCGGCTATTTTGATCAGATCTCAACTGATTTGGCTTGGAATGGAAGTAGTCTTTATAACACAAAAACTGTTAACCAAATTTCAGCCAAAAATGTTAAATAGTTTGGCTGAAATTGCAGTTTCAGTCAAATTTTCTGAAATTTTCAAATCGAAATATCTTCGGATCTAAAAGTCGGATCAAAATTTGCTTTGTGGCAAAAGGTAAGCGTGGTATAATATCAAAATATTCGTTTTGAAAAGTAAAAGATAGAGCACGGTTACCTTTCGATTATACATGAAGCGGCTACCTGAGTCACGTAAAACTAAAAAAAAAAAAAAATAAAAATTGTAACACATTCACATACTTACAGAAATAAATACACGCACGCACACACATATATAATATAATATACATTTATCTACACCTAGTCAAAGCAGTAGGCACGACTATACAAATAAAAAATATGTATATTTTTTAAAGTTTTATAAACAATAAATACAATTGTTTTCTGCTTTATACCAGTGCGCACACACATGGTCACTGAGTACACATATATTATATATATAATCAAATGACTAAAAAACGACGGAGTGTAAAAAAGAGTGATTCTTGACTTGTATCATGTAAAAGTACATAAAATAACCTACCTTTTGCCATAAAATTCGATCCGTCTTTTAGGTCCGGAGATATTTCAATTTGAACATTTCAGAAAATTTGACTGAAACTGCAATTTCAGCCAAACTATTTAATATTTTTGGCTGAAATCTGGTAAATAATTTTTGTGTGATAAAGACTACTTCCATTCCAAATTTCAGCCAAATCGGTTGAGATCTGATCAAGATAGCCGAAATTAAGTTTTTTCAATTTTTATCGTATATATATATAATATATATATATATATATATATATATATACACATATTTAAACTGGAGGTTCCCTTGATATTAAGAATAAAGGGATACTATTTTCGTTCCTTAACTAATTTAAGTGGTCAAAAAAAAAATTAAAACTTCAAATTTGACCCTTAAAATGTCCAAAAAACCCCTTTTTGGCCAATAAAACACAGTTCCACCTATTTTAGGGTGTTTGATATTTCTCTTTTGAAGTAAAGATATAAAAACTTTGATGTTCTGTTAAATAATTTATTTATACTTCTGTCAATTATAATAACAATCATAAACATCTTGATTTTACTACAACTAAAAAGTGGGGAAATTATTTCTAGTTTAATTAATAGATAAAATGGACTGAACATAGCCGCCGCCCTTGAAAGGCTAGGCTTTCAATAATAGAAATAAACATACATTTTATAAAAACAACGAATGGCTTAACATTGCAACAAAAAAAAAAGACATTTTGAATCATTGTGATGTTTCAAATGTCCAATTTGGACTCATTTACTCTCATCATTTATTTCAATTGGGAGCTTGCAAATTTTTGCTAATGCCCGTTTAAATACACCATTTGCGGTTTGAACACTGACTACACGCACTACACTGTCGCTACCTGGATGCAGCTGTGATATCCTATCTAGTGGCCAATTCATGGGGGGAAGATTCTTCTCTTTCAAAATGACCATATCGCCAACCTTTACGTCTATGATTTTAGGAATTCTCCATTTAGAACGTTGCTGTAGCGTTGACAGATATTCAGAACTCCATCGACTCCAAAAATGCTGCACTATTTGCTGAAGTCTTTGATAGTGTGACAATTTACTCATTGACAACTCTCTAATATCTACTTCCGGAATCGCATTAAGAACGTCTCCAATTAAAAGGTGACTCGGAGTCAAGGTAGTAAGGTCAGTAGGTTCGTTAGACATTGGGGTAAGTGGCCGCGAATTTAGAATAGCTTCTATTTGTATAAATACCGTGTTCAAATCCTCATAAGTTAAATGAGCGTTTCCGACTACCCTTTTAGCATGAAATTTAGCAGATTTCATTGCGGCCTCCCATAAGCCTCCCATGTGAGGGGATCTTGCAGGCAAAAAGTTCCAGACAATATTATTGGTGGTTAAGAACTGATTTATGGCCTGATCATCGTGACCTTTAGACAACAATCTTTCTATATTTTTTAATTCATTATTGGCACCGTGGAAGTTGGTGCCATTATCGGAATACAAATTTTTACAGATTCCACGGCGCGAAGTAAATCTTTTTAAAGCATTTAAAAATGAATTAGTGGTGAGATCTCCTACCAACTCCAAATGTACAGCCTTGGTTGTGAAACAAACAAATATACAGACGTAACACTTAAGAAGTTTACGATTGCGGGTTTTCCCATCCCTTACAAGGAGAGGCCCAAAATAATCTAAGCCACTATTATAAAATGGTCGTACTGGCTGCACTCGGTACTCCGGCAAATCTGCCATTAACGGGTATACTGTTAGCGGATTGTTTTTGAAACAAATAATGCATTCGTGCAAAACCTTTCTTACTAGGCTACGGCCCTTTAGCGGCCAATAGGCGAGACGTAACATAGCTAACGTTAACTGTGGGCCAGAGTGAAAGTTTCTAATATGCTCATTAATTATGATAAGTCCGGTTAATGGGTGTTTATTGGATATAACTATAGGAAATTTCTGATCAACTGTAACATTAGACTTTGATAATCTGCCACCTACTCGAATGATTTCGTCTTGGTCGATAAACGGATTTAATGAGACAAGTTTACTATTCGCAGAGACACAGTCGCCTTTCTTGAGCTTTGAGAAGTCCTCAAGAAATTCTGAACTTTGAGCGATTTTAATCAACGTTTTTAAAGATTTGTTTATTTCATTAGAAGTTAAAGGTCCTATTAATTTAACAGATTTATTTAACGCATTGTTTTTAAATCTGAGACAGTAAGCTATCACCCGCCTCAATTTATTAAGAGATGAAAATTTTGTAAATATTTCTTGGTCAACAACAGCCGAAATTGTGACTATTTTAGTTATCCTGCTTTCGGGTACGTTGTCAACATGAATTTCTTTTATTTTATTCCAACAATTTTCGTTACTAGATAGCCATGTTGGCCCTGACCACCACAATGGGCAATTTACCAAGTTTTCCGGGTTGCAACCGCGAGATATAATATCTGCTGCGTTTTCATTTGAGATACATGCCTCCATTGATTTATATTTGTCAAACTTTGAATCTCCGCGACTCGATTACATACAAAAGTTTTCCAGTGCATAGCTGGACCTGCCAACCATGATAAAACAATAGTGGAATCGCACCAATAAAGGAGCAGTTACACGGCGCGTGATTAGGCGAGCCTGGCTCAGCGAGTCACGAAACACGCGCCGTGTGACATAGGCAACTTGGCATGGCTTGCGACTCGGGAGACGTTGCTCGCGTCGGCTCGCGTCTTCCATCTAGTTGTCGGTAACTGCGCCTGAAGATCAGTCATCAGTCGATCCATGCAGTTTTGACAAGCCTACAATCCACAACCCCACACGAAATTTGCATTGGTCACGCGCCGTATTGACACATCTGGCTCGCTATCCGTTATACGGCGCCTTAATACACATTCGTTATTTTAATATCTAAAGCAGTGATAACCTTATCAGTTAGTTGAGCTAATAACACCGCACCGCAAAGCTCAAGTCGTGGTAAAGTTAAACATTTTAGAGGAGCTACTCTGGATTTTGCACATATCAGCCGAACAGACACCTCATTAGCTGAATTGACCGTCCTTAAATACAAGCACGAGCCATAGGCTGCAATGGACGCGTCACAAAATCCGTGAATCTCTGATACTATAGTATTGGGTATGGATATATGTCTTGGAATAACCAATTTATTCAATAAATGTATGCGATCTTGGAATTGACACCATTCGGTATGAATGTCAACTGGTACAGACTCATCCCAATTGATGCGCAACTGCCACAATCGCTGTAAGATTATTTTTCCTTTTATTGTTATAGGACCTACAAGACCCAGAGGATCGAATATTTGGGCAATACTGGAAAGAATGGTGCGTTTCGTTACTATACGATTTTCTAAGTTTGAATTCGACATAACCTGTAGACTATCGGTTTTAGCATTCCATAAAATCCCAAGGTTTTTATACATGAGTCGTCTGATATAATGTACTGCGGTAAAATATTTTCCAACTGACTGGAATTATTTAAAATATCTTGGTTATTGGACACCCAGTTTCTTAAGTGAAAACCTCCGCCTTTGAGAATTTCGCTTATTTCATGTTTTAATAAGATAGCATTTTCGATCGAATCTGCCCCGGTTATAAGATCGTCCATATAAAAAGCTCTTTTAATGACTTGGCAAGAATTGGGGTATTTAGACTCGTCAAGACAAGCAAGTTCATATAAACAACGTGTTGCTATAAATGAGGCAGGTGATGTCCCGTAAGTAAGTGTGTTTAGCCGATATTCTTCTAACTGTTGCTCAGAAGATGGACGCCAAAGGATGCGCTGCATGTCCCGTTGACTGTCTGTTACTAAAATTTGCCGATACATTTTTGCAACATCGGCAATCATGACATAAGTGTGTTTTCTAAACCGTACTAGTATAGAGAAAAGGTCGTCCTGAATCGTAGGACCGGTTAACAAAATATCATTAAGAGATTGACCCGACTCTGTTTTAGACGACGCGTCGAACACGACGCGTAGCTTGGTAGTAAGACTTGTTTCTTTGTGCACACCATGATGTGGCAAATAATATATAATGCGTTTATTTTCATAAGGTATATCTGAGAATGTTTGATAATTTTCGTTAATTTTTGTCATATGTCCGAGTTTTTCATACTCAAGCATGAATTCTTTATAGTCTTGCCTTAAATCAGGAGAATATCTGAATCGTTTTTCTAAAGCTAAAAAGCGTTTTTCAGCGAAATATCTTGAATTTCCAAAATCTTGTGTCAATTCACGCATTGGTAAGTGGATGACAAAACGACCGGTACTATCGCGTGTTGTAGTTTCGGTAAATATTCTCTCGCATTCGGCCTCCTCATTGGAATACTTGCGTGAATTACTACATTCCTCAATTTTCCAGAATTTTTCAAGTTGTGTTTCCAAATTTTGCATCGATAAATTACAGTGTATCTTTGAGCTACAGACATTTAAGCATATAGGGCCAGAAACTATCCATCCAAGCTTTGATTTTTGAAGAATAGGTTTGTTAGGTCCGATCATTATTTGACCAACGCAAAGTAATTCCCAGAAGATACCTGCCCCAAGTAGTACATCTATTCTATCTGAACTGCTAAAACGGGGGTCTGCGTACGTTATATTATCCGGAAATTTAAGATTTGTACGATCAAAAGACATACATGGAATATTTTCCGTGATTTGATTAATAATTAAAAACGAAATTTGTTTTTGATAGGCATTATGTAAGGACCTTACAATAGTTTCTGTTTTGCCAAGAATTTTAGCTAATGATTGTCCAATCCCAGTAACCGGAATATTAACTTTATTACTTGACAGTCCTAATTTGGTGAATAAGTTTTTCGTTATAAAATTGGATTGAGATCCATTATCTAACAACGCTCTGCATTGTATTAAATTACCGTCTTTGTCAGAAATATTAATTAGAGCAGTAGATAATAACACGTGTGGTTCAGAGTTAATACTACAATGTACATTACCGAACTTTATTGACTAGTATCTGTTGACGTTGACGCCGATACTGAATTGCTTTCATTTTGAGAAATAGTAATATTAGAATTTTTATTTAAGTTATCGTCGCCTAGGTGCAAAAGACTGTTGTGTCTTTTTTGACAAATCCTACAAGGACTAGAACGACATTCTGAGTTAAAATATCCTGGGCGTAGGCAATTTGTACATAATCTGATTTTCTTTACTTCTTCCAAACGAGACTTGACAGGAATTTTAATAGATTTTGACAAGTGTAAACTGAATGAGAACCCTTGCAAAAAGAACAGTAAATATTTTGAGTTGACACAAAGGAAGTAGAATTCGTTTGTCTGAAGTTAGATTTGCTATATTTGCTTGTATGAGCATTATTGCTATTGCTAGATTCCAGAGTTTCTAGTACGTCACATCTACCCGTTAAAAATTTTCTTATGCCCTCTAACTTAGGATCATCTAACTTTGCTGATTTAGCTTCCCAATCTCTTTTAGTAACCGAATCAAGCTTTGTTGATATAAAATACACTAGTAAAACATCCCATGTATTCGTAGATTCCCCTAGATTTTGTAAAGCTCTCAAATGTTTGTTAATGTCATCCAAAAACGTTCTCAAATCATGCAATGATTCCTTTGCTATGGGCTTAACATTGAAAAGTGATGATACATGTGCTCTCTTTATTAATTTTTTGTTGTCAAATCGAGTTTTTAGAAGTTCAAATGCCGTTTTATAATTCTTCTCCGACACTTCGATTGCTTCAATTATTTGCCTAGCGTCACCTTTCAAGTCATCTCTTAAATAGTGAAACCGTTGAATATCGTTTAAGAGCGAATTTTTATTTATTAAAGAATTAAAAGTGTCTTGAAATTGTGGCCAATCCCGATAATCACCAGAAAATGTAGGTAAAGGTATTATTGGTAATTTTATATTGCTTCCAACCAGAGGCCGCACATCTGAAACCTGAGGAGAATTCTGCATGATCCTTTTGCCCGAGCCACGATGTTGAAATAGCTTTCTTCGAATAATTCGCGTTGTTGTGTTTCCTCGGGAGATTCGGCTAACAACATTTCTATGTCGGTTTGTACGGTATCGAATTCTAGCCATTTTTGTGCAATTGCCTCTAATCGCGTTTTTAATTCAGTAATCGAACGATTATTGTCATAAAAACCGGATATAAAGTTTGAAAATCTTGTGACTTGGCCTTTAATACTACCTCGTTTAGCTTTGAGAGCTCGCAATTGTGCCTCAACATCCATGCTAAACGGTTGTGGTGTTTAAATACAAAATAATTAAATTATATTTTCGTGATCAATTTTAATTTGATATGAAATTAATATTTTAGAAGCATAAAATTAAATCACTAAAGTTATGTGATCATTAATGAGTTTGAGAATCAAGTTATTTACACAAATAAATGCAAAATAGGTTTATAATGCAACGGACTTACTTTATCCACTTGCCCTACGCCTCTAATTATATTGTCAGTTTGACAGACCTCGATTTTCCATCCAGGCTGCCGGCTTGCGATTGAGCGATTATGTTGAAAACTTCTAGATACCGCTTGTCGTACTAGATGTATGATTCTTTGCAGAAAGGAATATCTTACCAACTCTGCGTTTCAATATATCTTGATTGAATAATATTACTCTGTTACTCAGCTGATGATTTTATGCGTTTTTCCAGCGAATTCTGGAAATATGTCAGTCTTCCAAATTAGTTTAAGCTTTGATGTACTGTAAAATCAAAGGCTTAAGTAACTACACCCTGCTAGAAGGACCAAAATGTTTGATATTTCTCTTTTTGAGTAAAGATATAAAAACTTTGATGTTTTGTTAAATAATTTATACTTCTGTCAATTATAATAACAATCATAAACATCTTGATTTTACTACAACTAAAAAGTGGGGAAATTATTTCTAGTTTAATTAATAGATAAAATGGACTGAACATAGGGTTTTGTTATACTCGCCATGACAAGTTTATTGAACAAAAATACAAAACTTTGTGTAATAAAAAAAATAAATATGCAGCGGACCATGGCAAAAACTCGTTTTTAGTCAGTAACTTTTCAGATTCATTTTAAACTATGCAACTGTAAAATTCTGCTTTATTGTATTCTTGTTTGTTAAACCACATACGCATGTTCTTAAAGTAATTGTAATTGTAAAAAGTAATTGTAAATGGAGAAAGTAATTGTAATTGGAGAAAGTAATTGTAATTGGAAACAGTAATTGTACTTATTGAAGTAATTTGTAATTAGATAGTTCAAATAATATAATTACAAATTACAATTCTTATAACAATTTTCCTGCAATTACAATTCCAAATTACTTTAATCAAAAAAAGTACTTAATTACAATTACAATTACACGAAAAAAAAAAGGAATTGTAATTGCTAATTACTTTTCCACCAGGAATTACCCAGCTCTCCCTGATAATTACACTGCAGTGCATTTTTTAAGCCAAACTTATTGGGCGACAAAGCTCGAAATATTTTCAACCTAACCTGATTTTATTGGTAATGAAATGTTACTTACAGCAAACACTCATAATTGGCATATAAATGGTCACACGCACCATTGCCAGCATTATCATAATTGACACTTTTTTGGAAAGTCATAAATGGATCCTAAGCGACATGTCCTACCGGCCAACAGCTAGCCATCCTTCAATTTGCCAACAGTATATAATAATGGACCATCAAAGGATCACCCTTTAGCCAGCATATTTTTGGCTGTAATTTCACACATTTTTAATATATTGGATTACAGGAACACTGTTCAGTAGGCATATATTTTGCATAACCTACTGAAAAATATGTTCGAGATATGTTAGATACCAGACCAAACAATGCCGTCATTATTGATATTTTGTGAATTGAGAAGTTTGGAAATGTCAGGTACCAAGAAAAGCAAAATAAGTTGTAAGCTAACAATAAAATATTTATTATAAATAGTAAATGTAGCGTACCATAGATGGCGCACTAGACTGTTCCGACTTTTTTCAGTCTGGTTATACTCTACACTTTTCAGTGCAACAAACCATAGAACTAAAAGTCTTAGGAGAGCTGGAGAAAGTTAAAACAATAAAATTTATATGACAACAGAAACAAAAATATTTCTTTAATGTGAGGCTTGATGTTGAGATGCAGGATTTTGTACAAATTTTTATATAAAACACTTATTTGAAAGCGATATGAGGACCAAAATATATTTTTCTAAGTAAAAATTCGGGAACTGGCTGATGAAGAACTTTAGCTAACTTTTACTATTTCTCTGTCATCAATTTTTTCATTTATTCCTTCATTTTTTTTTACCATTTTTATACATTCGGGGGCCCCAATTACGTGGGGGCCCTGGGCACGTGCCCTTATGTAAATCCGCCATTGAAAATAAGTACTTAAAAGACTTAACAAACTGTCCAAACCAAAAAGTTAGCTTGCACATATTTTAACGAACAGGCCAAGCGTAGAACGAAAAATCAAACGGCGGATGCTGCTCGGCGCCCATGAGAGATTTTTTCATATTACACAATGCGCATGCGCATTTAATTGCCGCATTTCCTTCGCTGGACCTTTGCTTAAAAAATTACAAGCGGTACTTTAATATTAGCCTGCATATATAAATAAAAGTACCATCAATGTGTAAACTGAAGCAGCATTTTTTATGGTTGTACAATAATTGACCATTTTTGGTTATTACGTGGCAATTCATAACAACATAAAGTTATGGTACGCCTCCATATAATTTATTATGGACCATAAAAGGCTCACCTATGCCATAAGAAAGCTATTGATTCCTACAATGGTTCTAAAGGGCCGCAATTTTTGTGTTTGCAGGGTTAGTATATGATTATAATAAAACATAGATTATATAACACATGATGGACAGGGAGCTGGTGACTGAAAACTTACGTCATAAGGTACAAAATTTTTGACCTTTGAGTTTGGTGTGCGTAGACAAGCTATTTAAGATTCTCTTTGTCTTACGCGTCAGACCCCGCCGGAACGTTTAGTCAGTAGCGGCTCTCAAATTTTTAAGAAAGGGCCAAATTTTACGTGATAAGGTACATGAAAAAAACCAACGAGGCTTTGTGTGGAAGGCCCTCCCTAACTCAAAACCAGATCGTAAGACAAAATATTCGGGGGCTTTTTTGCCGTAAGACAATAAGTTTGATTTTTATAAAAAGTGCCAAAATTTATGTCATACTCATACTCATACTCATTTTATTTGACTATATTACATACATGTCAGGTATATTTGTAGCATGTCAAAATACAATCATCTACAGATAAAGATAAATATAAAATCTTTTTGAAAATATAAAAATTTCAGTCAAATATTATTAAAATAATACCATATAAAAATATAATACATACAAACACAAATAGAAATGCAAACGCAGGTACCTAAATGCATTCCACACAAATATACATACCACACTATGAACAGGTTATTAATATATAAACTTAAAAAGTCTGGGTTGCATCTAAATAATCAGCCACCGAATAAAAACAGTTTATTAAAATAAAATATTTTATTTTACGTTTAAAACAGCTGTAATTCAACGATTTAATATTCGTCGGCAATTTATTATATATATTTAAATTTAATGAATTTTTTTGTGATTTAGTTAATCTAAAACAACGAGTTCTTAATAAACTACCAGATCTAGTAGAATAATGATGAATATCCGATTGACTGTTGAAGTTAATAATATTTTTGTGACAGGCCTGTAGCTAGGGGGGGGGGGGGCAGGACGGGCGACGCCCGTCCTGGAATAAGTTTCGCCCGACCTATGGTGATCGTAATGGGGGTCAATTTCAACCGTCTTTTCAATATTTTGAAAGAGATTGGGTAAAAAATTTTTTTTTAGGATTTCTTCGAAAAATTTTTCGGACTAAAAATATTTTTTTTGGATTTCTCCCCCCCGCTCATCAAAAATTTTTTTTACGAGCACGCCCTGAAAGCACATTCTAGCTACAGGCCTGTTTTGTGAATTTCCAATAGGATAAAAAAAATAAAAAATGAAGGAACGGGCATTATGCCCAATTTAATAAATATAGGTTGGCAATGGTCAATAATTCCTGCACGTGCTATAATGCGAATGGCTTTTTTTTGCAGTATAAAAATTTTTTGGGCATGAGTTGAGTTACCCCACAGAATAGTTGCATAGCAGATATAACTGTGGAATAAGGAAAAATAAGTAGTTTTAGTAGAATTTCAGGACTTAAAATATTTTTCATTCGACGGAGTAAAAAGTGACTCCCAGTAAATTTACAGTACTACCTTCAGTGATATTAACATTTGAGGAAAACATGATATTCTGTGTTTTTTCTCTGTTTAATTTAAGTTTATTTGTTGTGAACCAATTCTCAGCTTTTTCTTCCGTTTCTTTTGCAATTTTAGTTAGATTTAACAAACTCTTTTCAGAACTTAACAAGGTGGTGTCGTCAAAGAGAACACACTTTTTGGGACTTAAATAGTAATACAAATCATTAATATATATTATAAATAATATGGGTCCAAGGACGGAACCTTGAGGCACACCATTCGTAACAAAATTGAATTCAAATGTGGTATTATTAACTGCAACGTATTGTTTTCTATTATTTAAGTAAGAACTGAAAAGTAATAGTATGACATTTTTTCTAGTAGAATGTCGTGAGCGACACAGTCGAAGGCCTTGGTAGAGGTCACAGTGTAATCATTGTGTGATTTCCCTCTTCAATCTTCATAAGGTACATGCAAATTTTTTCGCCAAATTATTCGTTTCCATGTTCTGTTCAGGAAATTCCAACGTAAGACATAATTTTTGTGGGCATAACCGTTTTAAGACAACATTTTTTTGTTAAGAGGGCCGAAATTTACGTCATATGGTACATGAAAAAAATCAACGAGGTATTGTGCGGAAACCCCCTCTTAACCGAGAACCGAACAGTAAAACAAAATATTCGGGAGCCGCACGCTCATATTACACAGAACAAAACACAGAAACCGACAAATGAGAAGGACGTATAAACATTTTAAGCACACCGCAAGTCACACGAGGGAAATACGAAAATCACAACTATATCAGTTATATCAAACCATTTGAAATAATATTAAATTTAATTAAATAGTATACTTATATTCGAGTTTATGAGTGTATTATTTATTAAATATGCAATAGATATAACGCGCAGCATTGCAACATATATTATAAATCTTAAATGTGAATTATTTAAATTAATTCTATAGTTTCTAACCCCTACCTAACACTTACTATATATTAAATATACAATAATATGGTAGATATAATGCAGCATATATTGAAACATATATTATAGATCTTAAATGTGAATTATTTAAATAAATTCTATAGATTACGACCCCTATACCTAATTCTTATTATATTTTTAATTATCTATGATACACTGTTAAGTTTAAGAATATTTTGTGTAATCGTGATTTTTCCATCAGAAAAGAAATGTCTATAATACGTCCTAAGAGAGTAGTACACTTGACGTCTTGATTATCACGTACCACTGACGTCATTTTTTGGAAGAATGACCTCTAAGGTCTAGAATTACCTTTTTTCGACGTCATAATAACGTCAGAAAACGTCAGTCTGCTATCTGGGAAACTACCCAGGTAGCAAAGGCACGTGAAAATGACGTGAAAAAATGGTCAGGAGTGACGAGAAATGACGAGTTAGATGACGTAAATGAAACGTGAAAATGACTTCCTAATGTCTCAGACGAATGACGTCTTTTTCAGGTTATATTTGGTAATCCCCCCACAGGTTTTTAGTAATAGGAACATATAAAACTACATACTAGTTAGTAATCTACTTGATAAAAATAAAATAATTAATGCATAAATAAGTTTTGTCCTAATGAATTTGTTTGTTAGCCATCCGTAATTTTATTTACATTAACATATCTAATATTGTTTACCATCACTTCAACTTTTTCTCACAAGGGTTGCCTGCAAATTATAATGTTTATTAAGTTATTCAATTCATTTTTACTTACCTTTATCAATTGCGGTCCGTAGGATTCGAACCTACATGTCTCCCGTTGTCCGTATTACAGTACTGACGCTTCAACCAACTGAGCTAGCTTGCCGACCGCTGTTTCGGATGCTAAAAGCAGTATTTATGGTGGTGAATGAAGTCTTTATTATGTGAAATTGAATTTCTTGCCTTATTTAAAATATATGAAAATCTTTCAGGTTCTCCGCTTCGAGTTACTAGTATTTTTATTTATTTATAATTATTAAGAAGAACTTATTTAATTTAATTAAACTGTCACCAGTGTCACCTGAGAAGTACGAGTAGTTGTTGAACAATGTAATTATTACATTAATTAGTATTAGTGGCGGTTCGTTAAAAAAAATATATTTTCCCCAGATCTCGAAATTGAAGAGCAGAGAGGGAGAAGTCCGAAAAAAAAATGTCCTTATCTGAAATTTGATGAGCGGTGGAGGGGAAGTCAGGAGTCAACTATTTTAAGTTGAGGTACTTATACAAACCTGGGAAGCAGCGTTACCACATTTGGTAGATTTTTATTTCTTTTTAGTAGAATTTTAAGGATTTTTTTAAAGTTTGGTAGGTAAAATTTGCTGGTAGATTTCTGATAATAATTATCAGAAATCTGCCAGCAAATTTTACCTACCAAACTTTACAAAAATCCTTAAAATTCTACTAAAAAGAAATAAAAATCTACCAAATGTGGTAACGCTGCTGGGAAGTGTGTTGGAGAAAAAACGGTAAAGGTGTAATATCGTCATCTACAACATAAACAGAATATTTAATGGTCTAAAACAGACCTAAAGTTGAAAAAAACCAATAAGCAATTATTACCTTAAAAAAATCAACTAAAATTTTTTTCGCAATAAAAAAAAACGGAATGAGCAGGGGCCGAACCGCCGACCTCATGATTTGGAAGAAGACGCCTTAAGCACTCGGCCACCAACCTTTCTAAGGCTACGTATCTAAAGACTTTATAGTTGGAACACGCAAAACTGATAAATTTTGCTTTTTAATGCATTTTAATCTAATTTTATTATTAAAAGAATAAATAGAAATATAATTTAAACAAATAAACTGCCGAATCTTTGCAAACTCTTTCGAATATAAATTATTTTGGATAATGTTAAAAAACATTTTATCCTCGAATAAAAACGTCAATACTTATCCCTCACGACACGGTTTATTTTTTTTAAACTTTACACTCTGCTTACGATAACAAAATGCCATTAGCGAGTTTTAAAGTTTGTAATCCGATAAAATATAAATAAATTTAACACCGAAAAAAGACGACAATATGACGTGATGTGTAGCACGTCATTTTAATGTCATTTATAAGACGTCATTCTGTCGTCGATTTTTAGTGCCCTGACGTCTTTTTGACCAGAATCACCAGATTTTGACGTCATTATAACGTACCTTTGCTACCTGGGCCCAGTTTATTTGTTTAAATTATATTTCTATTTATTCGTTTAATAATAAAATTAGATTAAAATGCATTAAAAAGCAAAATCTATCCGTTGCGTGTTCCAACTATAAAGTCTTTAGGTAAGTAGCCTCAGAAAGGTTGGTGGCCGAGTGCTTAAGGCGTCGTCTTCCAAGTCGGTTCGGCCCCTGCTCATTCCGTTTTTTTTATTGCGAAAAAAATTTTAGTTGTTTTTTTTAAGGTAATAATTGCTTATTGGTTTTTTTCAATTTTAGGTCTGTTTTAGACCATTAAATATTCTATTTATGTTGTAGATGACGATATTACACCTTTACCGTTTTTTCTCCAACACGCTTCCCAGGTTTGTATAAGTATATTTTAAATAAGGCAAGAAATTCAATTTCACATAATAAAGACTTCATTCACCACCATAAATACTGCTTTTAGCATCCAAAATAGCGGTCGCCAAGCTAGCTCAGTTGGTTGAAGCGTCAGTACTGTAAAGGCGCAGTTACACGGCGCGTGATTAGGCGAGCCTGGCTCGGCGAGTCACGAAACACGCGCCGTGTGACATAGGCAACTTGGCATGGCTTGCGACTCAGGAGACGTTGTTCGTGTCGGCTCGCGTCTTCCATCTAGTTGTCGGTAACTGCGCCTGAAGATCAGTCATCAGTCGATCCATGCAGTTTTGACGAGCCTACAATCCACAACCCCACACGAAATCTGCATTGGTCACGCGCCGTATTGACACATCTGGCTCGCTATCCGTTACACGGCGCGTGGTTTGCCGAACCACGCACCAGGTTCGTGGAACGGCGAACCACGCGCCGCCTTAATACGGTCAACCGAGACGTGTAGGTTCGACCCCTACCCACCGTAATTGGCAAAGGTAAGTAAAAATGAATTTAATAACTTAATAAACATTATAATTTGCAGGCAACCCTTGTGAGAAAAAGTTGGAGTGATGGTAAACAATATTAGATATGTTAATGTAAATAAAATTACGAATGGCTAACAAACAAATTCATTAGGACAAAACTTATTTATGCATTAATTATTTTATTTTTATCAAGTCGATTACTAACTAGTATGTAGTTTTATATGTTCCTATCACTAAAAACCTGTGGGGGATTACCAAATATAACCTGAAAAAGACGTCATTCATCTGAGACATTAGGAAGTCATTTTCACGTTTCATTTACGTCATCTAACTCGTCATTTCTCGTCACTCCTGACCATTTTTTCACGTCATTTTCACGTGCCTTTGCTACCTGGGTGCACATCAAACATGGTAAAAAATTTTGTACCTTATGATGTAAATTTTCAGTGACCAGCTCCCTGTCCATGACAGTTTACACGCATCTGGCAATCACCCTGTATAACAAATACAGCCCAAATTCAATGGGACGCATTCTACTAGGTTATTTTTTATCCCAGGCAACAGACCGACGTTATATTGTCGTCATTTTTGGTCACTTTGGTTTCTGTAAAGACGTAAGAATGACGTGAATATATCACACAGTACAGGCGCCATTATGTGCCGTGATTTAGAGACCTTTATCTGACCATATGTAATGGCTAAAGTCCTAAGATGGCTGATACTTCCCTTTCTAAGTAAAAGCAAATCCTTTTAAATACGTATGAAGTAAGTCAAAATGAAGAGATTCAGGCGCAGACTCACCTCAAAACCCGCGGAGGCGCTCACCACCCCTATACGAGTATGGCAAATATTCGCACCTGATCTGAGCCCCATTGAGCAAGTTTATCACGTTGTTCAGAGATGATCGCGAGTTTCAGGCACAATTCAAGCTGCAAACAATACTGATGATTCAGTAATTGCCTTTCAGGAAAATTTAAACTCACTTTGAATAAAATTGTTGACAATGTTGTCAACTGCCGCGGTAGTAATTAAGGCTCAGGGAGCTGCAACTAGATATTGGTTTAGTAAATTACTTCCACATCCAATGGAAGTATAGTAACGACAAAAAAAAATTTAAAAATTTTTATTGTTCAAATAGGCTTAGAATGTCACGAAATGTCGAGATTTTAAGTTTGAACGAAAAAAAAATTTCTGTCTGTCGGTCTGTCTGTCGGTCTGTCTGTAACTTTTTTTGTGCGCACGTTTACTCTGGAACCGTTTGAGATATTGACTTGGAATTTGGTACACATATGTACTTTAAACGAGATCTAGAACTAGATTATATTTTCATCTTGTTCTGTCGAAGGGTTGGGGGGTAAATTTGGGGAAAATAGGTAAATCAAGCAGGTAAGAGTCCATAAAATTGGTATTCAGTATATACAAGAAAAGCTAAGGTCCCAAAAAAAGTTTTGGCATTAGCCACCCCCGTTACCACCCCCACCCCATTATTAAAGGGGATGAAAAAAAATTGTGATTTAGTGTGTGTACAAGAACCAGAAACCTCAAAATATTTTTTACTTCATCTACCCCCACTACCATCCCCCATCACCACCCCCAGCCCGCTACCGATGTGGGGTATCGTTTTATGGGTTTTTGGGGTAGAGGATTTCAAATATTATATTATTAAAGTTCCATAAACAATTATTTCCACATACAAATTTTTTTCGTTGTGACTTGGATAAAAAATTTGGATGTGGAAGTAGTGATTCCTTGGGCAGCGGTTTTTTAATCTCATTTTACAAAACTGAAAAAAGTATCACCAAACATAACTACATATGTCGCCCTGTATAAAATCCATAGACGTAATATGGATATGACTATACAAGCTAAGCCAGTTAGTTGTAAGCACTGACCTCTATATATTAAATGGATAGCCGATGTGTGAGCTGAAAAATGGTACAAATACAATTTGCGCACGGGGCTGCCGAGTTTGCGCAGTAGGAAGAGTGAACTTAGCCACTCGTTGCTAGCAACACGTTGCCAACTTCACGCTGTCAATTAATTTTTGGCAACGGAAATAAGTTTTGAGGCAATCATGTATTGATGATTAGAAAATTATAAATTCAGTATTTGGTCACAAAATAATTATTAAGGAATATGACATTACCACATTTCAATACATTAAATTAATAACCGTTCTGTGAGCTGAAAAATGATCACAATACGGTCAATGGGGAACTTGCCCGTTTTTTTTTATTTCTTTAAAGTGTGTATTTATGTATAAAAATACGCCATACCGAATATCAGCTCTTAAATCGCAGTACTTTGCAATAAATAATTAAACTTGAAATGCTCACGAAAAGCACTGTGACGTCACCGGATGAAAACTGGTCTCACGTGGTGTCCAACAGATGGCGCACTTTAGCCATTTACCCTAATTAATGGACTGGGCGGCGGTTAGCTTTGAGACGTCCGCATATTCGGTCATAAGTCTTTTGTTTTTTATGTTAGAGAAAAAATAAAAAAGTGTCGGAAAGCTCAATTAATTCTCTTTACATAAGCTGTCTACAAATTTTTCGAAAAAAACGATAATTATCGAGATATTCGACGAAATGTAGGAAATTACACGTTTTCCTGTAGAGTGTATGTAAATCTTAAAAAAATAATTTATCTTAGAAACCTTTGTTTCGAAGGGTCGAGATTAACGGAGCGTCAAAATAGTAAAGATATTAAGTGAACATCATAAATGAGATCGATTTCAGTTAATTACCGATTCATTACGGTGACAAAATGGAGAAATTTTACCGAAAAAAAAAGTCCCAAGTCCCGCCCCTCTAATTCCTTAATTTTTGTCGGAAAGAGTTTTAGCAAATTTAACTATATTTAAATTAGCTAGAGTAGTGTTTTGGCATGGGAGCAAAGATTAAAAAGTTGCCAACTGTAGAAGCTCAAAATTTGCGATTTTTTGCCGTACGTGGCCGACATTTCTGTAGTTCTCTTCGAAACGAAAAAAAAAAAAAAAATCAAAAGTCTGGTGACAGCAAAAGATTCGTAGTGGAAAATACTCGTTTGACCTTATTTTTTATTTCGAGCTAACTCCCACAGTTTTGGAGATATCTGCGAAAAAATAGTAAAAAACAGCTTACATTTCGGAGTCGAAAAAATTGACGATTTGCACGAAAGAAAGTTCAGTAAAAAGTGTCATGGCGCACAGTATAATGGTATAATGGTCGGACATGTATAAAAACTTATCACTAAAACATTTAAAAGCGAAGTTGCGAGCCACACTTGTGGAAAAAGCATATTATACGCTAGATGAGTACCTTGATGATACACTATAAAATAGTTTCTATTTCTGTTTTTACTTGTAATATATTTTAAATTGTATTGTTATTATAACTATTGTTCTGTCTTGTGTTATACATTATATATTATTACGTTAGTCTTTTACTCTATTACATTAGATTCTTTTTTTACTATTTTACTATATACATGTATACCATATTTCAACTGTAGCATAGTTTCTTTTTTTTGACAAGTTCTACACCCTCTGGGTTTTTGTAATTTTTTTTATTACGTGAACAAATAAAGACATCTATCTATCTATCTATCTATCACTGTAATTCACTGTCATAACATCGTTTTCATTACGTTTAATGTTAAACCTGCTTCCATTGAATATAAATAGTCTTTATTAGGTTGTTTCGTAGTCTACAATATTTAGAAAATGTCGAATTATGCAATTTGTCAAACACTGTTTCCAACTCTCAGTTTACTAGAAGAGTTGGCAGCAGTGATTGACAAATTGCATAATTTGACATTTTTTAAATATTGTAGACTTCGAAACAACCTAATAAAGATGATTTATATTCAGTGGAAGTAGGTTTAACATTAAAGATAATGAAAACAATGTTATGATTATTATATTATAGGTATTTAATTGTTGCAAAGTTTGGAAATTAGACGAGTTGGTCAACATGCGCAGTGAATTACAGTGGTACCATTATACTGTGCGCCATGACACTTTTTACCAAACTTTCTTTCATGCAAATCGTCAATTGCAAAAACATGCAATCTTGACACGTTCATATTTTTCGAAAAACACCATTGGGACGGCCGTACGATGTCGCGACGTAAAGAGGAAGTCTTCCAGATAAACCTGATAGTAAATTGCACGGCGAAATTCGAAAATTCGACTCGGCACGGACGAATCAATAAAAGTAGCATTTTGTGACATTTCAGAATATTGAAGATGTTCTTCCAACGAATTTTAGGTTAGGTGGTCCACTGCTAGTTGTTTCTGACAAATGAGCATACGAAAGCAGAATCGGTAGGTAAATTCGGGTTCTGAAAATTATCGTCCGAGAACTGTCAGGAGTTTGCGCAGTTGCTTTTGATGCGGTCGGATTTGGAACTGCGCAAACTCCTGACAGTTCTCTGATAGTTCTGGGCAAAAAGGATAAGATAGAGTGGAAGCATTGTATATAGACTATCTAGTAGTATAACCTTATGGAGATTTCGTTGGATGTGAAAGGAGGCTACGTATAGATGGCATAACGATCGAAGGATGCCAGCGATTTAATTGGTGGAATGAAATGATTATTATTGGTTGAAATCTCTTGCCTTGACCACAGAAGAAGAAACAATCAGAAGGGAATGTCGGCAAAAAATCCTTTGATCTCGTGTTGTAAATCTCCGCCATACAATTGTTGGGCGAGTTCAGGAGAGTACTCAATATTTTTTACCCCTTTTAGGAACGGCCCGGAAGAGAATCAGAAAACCTGTGAAACATTAGATGAAGACAAATAATATTTGTTTTAGATTTTCAATGTTTCTTAACTAATTAGACGGCATCATGATACAAACTGTATCACGAGGCGAGATCACGCCATTTGTCGCTGACGATCCGGTTACAGAAGAAATCCGTGATCCGGGCCTGGCACGATTTTTTACAATTCCGTCCGAGACTGACAGTGCGCGATGTAGATGCGCGAACTTTTCCCGCCAATGGGAGAGTATATATGGGTATCTTGAGTCATCGGCTTTATGTAGACAGTTTTAGTTGTTTTTTTATTCATAATATATTTAAATCTTTTCAGTTGTCTTCTCCGTGTGTATATTTTCCATTACCCGCACAGAAAGTTTAAAGATGAAGAACTGCCAGAGTTGAATATTTTTGTAGAAATCTCAAGCCATCCGCTTTATGTAATGACTTTTAGCTGTCGTTTAATCACATGTTCAGAGCTTTTATATTTTCTTCTCCATATTGTATATTTTCGTTTACCTGCATCTCCAATAATGTCATTGCATACGCTGTTTAGTGTGTTGACGGTAGGCGATCGGCGAGTTAAATTGTTATTTAAAATTTGATCTTAATCACAGCAAGCGGTGGGTTTATATAGCATAGATAAACCACAAATAAATCCATATCTCGGTAACAAAAATTTAATTTGTATTAGGTATCTATGTATCTATGTATGAATGCTGGCATTTTTTTATTAGTTCAACATGAAATAATAATTAAAAAGGTTAAGGCTTAAAAAATGATTTACGTAAATCAAATTATTTATATTTTATTTATACCGTGTGTGTATAGTCGCGGGCTAGGCATGGGGAGAAGAATTACAACATCGCGCGTGCCAGCTGGCTGCAATGAAATCCCTGCCAAAAATTCCGCATAGAAACTTATAAAAAAAAAAAGTGATGCGGTTTTATCGTTCCTATAAATTATATTATTATTATACAGACAGGATTTTATCTGTTTTATTAAGTTTTAAATCGGTTATGAAACAGTAATTCCGAATGAGCTATTTGGAATTATCATGTTGCCCTTTCATGAGTACTTATATGAAATATACAACAAATCTACAGTTTAGTGTCTGCAAATGCACCCTTGCCCTTATATCTGTAAACATATGGAATTACAGATACAACTTTAAAGAGATTCTAAACTTTTCTATAAGTAATATCATAAGAGTCCAGTCCGTCCTTTCTCCAGTATATATCGTATATAACACACCATTTATCAACATGTTTTTATTGTAAATTTCAACATTGTCTTTTTATTAGTATTAATGTGGATATACATGTCAACAAATGTACAGTTTCAATTGTATATTTTACAGATGTATTTTTATTGTAAACTTCCATTTTGCTTTTTTATTAGTATTAATTTGGATATGCATGCCGACAAATGTACAGTTTAAATTGCATATTTCAAATAGAAATACTAATATTGTGGTAAACACAAAATACTGCAAAGTCCTTATTTCCTCGGGTGTTCTTATTCTAGCCTAGAAGCAATGAATGAGTTGGCAGTGAAAGAGACTGCTTTACTTTTAATTTAATAAACACACGTCAGTTCCTTAGGTCACATTAGAGTAGATATGAATTAGCGACACGTATACAGCTCCCTCTACTGGAGCCTGGAGTAAAGCTGCTGCTGAAATTTCTATCAGTTTCTACCAGAATGGAGCAGCAAACATTTACTTATACCACATCAATGAGAATTTATGAGAACAGTATCTAAGGTAAAACGTGCGGCTTTCCGTGGTTAAATGGCAAGTGTTTCTATAAGAAACGAGCTGCATTAGGTTAGGACAGTTTTGACTTGCAATTGAAGATTACTAATTATAATGTTTGAATAGGGATTTATGAGATCAGCTTCTATGAGTATTAATGTTTTTTTTCAGTAATATATTAAATGTGTTTTCATTTGTTTGAATGGGTAAAAAGAAAGGTCAGTTTTCAACTGCAATTAAAAATACAAATTTAATCACTTCGAATGGGGTTATACGCGATCAATTTCTAACAGTATTTATGCTGTTTTCCGAATATAATTGTGATGAGGTTTGATCAGTAACAAATTGTTCACTACTTGTTCTGATATGGTCGGAAATTCCAAGTACACATTTAGTATTCCTTCAAAAGGATTGATGAGAGCAGTTTCTACGAGTATCTATTTGTTGTTCCTCTAGTAAATTATATAAGTCTTTACATTTACTTATACTATCTCAATGAGAATTTATGAGAACAGTATCTAATGTAAAACGTACGGCTTTCCGTGGTTAAATGGCAAGTGTTTCTATAAGAAACGAGCTGCATTAGGTTAGAACAGTTTTGATTTGCAATTGAAGATTACAAATTATAATGTTTGAATAGGGATTTATGAGATCAGTTTCTATGAGTATTAATGTTTTTTTTTCAGTAATATATTAAATGTGTTTTCATATGTTTGAATGGGTAAAAAGAAAGGTCAGTTTTCAACTGAAATTACAAATACAAATTTAATCACTTCGAATGGGGTTATACGCGATCAATTTCTAACAGTATTTATGTTGTTTTCCGAATATAATTGTGATGAGGTTTGATCAGTAACAAATTGTTCACTACATGTTACGATATGGTCAGAAATTCCAGGTACATATTTAGTATTACTTCGAAAGGATTGATGATAGCAGTTTCTACGAGTATGTATTTGTTGTGCCAATAGTAAATTATATAAGTCTTTATCAGTATGCATTCGGATCTAATTTAAATATGAAAATTATATCAGAATAAAGCAACCAAATATTTTAAACAGTATCTATTTGTAAATCCAGACATTTACTTATACTATCTCAATGAGAATTTATGAGGACAGTATCTAATGTAAAACGTGCGGCTTTGCGTGGTTAAATGGCAAGAGTTTCTATAAGAAACGAGCTGCATTAGGTTAGAACAGTTTTGATTTGCAATTGAAGATTACAAATTATAATGTTTGAATAGGGATTTATGAGATCAGTTTCTATGAGTATTAATTTTTTTTTTTCAGTAATATATTAAATGTGTTTTCATTTGTTTGAATGTGTAAAAAGAAAGGTCAGTTTTCAACTGCAATTACAAATACAAGTTTAACCACTTCGAATGGGATTATATGCGATCAATTTCTAACAGTATTTATGCTGTTTTCCGAATATAATTGTGATGATGTTTGATCAGTAACAAGTTGTTCACTACATGTTACGTGTGGAAATTCCAGGTACATATTTCGTATTACTTCGAAAGGATTGATGATAGCAGTTTCTACGAGTATGTATTTGTTGTGCCAATAGTAAATTATATAAGTCTTTATCAGTATCCATTCGGATCTAATTTAAATATGAAAATTATATCAGAATAAAGCAACCAAATATTTTAAACAGTATCTATTTGTAAATCCAGACATTTACTTATACTATATCAATGAGAATTTATGAGGACAGTATCTAATGTAAAACGTGCGGCTTTCCGTGGTTAAATGGCAAGAGTTTCTATAAGAAACGAGCTGCATTAGGTTAGAACAGTTTTTATTTATTTATTTATTTATTTAGAAGAAGAAACAAACAGGTTACAAACCTAATTACATGTTTCTTGAGGGGGGACTACAGGCGATATAACCCGCTGGAGCCAACCCGGGCGACACGCTTCGAAGACCGGGTTTTGATTTGCAATCGAAGGTAACAAATTATGATGTTTGAATAGGGATTTATGAGATGAGTTTCTATGAGTATTAATGTTATTTTTTTCAGTAATAAGTATATTAAATGTGTTTTCATTTGTTTGAATGGGTAAAAAGAAAGGTCAGTTTTCAACTGCAATTACAAATAGGTACAAGTTTAATCACTTCGAATGGGGTTATATGCGATCGGTATTTCGAATATAATTGTGATGAGGTTTGGTCAGTAACAAATTGTTTACCACATGTTACGATATGGTCGGAAATTCCAGGTACATATTTAGTATTCCTTCGAAAGGATTGATGATAGCAGTTTCTATGAGTATGTATTTGTTGTTCCAATAGAAAATTTGTCTTTATCAGTATGCATTCGGATCTACTTTAAATACAAAAATTATATCAGAATGAAACAACCAAATATTTTAAACAGTATCCACTTGTAAATCCAAACATTTAAAGATATATTTTAATGAGAACCAATCAGAAGAGTATCTAATGTAACGCGTGCGGCTTTCCGTGGCTAAATTTTAAAAGTATTTTTAATAAATAGCTTTAACGGATTTGAACAGTTTTAATCTGCAATTCCAGATGAATAGTTTTAATTGTTAAATAGGGATCTATGAGATCAGTGTCTTTGTGTAATGTTTTTTTTTTTAATAAAAACACATTTTATTTTGAAAAAAAAACATTACACTGACCTCATAGATCCCTAACAATTAAAACTATTTATCTGGAAATGCAAATGAAAACTGTTCGAATCCCTTAAAGCTTATTTATTGCAAATAATTTTAAAATTTAGCCACGGAAAACCGCACACGTTACATTAGATACTGTTCTGATGGATTCTCATTATAATATTATCTTTAAATGTTTGGATTTACAGGTGGACACTGCTTAAAATATTTGAGGTTTCATTCTGATATGATTTTTGCATTTAAATTAGATCCGAATGCATACTGATAAAGACTTATATAATTTACTGTAGGAACAACAAATAAATACTCGTAGAAACTGCTCTCATCAATCCTCTTGAAGGAATACTAAATATGTACCTGGAATTTCCGACCATATCGTAACATGTAGTGAACAATTTGTTACGGATCAAACCTCATCACAATTATATTCGGAAAACAGCATAAACACTGTTAGAAATTGATCGCATATAACCCCATTCGAAGTGATTAAACTTGTATTTGTAATTGCAGTTGAAAACTGACCTTCCTTTTTACCCATTCAAACAAATGAAAACACATTTAATATATTACTGAAAAAAAACATTAATACTCATAGAAACTGATCTCATAAATCCCTATTTAAACATTATAATTTGTAATCTTCAATTGCAAATCAAAACTGTTCTAACCTAATGCAGCTCGTTTTTTATAGAAACACTTGCCATTTAACCACGAAAAGCCGCACGTTTTACATTAGATACTGTTCTCATAAATTCTCATTGAGATAGTATAAGTAAATGTCTGGATTTACAAATAGATACTGTTTAAAATATTTGGTTGCTTTATTCTGATATAATTTTCATATTTAAATTAGATCCGAATCTTTAGTGATAAAGACTTATATAATTTACTAGAGGAACAACAAATAGATACTCGTAGAAACTGCTCTCATCAATTCTCTTGAAGGAATACCAAATGTGTACTTGGAATTTCCGACCATATCATAACATGTAGTGAACAATTTGTTACTGATTAAACCTCATCACAATTATATCCGGAAAACAGCATAAACACTTTTAGAAATTGATCGCATATAACCCCATTCGAAGTGATTAAACTTGTATTTGTAATTGCAGTTGAAAACTGACCTTTCTTTTTACCCATTCAAACAAATGAAAACACATTTAATATATTACTGAAGAAAACACATTAATACTCATAGAAACTGATCTCATAAATCTTTATTCAAACATTATAATTTTGAATCTTCAATTACAAATCAAAACTGTTCTAACCTAATGCAACTCGTTTCTTATAGAAACTCTTGCCATTTAACCACGGAAAGCCGCACGTTTTACATTAGATACTGTTCTCATAAATTCTCATTGAGATAGTATAAGTAAATGTTTGGATTTACAAATAGATACTGTTTAAAATATTTGGTTGCTTTATTCTGATATAATTTTCATATTTAAATTAGATCCGAATCTGTACTGATAAAGACTTATATAATTTACTATAGGAACAACAAATAGATACTCGTAGAAACTGCTCTCATCAATCCTCTTGAAGGAATACTAAATGTGTACTTGGAATTCCCGACCATATCATAACAAATAGTGAACAATTTGTTACTGATTAAACCTCATCACAATTATATTCGGAAAACAGCATAAATACTTTTAGAAATTGATCGCATATAACCCCATTCGAAGCGATTAAACTTGTATTTGTAATTGCAGTTGAAAACTGACCTTTCTTTTTACCCATTCAAACAAATGAAAACACATTTAATATATTACTGAAAAAAAAACATTAATACTCATAGAAACTGATCTCATAAATCCCTATTCAAACATTGTAATTTGTAATCTTCAATTGCAAATCAAAACTGTTCTAACCTAATGCTTTTAATCATGGAAAACCGCACGAATTACATTAGATACTGTGCTCATAAATTCCCATTGATGTGGTATAAGTAAATGTTTGGATTTACAAATGGATATGGCTTGACTCGTTTTGCTGGTCAATTCTGATATAAACTAATAACAATTTCAACAGCAACTTTACCTAACTCTTATAGAAACTTATTGACCATATAGGTTCTCATAGATACTTATTAATTTTTGATAATTTTCAATACGGATTGATGAGATTTTTTTGACAGGGATAACAGAGCTGGAATGCTCCACCCGCTCCACCAACGGACGAATTTACGGCTGCCGGTGTTGTCAAATCTTTCGCGCTACGTGAATGTACATGCCTAATGGGAAATTACACGCACGGTATATGAACGTAAAGAAAATTAATTAATACCTCTAGAAAACATAAAAATCAAAGAATTTTTCCTGCCCGTCGCACAGTGGCACGAATCGTGATTTTTTGATATCCAAATTGTCATAAATCAACCTGCAGAGGGCGACTATAGAGTGCTAAAAAATGATGAAAAATGAAATATTTTTGTTAAAGTTTGAGGCGAGAAGTTTTGAATATTTCTGATAAGTACTTCTAAGTTAAAGTAGACTAACTTTTAAGTTCCAGGAACAAATTGAAGATGGCGGATCCAATATGGCGAATCGTAATTTCTTATACAATTTACGTAAATCTTGTTACTCAGGGGTTTTTGAGGTCGCTGATAAGAATCTAATATCCAAGTTGTCATAAACCCACTAAACAATGCATTATTACTTTAATAGAACCTCAATATTACAAAGTTACATGTAATGTTATGTAAAACAGATCATGAACAGTGTCGTAATGTTGCTATAAAGTAATTTGTCATACTATTAAATGTTACTCTGTTACATTGTTAAAAAGGTAACATTGTGAAAATATTACTTAATGTTCATAACATATTGACGTAATAATTTATCAATATAACTTGCCACATTACATATATTTAACGTGTTACATTACATACTTATTTATATCTCACCATGAATATCATTGCTGCAATGTATGCTTAATATTCGAATCAAGCGCGGATCTAGAAATTTCAATAATTTTTTTCTCGTCTGTGGCGCATGGGACCCATACGAAATATGGGAAATAACATCTCGAGAAGCACTTCTCTAACGACCCCTAAAAAATTTTGAAAAAGCAGTTTGCGAAAATTTTTTTCAAAATTCGGTTACCCCCCCAGGTCTAGACACTCCTGTTTAAAATAATTTTTTTTTGTTATATGAATTTTACTTTTCACAAAAATACATCAATACGTTTCATTACTAACTGAGATACAACGAATTGAAATTTTGTGATTTGTTAAATTGTAAATCACAAAATTTCAATTCGTTGTATTTCAGTTAGTAATGAAAATATTTTCATAAACTTCAAAACATATTGTTGTATTTTTATGAAAAGTAAAATGCATATGACAAAAGAAAATTAAACAGGAGTCCCTAGACCTCGCCCCCCCCCCCCCCAGGTTACCCCCCCCGGTAACCGAATTTTGAAAAAAAAAATCCACAAACTGCTTTTTCAAAATTTTTTAGGGGTCATTACAGAAGTGCTTCTCGATATGTTATTTCCCATATTTCGTATGGGTCCCATGCGCCACAGACGAGAAAAAAATTATTGAAATTTCTAGATCCGCACTTGATTCGAATACTAGTAAGGCAATGTAGTATCAAGATAAATGTAAATATTAAGGTAACATTAATTTAGTTCTGAATTAATATTGCCCCAAAGTAACAATAACCTTGGTTGAATACTATAGTTGTCCCAGTGCCAGTTAGTATTAGAGGATTACGGACAGAAATATTGTGTCAAATTATGTGTTTCTACTCATAGGAAATTGTAAGATGTACTGTACAAATTAGTGGGGGACACATTATTCGACAGGCACCTGTCCATAATCCTTCAGCACTAACTTGCATCAGTTGAGGCATCTATAGTATTTAATAAATAATCACCTAAATTTAAAATAAAAAGAAAACATTTAATTAAAAATATATTTTGTTAAAAATATACATAAAAATATACAATGTATAAAAATAAATAAAAATAAAAATGCAAATTCCCAACAACAAAAAAACTAGTGTTATAAAAAAAATCCATATTATTCATTGCCTCTCTCGCTGTTTCCTTTGTTTGGCGAAGCGCTGCCATTCAGCTACCACATCTTCGAATTGTTTTGCTGTGGTGGCTGCGAAGGTAATTTTGACAGCCTCTGTTAAAAAATGGAATATATTAATATCTGATCGAGAATACAGTATAGAAGTATCATAGTTACTGACATAACATAGTTAATCATTATCTTTATTATGGTACAAAAACACGAAACCATAGGTCGAGTGTCTTTCAGTTATCGAGTTATATTATCAAAATGGCAACCAAGCTTAAGTGCAAATAAAAATGTAGGCTATTCAAAATAGAAACCTCGAATGGTGTTTGGTAATTTGTTAGTTTTTATATCCATTAGCAGAGAAAAACATTGGCTGACGTGTACGTTGCTGATTTTCAGAAATATTCTCAATTTACTCCAAAAAATGTCAAAGTAAGACAATCAGTCGGGAATTTTGCCCTGCAAAATGTGGAGTATTAATGATTTTGACATATGTTGTTTAAGTCGAGGCCATGATAAAAAACACAAGTTTTCAACCTTGGGGGTGGGGAGGAGGCGCGAACCGCCATCTTCAATTAAAGGTGCAAAAAATTGTTTTTCAAAATAATTCGGCAACGCTCAATCCTACGAGAAAAATGCTGAAGACAAAGTTGAAGAGGACAAAATTTCCTACATTTTTTGTATATAAATTTTTATTGTAAGTCTAATGTTTAAAGAGATACAGCGTCAGACAAATGGGTTTAAGAAAAAATTTTTTTTATTATATAATGCATGTTCACAACATAACAAATTTTATATTATTATAATAAAGATATATTATAATAATACTTGTATTGAAACTAAAAAAAATATTAAATTGACGGAACAGTATTACAGTGGCTTACATCATTTCTCGAAAATAGGAAACAAAAGTTATTAAATTTAATGACAGGTATTCAGAAGAATTGGCAATAAAAATGGAATACCTCAAGAGTCAGCACTTGCTCTTATACTCTTTTTATAATTTCTAGATAATCCAACATTTTTTAAAGAAATTTCAAATTATAAAATTTTATGTCCTGACTATTGGCTACAAAATTTTAAATCCCTTACAAAATCCTTACACACATTTAATCCTTACAATTGCTTAGAAACATTCAATATACCAAAAGTGTAAGTAATTATTATGAAATCAAAAACACTGCTCTCTAAGCCTGTACGTAAGTAGTTAAGTAAGGCCGATTCTAACTCACTTCCGTCAGTAGAGTAGCAATCAGAGTTCTGTGTGACGTCATCATTCCGGCAGCCCCGCGGGGGGCGGGCAGGTGATAGATGATAGATCCTATGATCTAGGTTCTAGTGTGAGGTGAGATAATGCTAGATGATAGATCCTATTATCTAGGTTGTAGTGTGAGGTGGGATCTTCTTAGATGATAGGTGATAGGACCTAATGGGAGGGGGGAGATGGGAGATCCAATCCCCGAGCTTAGATAAGAGATTATATCTAAAAGGACGTGGCTGAGAGTATACAGGGTGTGTCTAAAATAAGATGGCTGCCGTTTATTGACTAATAGTATTGTATGTTTACGTTAGTGGGCGTTAAGAAAATGGCTACTGACGTCCATCATTGAGATTAAATAGACAAGTCTTATAATTATGAGATAAATATTCATTTACTTCTATATGTTAAGATTTGAATGTAAAACTGCGGTCAAATGCAGAGACGTTATCGGATTCCAGGAAATTGTTAATGTAAATAAATGCGACTGTCTACGGCTATATGTATATTTAAAACGTGATTAATTACCTTTAGATAACTACAGCGGTTAGATCAAAGGAAATATCGAGACCCAATATAAGCGCTTTTCAGACAAGTCTAGACTTGTTAGCCTGAGTTTTATATAAGATAAATATTCATTCGCTTCTCTACGTTTAGATTTCAATTTAATAAGAATATAATGCAGAGCTGTTATCGGATTCCGAGAAATTGTTAATGTAAACAAATGAAATCATTTCTGATAGCCTACTAACATAAGATAGGTATACGGTAAAGATGCATGCGAAGAATTTTGTGTCTTACAATACATGGTTTCTTATGGGAATATGACCCTCGACCGCCGAGTATAAAAGCAGCGTCATCTCCCAGTCTACATTGTGAGGAGTGGAGCTATCAAATATTTATACTAGAGGTCGGTCTAAGAAGAGCGTGTGTTAATATATGAGTAAAATGGCTAATAGAAGCGATTATTTATGGCCACATGTCTATGTAAATAAATATTAATAATAATAATGACAATAATAATATTAATAATAATGATAAAACCATCATCGATATATGTATTCAAGTCTTATATGAGGAAAAATTGTAGTTGTCTGCTTCAGAAGATGGGTATGGATTTGAATGTATAAACTGCGGTCAAATGCAGAGGCGTTATCAGTTTCGAGGAATTTCTTAATATGAACAACGACTGATTGATTATTAAAATGACTCCCAGCAGTAGGTATATGTATACGCTTAGTGCAGCTTAATTACTTTAGATGAAGACAGCGAACTGAAAGGAACTGTACGTAATTAAAAATGTAAAAATAGTGTAAACAATATGATTGACATTTTTAATACAATTGCAGATATTTTCAGTTAAGAACCGGACATTATAATATATCAAGAAATATCAGTACTTTATAATTTAAGTGACTAAATTAAATACCGATAATGAAGTGAATAGTAATATTTTAATAATTAATACAGAAATATTAAAATATTAGGCTAGAACAAACAATTGTAAGCAGTGCGATTGAGATATCAGTTTTGAGGAATTTCTTAATTCATAATATCAAATCTAAAAATCTCTAAAGAAGTCGGTGGCTTAAGACATCGAATTTAAGTTTTAATTTTCGTATGGAAGCATAGGTTCGGATCCTGACATTTATTCTAGGGAAGCAGCGGCGGTTGGTGAAATTTCAATATTTTTTTTCTCGTCTGTGGCGCATGGGACCCATACGAAATTTGGGAAATAACATCTAGAGAAGCACTTCTCTAATGACCCCTAAAAAATTTTGAAAAAGCAGTTTGCGAAAAAATTTTTGAAAATTTGCTAGCCTCCCCTGGGTCTAGGGACCCCTGTTTACTTTTATTTTTTTTTGTCATATGCATTTGACTTTTCATAAAAATGCATCGACAGGTTTTAGAGTTTGTGAAAATATTTTCATTACTAACTGAAATACAATGAACTGAAATTTTGTAATTTACAATTTAACAAATTACAATATTTCAATTCGTTGTATCTCAGTTAGTAATGAAAATATTTTCACAAACTCCAAAATCTGTCGATGCATTTTTATGAAAAGTCAAATGCATATGACAAAAAAAAATAAAAGTAAACAGGGGTCCCTAGACCCAGGGGAGGCTAGCGAATTTTCAAAAATTTTTTCGCAAACTGCTTTTTCAAAATTTTTTAGGGGTCATTAGAGAAGTGCTTCTCTAGATGTTATTTCCCAAGTTTCGTATGGGTCCCATGCGCCACAGACGAGAAAAAAAATATTGAAATTTCACCAGCCGCCACTGTAAGGGAAGCTAATATATTAATGCAGTCAATTAATTTATTTTTCATTAATATATTTATATTTATAAGACATCGAAGAGTGGTGGGTGAAGTATCACATAAAACTAAACACTAGAAGCTCACTTTATTGGCAGTCATTAAGTCAAAGAAATTAGTATTCTAACATTCATGTTGAAGCCGCCTCGGATGAAATAAAAAAAATCATTTTTTTAAATTCATCGAAATGAATATTGTACATGCTACAATGTATGTGTTTTTTAATGCTGAATTCAAATATGCAATCAGAAAAATTAAATCTCAAAAAATAAATCCACCCCAAGCGAAAAATGAAAAATTCAGATTTTTCAAGTTTATTGCATTAAAAATGTTCATGCTACATTTTCTGTGTTTTTTTAATGCCGAATTCAAATATGTCATCAAAAAAAAATTCAGTCTTGTAAAATAAAGCCACCTCAGACAAAAAATGTGAAAAACTCATAATATATTTCATTTATTTAAATACATAATACTGTAATAGAGACGCTTATACGGACGCTTATACGGACGCTTATACGGAAATAAAATATATAGAATAATAATGGAACCTGCTTGAATATTTAAAAATTAGTATTTTTTCTATCAGATGTGCGTATAGGCATGACTGTGATAGAAGCCGTATATCTATCGTTTTCATGCTAAAGGTCTCTTGTATCAATCTTTGCTTGTCACTAGCTACGCCATCAAAAGGTAAAATAGAAATAATTTTAGCTTTCGTAAAAGACATTTACATTACTATTTTTTATTTTTATTTGTACTATATATATTAACGTCCTGGCGAAGTTTAGCTAATGCTACCTCACCACTTAACTAGGACGGCGAGATGAGATACGATTACCCATCCAAGTATCGGACTCAAACAGCGTGCCTTAACTTCACTGATCGATTTCTCACCACTGAAACCGGTACCGTACTTCACCTCACATCAGCATCCTCGAACTAATGATATTTTTTAAACGAGTTAAGTACTTGATTATTTTATACATATGATTTGAATATCCCGCGTACTGTTCTCAAGATAGAATACGAAGATGGTGAGGCAATGTGTCATGCATCAATCAGCTAATTGAATTTTCTACAAAGACGCTGGTTAACAGGGATATATTATGGTGTTCTTATTATTTACATCGATTCACATTCATGAATTATCCTACTGGACTTCTGCTTGCTGTATGGAACGTATGACAGCATTACGCCATCTGTCTTGCTTACCTGTTAGACGCACAACATCGTTATGATTTTTACTATATTCCATCATATAATAATATAGCAGTAGTCATAGGTAGATAATGATATCTAGAGGTATCCATTCCTCTTAGATAATCAGAAAAATTACATTTGAAGACTAGAAATTTTGACCAAAGAGCAGCGATTAATTCGATCAAAGAAACATGAAATATATACTATCAAACAGAATAAGGTGGCACTCAGTCCGTATGATGATAAAAGAATTATAAATTATATAAATACCGATACGAAACCTTGGGGATATAATTTCCAACAAGTCTCGGCTCGTCAGATGACGTCATCGAAGCAGTGAAGCGCTTGGCAGTAGCCGTTCGGATTCATTTACTTTAGAGACTTTGATCGCGATGGACGGGTTAGAAAAAGAATTGCAGTACAAGCTTGTACTTATCACTCGCGACGTATATGAGAAGTACATTCAAAATGCATTGAATCGGGGTAATTATCAATTAGTTCATAAAATTTTAGAAAAGATTGTTATACCGGACAAAGCTTTATACTGGATGGCTTTAAGAGATAGTTCTAATTTCGATTTAATGAAAAAAATATTTACGAAAAAACTTCAAAACGATATTTTTATTCAGCAGTTGGAATATATTTTCCAAAGAGAATGTATTACTCACCTTACCGTGTATCGATTACGAGAAGTAATTAACAGACATTATCCCGCCGCGAATAATAGTTATTTTAGAATTTTTTTAGAAGAATTATTAACGTGTAATGATGATTATATGTCAATTGATTTTTATTCGAAATCGTACCCGGCTAAAAATATTTCTGATAATTATAAAAGTATTGATTGGTCGATTAATAAAGCATTTTGCGAGGCAGCTTACTTTACACAATACGAATTTCTTGAAATTTTGTTTCGAGTAATTGGTAGGAATAATATACATTTCAAATTAGATATTAATTTCAATGAAGAGCATAAGCAGTTAATAAAATGGCTAGAGGATAATATATCCAAAGGTCGCTCTGGGCAGCCGATTGGTTGGAGCTCTGGTCCAGACAGCGGGCACTGGCCATCGACTACCTTAGAAGATTATGTTAAGACGCTTGACATAGTTCGTCTACATTTTTTGTAATTAGTATTAAAGTATTGTAATATAAATATTTTACATTTAATAAATTAAATTATTTATAAAATGTGTGTTTTTATTTCCTAATACCTATCCTGACATGATGATCATGAGAGAGGCAGGTGAGACAGCTTGAACAGCTCCAACAGCTCGAACAGCTCCAACAGGTGTAACAGGTACCGTACCTGTTACACCTGTTGGAGCTGTTCGAGCTGTTGGAGCTGTTGGAGCTGTTCAAGCAGCCCATATACATATACATGTATTATATATGGTCAACTCCAACAGCTCGAACAGCTCCAACAGCTCGAACAGGTGTAACAGGTACGGTACCTGTTACACCTGTTGGAGCTGTTCAAGCAGCCCATATACATATACATATACATGTAATATATAGGGTCAGTTTCAACAGCTCAAACAGCTCCAACAGGTGTAACAGGTACGGTACCTGTTACACCTGTTGGAGCTGTTGGAGCTGTTCGAGCTGTTCAAACAGCCCATATACATATACATATACATGTATTATATAGGGTCAGTTTTAACAGCTCGAACAGCTCCAATAGCTCCAACAGCTCGAACAGGTGTAACAGGTACGGTACCTGTTACACCTGTTGGAGCTGTTGGAGCTGTTGGAGCTGTTGGAGCTGTTCAAGCAGCCCATATACATATACATATACGTGTATTATATATGGTCAGTTCCAACAGCTCGAACAGCTCCAACAGCTCCAACAGGTGTAACAGGTACCGTACCTGTTACACCTGTTCGAGCTGTTGGAGCTGTTGGAGCTGTTCGAGCTGTTCAGACACTTAATAAGTATGAGATGCTATCAACTCATTGAAATAAAAAAAGATTATTAATAACATTTTTTATTAATATAAAAAAATTATAATTAAAATTGTGTAGAATTAATAAAATAATAAAAACACTGGTCTGGCTATCCGGCAGGAGGGCAGATCGTATGTTAATTAAAAAAAGAAATTTATTGGTCTCGCCGGCTGACAGATCGACCTCTCCAAATCTCCGAAGAAATTCTGAGTTCAATGGAGTCTGTAACAATTTAAAAAAATATCTATAAGTATTGAGTTATACGAAACGGAAAAAATATTTTAAATACCTTTCATGATGTCGGCTAAGAGTATCAGCCGTGGCATCTCCTGTGGTGGTGGTGGTGGTGGTTGCGTTACGGGGTCCTAGGGCTGAGGCAGCCCCAGGTACCTCCAGCCCTCCGGTGGGACTTGACACATTGAACATTGGCAAATATTGCCCGCTATCAGCTCTCTAAGCCCCGTTTGATTGTGCATCTTTGCAACGTCTAACTGATCACCGCGCTCTGACTCGAGGCGAGAGCTCTCCCCCCACTTCTCTCTCTCTCTGCCCCCCACCCCACTCGTCATTCATACACGCACACATGTATACAGAAATAAAAGCCGGTATGGTTAGCATAAATTTGTTTATTCAAAATCCTTATCTTTATTTACAATATACCACTGATATATCGAGTAGACATTCTGCCTAGAGCAGCGCAAATGATTATTAATATGTTTATGACAATGATATTCTAAATTATTTAACATTAAACTATTCATATTATTACAATTATATAAGTCTATAATATTATTATTATTAGACAGATAATGCTGAAGCCATCGCTTCTTTTCCAGTCCCTTGACATAAACTTTTGCTTCTCTCTCAAGTACGTGGCTGTCGATGAAGTCCTGCAGGTCGCCGTACCGGAGATTATCATAAGGCGTGGACCATTGGAGACCGTGCACATGATCAGTTATCCAATTAATTTGCTTCTGAATATTGTGTGTTAGAAGCCCGTAACTAACAGTCGGTTTAATTATCCGATGTACACACGAGACATCGGTAATATTAAAAATTGAAATTTCTTTACATGTAAAAGCTAACTCCTTTTTATGCTGGAAGCCCTGCACGTCTATTATATACATATTAGTATGGACGAATTATACTGGTTAAAGGATTGTAATAAATCAATCTATCATGAATTATAAGACAATATGCAGCAGTGTCTTTCGGAATATTTTTATTAGTGCTAAATTCCAGCCTAATGTCCACTGCACTCGACTTTACAACCTCATTCTGACACGAACAGTCGATAACTACCAGAGGAGCTTTAGTTTTAAATTTATATTTAGTAAGCAGAGGTTCATTTTCTTTTTCATAATAAGATTTCTGAAATTGACAGAACATTTCATACAGAGTAGCACAGAAATTCTACTCAAAATTAATATTCAAGTTATCATAGGGATATGATTCCGAATTTAAAAAAAGTTTAAAATTAGTCAACTCGCAGTGATCAAATTCACTCATACGTTTAGCGACTGCATTTTTACGACCCGTTTGAAGACCGAAAATAATATATCGCGGTGTCTCTAACTGAGACGAAGTTTTAATATTCCAAGTATGCGTCTGCGATTCCATCAGCATGGGGTATTCATGTAATTCCCAGCTTCTAAACGGTACAGGCAAATCGATATTCCTCTCTAGATATTTCATTAATTTTAATCGCTCAACGTCAGATACAGTCACGTGTGGTACACGCCATTGAACGATTTCCAATTCTACTTTAATATTTTCATCGGCTACAAGATTTATGATTGCGTTTGTATCAATACTACTGCGAACGAGTACCAGCTCTTGACGGACATTTAAAATAATTCTTTCAAAGGTCTCTGCGAACCCCAGACATATTTTTAAAGGTATACATGCGTCAAAGTAACCGTTCTCGTCTGCAAAATTATCATCCACATCAGTCCACCCAGCATTTTCTAAGTGATTCGCGTCATTCGGAGTGAATGATGCATATCCCTTCATAACAGTCGCGAGGCCTGGATTTCTACTGCTGTCCACAATTTTACCGCTCACTTCGTATCGTATCTCGTCAAACAGATACAATAACCCCATTTTATCAAAGACCGCTGTGTTCGAAACCGTACCATCCTCTTTAAGTAACCGGCCCCGCATATACAGCGAACTAGCATACGGCGCAGTATACACATCCTGCTGCTGAATGGGTATACGAATTTCGTCGTTATTATTTAAATTTCTGATTGAATATGGTCCATGACTATGATTTTCAAAATTAGTTATCGCGGTTTCAAACGTAGGCTTCTCAAACACGTTTAAAATATTCGGATTCATATTAGCACTTTGTAACCGAGAGAGTAAAGAAAACGTCTATTTTTAGATGTTAACACCTTGAAGGTTACAGGTGAACTGTTTCGAGCGCGAGCAGGTGTTCCTTTTAAACTATTTCGGAAACTAAGACCCATTCTTCTTCAAGTGCAGTCTTACCGTGATGACCTCGCCACGGAAATTAACAAGATCACCGTCTTGATCGACTATCTTAATTGATATGCTATCTATATGCCTCTTATTAATCAGTAGGTAAATTGCATTAGCGGGACACTCTATTATTTTATAGCCGGGAGGCACGCTAGGAAAAAATTCATGAATAATGTGTACAGATCTATCATTCATGTAACTGCCCGTGATGAGATTACACTCCACGCATATAGCGTTTACTTTTTGAATTTTTGCAGGGAAATCAGATATATGTTTCTCGAGCGGTTTTAGACGACGAGATGTAAATCCTAACAAACTGCCAATACCGCCGGTCTTTTCAAAATTTATCATCTTATTGGATTTTATTTCCACTTTTAACGTATTTTTATTGGATACTATAGAAATATGACCATCGTTACCATGATTCAGAATAAAATGCTTTCTTACGTAATTATTTATATCTTCTATTTCATACGAGCCCTCCGGAATTTTTATAAACTTATCGTCTGTATCATAATATATATGATTATTTGTAGCGTCTATGTTCGGTATGGAGTTATACGCCTCGAAATTTATTAAAGCAAGCGAATATTCAGCGCCGTCTTCAAGGTCTATGGGTGGGGAAAAGTGCGCGGTTAAATTAGATGATTTGCCGGATAATGTAAACGTACAAGACATGTTGCGGCTTCAAGGTTAGCTCTGAGAATGAACGTGACTTAAAAGCATGACGCATTATATAGAAATTGTAAACACAGATGTCCACAATTTACTGTGTCATAAGACTGATACTGCTTGTGATTGTATTCAATAGAACAATTTAAATATTTTATTAATTCGAGAGGAGGCTGTAAATTACCAAAACTATCATAATAAACGGCTTTCGAACCGTTCTTAAAGTATGCAGTCCAATGAGTACCATTACCGCTATCACTATCCAAGTTCACAATGCCCGTCTCAATTTTATGTACGCGTTTAGGTAGTCGGTCTCGCATAAATATTCCTCGAAAATTAGGTATATTTAACATCTTAACATATTTTTTCAGATCCACGTCGGTGAGCGCTCGATTTGGTAATTTTACTAGTCACTTGCTGTTGGTGTTTTTATTCATGTATAGTCCAAGTCCCGTTCGATAGGGACGAAGATAGAGTCCCTTACCGAGGGCGATACTCTCCATAGCCTGATTGTGACGTTTAGATTCTTTAAGCTGGGAGGATGCCGCCTGAGAATCTCTTACAGCTTTCGCTATACCTGCAGATCCACCGGCTAGCGCTCCCAGAGCACTAAGTCCAGCAAATATTGGTATTAGCGGTAGAACGCCACCCGTCTTCGGTATAGGAATAACGCGAGCAGCCATCGGTGATATTTTTTTATCTTTTTTAATACGCTGTACTGCACGAGAGGCCTTTTTAATAGCATCCCCGACAGAGGGAGCTCCACGTACTAGTTTACGAATTTTATTGGATATTTTTTTAAACGTCATCGTACCGCCACATTTTCTTTTTTTACATCCCAAGCCTAATTTAACTTTAGCACTCATGATGCCTGCTACACCGGCTGCTGCCGCTCTTTCTCCGATGGATGAATCCCTAGCAAATACACGCTTCAGAGCACGTTTTGCCAATTCTTTATCGGCAATATGCCGTCCTTTCACATCATTGACTTTAGAATATTGTATGTCGTGGTCACGACACGCCTCATCTAGACCATTAATTCCGCGATCTCCTCGCGCCAGTCTTTTTTCTAATTTAGTACCCGGGCCGCAGAAACGATAGCCAGGGATATGGGCTTCGAAAGGTAATTTATTTATGAGAGTGTTTACAGCCATGTTACCTCTATCACATGTAATAGTAGACTGAGGTGTTACAGGTGATCGAAAGCTATTTATACTTAAACTCCTGGTGGAAATACCTCAGTGTCAATCATGCTTTTCATCAAGACAGGTAACAGTCTGAAAATCGATAATCTCGATTTCGACAGTCATGTGAAAAAAGATAGTAGACATGGTCCTCTGTTACCCGACAGCATCAGGTGTATCATATGCGGACCTTCAAATTGTGGGAAAACAAACATCGTGATAAGCCTGCTGACTCATCCACACGGCTTGCGTTTCAAGAATGTTTACGTCTACTCGAAATCTCTCTACCAGCCTAAATATGAATATCTTAGAAAAGTACTCGGCTCGATCGTGGGATATCATGAATTCAAGGATAGCGATGTAATAATGACGCCTGCGCAAGCTAAAATTAATTCCATTTTTATATTTGATGACGTAGCTTGCGACAATCAAAGTGTGATGCGTGAGTACTTTAGCATGGGACGGCATAAACAGATAGACAGCTTCTATCTCTGTCAGACCTATACCCGCATTCCAAAACATCTGATAAGAGACAATGCAAATTTACTGATATTATTCAAGCAGGATGACATGAATCTTAGACATGTATATTCCGATCACGTTAATACCGATATGAGCTTTGAGGATTTCAAACATATGTGCTCGTTATGCTGGAAAGATAAATACGGATTCCTAGTGATAGATAAAGATAGCGATATTAAACATGGCCGATACAGAAAGGGGTTTGACGAGTATATATACCTGTGATTTTACTATCTCAATCAGTTGATAATTACACATGTTATCTGACGCACCTGTCGACATGGACATTACTAATAAAATTATCGAAGCTCGGAAAGCCGTAAAGCGCAAATAAGAGGCACTCAAAATGCACGATCTGCAAATCGAAAAGTCTTTTGCCCCAATCACCGCACCTTTACATTCAATAGCTAAACATATCAAGCTTGAGACGGACGAGAATTTAAACATTAAGAAAAAGTCTGAACCCTCAGAGGATGAAAAAAATATTAATATTACACCGTCACCGTCGATTGTCGACTCTGAAGAAGGCGACCAGTCAGATGAGAAGTATCTTGAGAAATTTAGCGATCTGCCTAAAACATATATATCTGAGATGATGCATGATACTGAAAATACACATGATTTTCGATATGGTGTACGATATAATCCCGAAGAAGATAAATATTATATTGGAAATTCTGCCATTCAGTTTGACGGTGACAATTTAATAATAAATAATAAAGAGTATCAGGGCACTCGCGGTCTTTATGAATTACTATTTAAAAAACGTTCGCATCACTATAACTATGATGATAAGAAACAGTACATTGATATTGTAAAAAGGACTAGCGCACATAAGAGAAATTATGATTCTGAAAAGCAAAAGTCTGGTAGTAAGAGCTGGAAGTACCTGCATATTATTAAACCGATGCTTTACGCTCGCGAACCTCGGCAACGTGCTCCTGGTAAAGTAAAAGGCGGTGAATTAATGATGCAAGTCACCGATAATGCTATTGATTACGTATATTGGGATGATCCTAATGAACTCGTCGATCGTCTTAGGCTTTTGATAGCTTCACAGGAGGCAGGCAATTCAAGTCATACGAATGGAATAAATAGAATTTTAGAGGAACTATTAGAAAGTAAAATAATCGAATCGCTGGATTAATTTAACAGTACGTAAATTATTGTTGAACTGTAAACATGTCTGCTATAAAAAGAGATATTGTTAATGAAATACATAAGCCGGCTAGAATTAACTTTAAGAGACGAAAAGTCGTAGTTAGAGGTTTAAATGAATTGCTTCAGGCTGACTTAGTCGAAATGATTCCATATGCTAATTACAATAAAAATTATAAATATATTCTCATTGTAATTGATGTTTTTCCAAAGTACGTATGGGCTGAACCAGTTAAATCTAAATCTGGCGTAAATGTTACTCGAGCTATGGAAAAAAATATTAGTCGCAGATAAACGAATCCCCGTCAATTTACAGACTGATAATGGAACCGAATTTTATAATATTAATTTTCAAAAATTAATGAAAAAATATAAAATTAATCATTATTCTTCGTATAGCACTAAAAAATGTTCAGTAGTCGAACGCGTAAATAGGACTATAAAATCTATGATGTATAAAGAATTTAGTATAAATGGTTCTTTTCGGTGGTATAATTTACTTGCTGATATTATTAAGAAATATAATAATACTAGGCATCGTACCATCGGCATGAAACCTGTAGATGTAAATAAAAAGAATGAAAAAATACTCTTGAAATCTGTTTACAATTATCCTACAATTACATACTCACAATTACCTAAATTTAAAATTAACGATCATGTGAGAATAAGCAAGTACAGAGGCGTGTTCGATAAAGGTTATACTCCTAATTGGTCTAATGAAATATTTACTATTTCAAAAATTAATTATACCAGCCCCATAACATACTTACTGACCGATGCACAGAAACAGCCAATAGAAGGATGCTTCTATACTGAAGAACTGCAGAAGGTTAAACATTCAGACATGTATCTCGTTGAGAAAGTTTTAAGGAAGAAAGGAAATAAGGTTTTCGTTAAATGGCTTGGATTTGACAGTTCCCATAACAGTTGGATTGAAAAAAGTAGCATTGTTTAATTTTTATGCACTTATATTAATTATTATTATTATTATTATTATTATTATTATTATTATTATTATTATTATTATTATTATTATTATTATTATTATTATTATTATTATTATTATTATTATTATTGCTATTATTTTTATAGGTTATGTATTCCATGTACATATATAAGCTTTATTACTGTATTATGCGCTCAGATAAATAAAATATATTATAAAAATTAAATTATTTTTTTATTTTTCGTCTGGGGTGGCTTTATTTTTTAAGATTTAATTTTTTTGATTGCATATTTGAATTCAGCATTAAAAAACACTTAAAATGTAGCATGAACATTTTCGTTACAATAAACTTGAAAAAAAAAAATCTGAATTCTTCATTTAATTAGGAAATGGGTAATAATAGTCAACCATTTTTTAAATTAATTTATTAATACATATAAGAAAGAGGTTACATGTTTTGCGATATAATAACAGAATATTTATGTTCAAGTACTGGATTAATTATTTGAGCGTATCGTAATATTTTAATTCGAAAACGATCTCGATCGCGGGCGTCTTGCATCCAGTTACCACATCTAGCAGTTCTATGGGCATAGCTCCAATGGTAAATGCGATGAATTTTAACGTCCTCGCTGAACTGAACTGTTCTCGGACTTCTTCGGCTGGATACTGACATGTTTAAATGTACGTAAAACTTCAACGTACTTAACGTCTTCTCCGAGTAATTTTAAATTGTTTATAAAGTGCTGTAACCTCTTCTTTTTCGGGATCCATCTTTAGGACTCGGTGAATTCAATGTTAGTGGTCGTGCCTGCTAGCCCTCTATATACTAAGTACACTTCTTTTAGTATAATGGTTTGTTGTAGCGTTACCATATCATCATCGGAAATAATGCGTGAGTATCTGGCTGGTAGACTCACTTTACAATTTTCGAGGATTACTTGGACCTGGATACCATACGGTGAAAGTGCTTTATATATATCTAGCACTTTATATTTTCTATCGACTTCCAGCTCATAGATTTTCATGAACGGCGTGACATGAGCTTCAACATTAATTTTTGTGAAAGACATTGCTGCTGCTGCTGCTTGTATATATCGACTTTAAGATTGTGAATGAATGCAGCGATCTCAGGTCTTTACTTTTATGCTGTATTCCACCCCCACTTTTCGTATCGAGTAAGCAGAAAAATATGGGAAAAAATATGATGATTTCATTGTTTACATTATTTCTCTCCAAACCCTGAGACGCTCCTTATAATGGATCACGTGACTTATTAGTCATTGTATTATAACCGTCGGATGCTGTTATCTAAAGACAATTAATCACGTTTTAAATATACATATAGCCGTAGACAGTCGCATTTATTTACATTAACAATTTCCTGGAATCCGATAACGTCTCTGCATTTGGTTACAGTTTTAACATTCAAATATAAAATTTACGTATTGAAGTAGATGAATATTTATTCCATATATAAGACTTGTCTATTTAAACTCAATGATGGATGTCTGTAGCCATTTTCTTAACCTCTAACGTCCTCTAACGTAAACATGCAATACTATTCGTCAATAACTATAAACAATAAACGGTAGCCATCTTATTTTTATTACTAGATACACCATATCACTAGTACACCTTATATACTTATTTTTATTACTAAATACACCCTGTATACTTCTTTTATTACTAGATACATCCTATATACTCTTAGCCACGCCCTCTTAGATATAATCTCTTATCTTTAGCTATAATCTAATATCTAAGCTCGGGATTGGATCTCCCCCCTCCCATTAGGTCCTATCACCTATCATCTAAGAAGATCCCACCTCACACTACAACCTAGATAATAGGATCTATCATCTAGCATTATCTCACCTCACACTAGAACCTAGATCATAGGATCTATCATCTATCACCTGCCCGCCCCCCGCGGGGCTGCCGGAATGATGACGTCACACAGAACTCTGATTGCTACTCTACTGACGGAAGTGAGTTAGAATCGGCCTTACTTAACTACTTACGTATTAAAGGCAGGACCGTCCGCGCAACAAAGGAGTTCGAGCATTTTTTGAAAAAAAAAAATTCAAACATTTTTCCACCGCTGTATCTTCTTACGTATTAGACTTACAATAAAAATGTATATACAAAAAATGTAGGAAATTTTGTCCTATTCAACTTTGTCTTGAACATTCTTCTCGTAGGATCGAGCGTTGCCGAATTATTTTGAAAAAACATGTTTCACTTTTCAATTATTAATAAGAAACGTCAGCCAATGAGAAATCAGCATTGTAGATTTCAGTCATTATTTTTTTTATGTTCTTTACAAACAAACAAAGCTTCCTGCAAAGTGGCTGAAATAATAAAATAATATAGAAGCGTTTTTTTTTCGCATTTTTGAAAATTCACCCTCTTTAAACTCAGCAGTACGGGTAACTGAAGTTTGTTTTATTGTTTCTTACCGCTTTGCGAAACTTTTGATATATGGTACAGCGCCAATAAAATCACTTAATTTTTAGTATATCATAAATTAATAAAAAAAATTAAATTACAAGAAAACGCAGACACATAGATTTCAGACGACTGCATTTATATCAATGTCATATTGACACTGACAGGCAACATTTAAAACAAATTACTGACACAATAAAATTATATAGGAGCGTTTGTTTTTTTTGCACTTTTAAATAACTGTTAATTAAAAAATCAGCAATGCCGTAATGACTGAAATGGTTTTTCCGGCTTGTTATTATGAGATCTTTACACTTTTCGACTTCAGTCACATGATAAAATCATATAAAAAATTCTGCCACCAACTCCCTAGCTATTACGTTGGTCGAGCAGCCAACTTAAAACAGGGACAATTGATCGGTGGCCTAATATCAAATTTTTATTTTTTTTTATCCCCGTGATTAGGACCACATATGCAACGGATCTGGGGATAAACCCCTAGCCTCCGACGAGTAAAGCAATAAATAACTGACCTAAAATAAGCAGGTTGAAACAAGAATAATATTTTAATGTTATATGTTTATCAATAAAATGCAATTAGTGTGCTTCGACAAATAAAAGGCGAGTTTATAAAAAAAGTCCCAGTCCTAACTTAGCCTGTCTTAGTCTTAATTTTTCCCTAAAATATATCTGATGTTTTAAGACGGGTTTATAAAAACTGGCCTTTGTCTTAAGTTGATCGTAAAATAGATACGCGAACTTTTCATGCCAATTGGAATTGATTTCTGATCTATTCAGTGGTATTAGCCCCTAGGAAAAATTAATCTAAAAATTTTAGGTTAAGTTAGGACAAGACAGGATTGCGACTTTTATAAACGGCATACGGGTAACCTGTACATTTAACTTTTTAGGGAAAAAATTAAGACTAAGATAGGCTAAGTTAGGACTGGGACTTTTTTTATAAACTCGCCTTAACACAGGGTAAGGTAACTAAATAAATAAAATTTAAAGTTTATTTTTATTTTGTTGCTAAAAGTTTCCACGAATTTCTACATTACTGTAATTATCTACTCACCTTATTCTCGCTTTATCACCCATTTCTGAAATTAAAGGCATTAAGGCGCAACACACTTAAGGCGAGTTTATAAAAAAAGTCCCAGTCCTAACTTAGCCTATCTTAGTCTTAATTTTTTCCCTAAAAAGTTAAATGTACAGGTTACCCGTATGCCGTTTATAAAAGTCGCAATCCTGTCTTGTCCTAACTTAACCTAAAATTTTTAGATTAATTTTTCCTAGGGGCTAATACCACTGAATAGATCAGAAATCAATTCCAATTGGCATGAAAAGTTCGCGTATCTATTTTACGATCAACTTAAGACAAAGGCCAGTTTTTATAAACCCGTCTTAAAACATCAGATATATTTTAGGGAAAAATTAAGACTAAGACAGGCTAAGTTAGGACTGGGACTTTTTTTATAAACTCGCCTTTACTCACAAAATATCGAAGGTTTTAAGGTTATGTAGAAACGACGCGTTCTGTGAATAGGCGAGTTTTCATAGAAGTTCATGGTAGTTACATAGAATAAACGTTGCAAATAATGTTAATGTATGATCAAATGCATATTATTCATAATGTATGAGATTCATTCGTAACACATTTACAGTTATATATGTGAAATATTTTCGTGTAATATTACAAGTTACATTCTTGTAATATAATATGCTTATTTTAATGGCAATATTAAAGATACATTGATTATAATATGTGACATACATTTGTTAAATATAATTTTTTATATTACGGAAATATTTTCGAGCTAATATTAACTAAATGTTTCTTCAATATTTTGCAATTTAACATTTCTCAGCTATACCAAAGTTAGGTTATTTTAATATAAATATCATATTGCAAGAAAACATTTAATATGTTACTTCAGTTTAATATTGCGTAATATTACGGATATATGTTTTGTTTAGTGGGAACCAACCTGCAAGATGGCGGCTATAAAATGCTAAAAAATTATGAAAAATTTAATATTTTTTTAAAGTTTATGCCGAGAAGTTTTGAATATTTCTGAGAAGTACTTTTAAGTTAAAATAGGCTAAATTTTAAGTTCCAGGAAGAAATTCAAGATGGCGGATCCAATGTGCCGGCCATAAGGTGATGAAAAACTAACTTAAAAATAAATTAAATACGTTAAACCAAATAGGCTATTCCTAAGAATTATTAAAAAATTTAAAAAGGAACAAAATTTCTGAAATATATCTAATATGGCTGCCATACATTAATTATCAATCATAAATATGTGATTCAATCCTCCATTAATTTTGGACATAACCTTAAGTGATTCATATTAATATTTCTTTTTTTTATCTGCTAATAATATTATTTAAATGTATTTAGAATATAATTAACAATTAAAAAAATTTTCAACTCAATTAGAGTATTAACATTATTTAAACAACACAAATTAAACAGTGAAATTTAAAATTTAAACAATGACGAAAAATTTTTGCACCAAAAGTTATAGGTTCGAAGTTCATGGTGTAAAATTCTTGCCTTAGGTTATGTTGGGTATAGAGTTCTTGGTTTAAGAGTATAATCCGCGGTCAGTGAAATGAAGAAACGAATTATTCGGCTTATTTTTGAAGATAGAAACTTCAAATTTTGTACGTATGTATTAAAATATATATTCTAGTTCGTCACGTTTTTAATTTTTTGTTTTAATCAAAAACACGTGATCAACGAAAAAATTGACGTCGAAAAATTGGAATTTATAAAAAACGAAATCGTGACGACCTAGATAGTCCTTAATTAATTACGTGGATAAAATATAACCTCTTAATTTTCAAACATAGATTCAATAAATAGTTTCCAATTTTGCCGTCAATAGATGGCACTCGCTTCGGCATTCGCATAGCTTTACACGCTCTCAGACTTTAGGGAGGAACTTGTTGTCATGGAGACCAGACGCGAATGAATGCTTGCCAGGGAAGCATTTAGGAGTTCTGGTAATTGTAATCTTAAATTTATTTATAAATTATTTTATCTTACTGGAATGACTTAATAGATGAAATTCTTGAAAATGTTAATACATAAATAAAAGGTGCCAAATAGAGGACCGTTTTGTATAAACACTCCTACAAATTTTATTATGAAAATTTGAATGCGGTTTTTAGTTAGGTCAGAAATCAATTTATTCGAAATTATTACCAAGCCAAATGTACAGGGTGTCCCAGTCAACGCGCTATGCTCGGTTTTCTCGGTAGTTTCTGAGATAAGTTTATGGTTCAAAATCCAGTCTGACGTAGGTTTTCCGAGAAATCTCATACTGCTAAGATATTTAGGAATCCAAGATGGCGGACGAATTTCGTCATCTATGGTCCTATTTGGCTGAAAATCGATGTCTGGGGGTTTTCGGGGATGCGTGTTACGAATTTTTGGTCAAAAGGAAACCAAGATGGCGAATGAATTTCGTCATCTGTGGTCCTATTCGACTGAAAATCGATATCTGGGGGTTTTCGGGGATGCGGTTTACGAATTTTTGGTCAAAGTTTAGGAATCCAAGATGGCGGACGAATTTCGTCATCTATGGTCCTATTCTACTGAAAATCGATATCTGGGGGTTTTCGGGGATGCGGTTTACGAATTTTTGGTCAAAATTTAGGAATCCAAGATGGCGGACGAATTTCGTCATCTATGGTCCTATTCGACTGAAAATCGATACCTCGGGGTTGTCGGGGATACGGGTTACGAATTTTTGGTCAAAATTTAGGAATCCAAGATGGTGGACGAATTTCGTCATCTATGGTCCTATTTGGCTGAAAATCGATGTCTGGGGGTTTTCGGGGATGAGGGTTACGAATTTTTGGTCAAAATTTAGGAAACCAAGATGGCGGATGAATTTCGTCATCTGTGGTCCTATTCGACTGAAAATCGGTATCTGGGGGTTTTCGGGGATGCGGGTTACGATCTTTTGGCCAAAATTTAGGAACCCAAGATGGCGGATGAATTTCGTCATCTCTGGTCTTATTCCAATGAAAATCGATATCTGGGGATTTTCGGGGATGCGGGTTACGAATTTTTTTAAATATTTAGGAATCCAAGACAGCGGACGAATTATAACTATATTTTGACCCCCCTTTATTTATGTCATTATTGGAGATAAAAAAAGTTTCGTATAAGAGTTGTAGGGTTGTATACAAATTTTTTTAAATGCAATTAAAAAACAATTGCTTGCATATGTCGCGTGATATAACAATGAAGGTTGCTTTTTAAATGAAAACCCTGCATATTTTTACATATTCTTTTAGATACTTTATCCCTGATTTCAAACATATAAGGATTGATAGAACTAGCTGTAATATTTTTTGATATATCGGACATATAATATGCTCCAACCATGCATATAGGTATTTTAGGGTTTCTGACGGAGCGCAGTCAGTGGCGGATTTAGGGGGGGCTATAGGGGCTCTAGCAGCAAAATTCAAGAGCGGCATTTTTTTTGAAAAACACCAGACATAAAAACAAAAAATTATTATTATTAATATGTTCTATCAGAACACGTTTAATTTTATTTGAGAACGTGTTTTTTATATTAACTAGACTAAATTTATTTATCATTTAACTTCTTTATTTTGGGAGTTACGTAAATAAGTTCAAAAATAAAAGTTATGAGATATCACGTGTATTTTCCAAACATCATTTCAACAAAACAATTCAAACAAGTCGAATTTCGGAGATATGAGCTTTACCTTGGTTTTTTTAAATATATTTTTACACCATTTGAAAGGCCATAGAAAAATCTTTTCAATGATATATGACACAGTATTTTTCTTAAAAACTATAGCAGATATTAAGTTTTATATTTTCTTACATTAAGTCAAGATAGTGTTTCACTTTTTAATTTTTTTTTCTGATTTGAATCAAATTTTACTTATGTATGGAACAAATTAGGATCTACTTATGACCAGAAAAAAATTCACCTCCTACAAATGCAAAGCCATCTGCGGTACCAAAATATGCGGATAAAATCAAAAAATCATATTAGGCATATTTTTATTGGAAAATTTTGTCAATGAAACTTGTTCAGAATTGTTCAGAAACCTTAAGTCCAAAATTTAATCAAAATAAAAAATATATAAATTTTTATTAAAATAATGTCCAAGTCCGAAAATATCATTTTAATGGGTTTTTTCGTTTAGAAAACTGTACTATGACAATTTTGTTTGAAATTAAACCCAAGCTGCCAGGTAGTTGTAAAGCAATTTACAGTTTTTTTTAAATAATTATTTTCAAATTTTTTAAAATTTCAAGTTTTTCATTTTTTAATTTTAATTAAATTTTGGCCATTTTGGATATTTCTGAACAAGTTTTATTAACAAAATTTTCCGACAAAAAAATGTCCAATATGATTTTCCGATTTTCTCCACATATTTTGGTACCGCAGGTGGCGAATGTTTTTCTGGTCATAAGTAGATATTAATTTGTAAGTAAAATGTGATTCAAGTCGGAAAAAAAATAAAAAAGTTATTGGGGTGTTACCATTTCAAGTGAAACACACTGTATCAATTATTGAAATTCTCCATTTTATTTAAAATAAAGTGAAATTAGACAGAACTAACATATTGTTTATTTTAATTTACATACTTTTGTTTTCCATGGCTAATTTGATAAATTGTAAATTTATAGTAAATTAGACAAAATTTGTTTAAGATAAGTACCATGTATTATATTATAAATACAAAGCTTTTTTTATGGCGTTTCAAATGGTACATATATGGAGGGTTCCTTTAAAAAAAAGCAAAGTAAAGTTCATATCTCCGAAATGCGACTTTCAATAGGCATGTCCACAAAATTTTAATTTCAATTGGAAATGATAGAATTATCGATATTATACACTAATTTAACAATAAAAAAAATCGCTGCCCAAGGAATCACTACTTCCACATCCAGATTTTCTATCCAAGTCACTTACAACGAAAAAATGTTCTATGTGGAAATAATTGTTTAAAAATATAATATTTGAAATCGTCTACCTCAAAAACCCATAAAACGATACCCCACATCGGTAGTGTGGTGGGGGGGTGGTGATAGAGGGTGGCAGTGGGGGTGGATAAGGTAAAAAAATATTTTGAGGTTTCTGGTTCTTGTACACACACTAAATCAATTTTTTTTTCCATCCTCTTTAATAATGGGGTGGGGGTGGTAATGGGGGTGGCCAATGTCAAAATTTTTTTTGAGACCTTAGCTTCTCTTGTATATAGTAAATACCAATTTTATGAACTCTTACCTGCTTGATTTACCTATTTATTCCAAATTTACCCCAATTTACCCCCCAACCCTTCGACGGAACAAGATGAAAATATGATCTAGTTCTAGATCTCGTTAAACTACATATGTGTACCAAATTTCAAGTCGATATCTCAAACGGTTCCAGAGTAAACGTGCGCACAAAAAAAGTTACAGACCGACAGACAGAAATTTTTTTCACTCAAACTTAAAATCTCGACGTTTCATGACATTCTAAGCCTATTTGAACAATAAAAATTTTTAAAAATTTTTTTGTCGTTACTATACTTCCACTGGATGTGGAAGTAATATATGTATCCTTATTTTGCCAGTTATTCGTAATAGAAATCACCCCAACATAGCGAGGATTTTTGGTAATTTTTCAATAAAAATTTTTGGCCTACGAAGTAAAAAAATATTTTGAGGTTTTTGGTTCTTGTACATACACTAAATCACACTTTTTTTCGTCCCCTTAGAAAATGGGGTGGTAATGGGGGTAGCTAATGTCAAAAATTTTTTCGAGACCGTAGCTTCTCTTATATATACTAAATACCAATTTTACGGACTCTTACCAGCTTGATTTACCTGTTTACCTCCCCATTTACCCCAATTTACACTCCAACCCTTCGATGGAATTAGATGAAAATATAATCTAGTTCCAGATCCCTTTAAAGTACATACGTGTACCAAATTTCAAGTCAATATCTTAAACGGTTCCAGAGTAATCGTGCGCACAAAAAAGTTAGACAGACAGAAATTCTTTTTCGCTGAAACTTAAAATGTCGACCTTTCATGACAGTCTAAGCCTATCTGAACAATAAAAATTTTCAAAATTTTTTTGTTACTATACTTCCACTGGATGTGGAAGTAATTAATATTCTATTTTCAAGAAAAAGAACGCCATTGCCATGTAAACCGGAAGTGATATTTAAAATTTACATGCCTGTTTTTACTTTCCTTTAATAGTCAATTAAGAACATAAATAATACGATCAATTCTTCTTTGATGTTCAATTATGTTTCTTAGCAGCATCGATTCCCCGGAAAAAAAATACTTATCTCAAAAACTACCGAGAAAATCGGACATAACGCGTTAACTAGGACACCCTGTACACTGTAAATATACATTATGTACCTACAGATAGTTTTTTCTTTTAATTAAAAACCACTGCCTAAGGAATCACTACAACCGCATTCAGTTTTCCTACTCAAATTACTTTAAATAAAAATTCTTGTGCACCCAACGCGAAATTCGACTCTGTACGACAGAAATATATTTGAACTATTTCTCTTAAGCGGAACTTACATTTACGAGTACTCGGATCCGAGTTGCACTACTTGTATGAAAACTCGGACATGTAAACGCTTACTCGTAAGCAAAGTAGGCGTTTACATGTCCGAGTTTTCATACAAGTAGGGCAACTCGGATCCGAGTACTCGTAAATGTAAGTTCCGTTTTATATTACACAATCTGTTAATCTCCGCCTTTGGGCATATTTCATTGGTCAAAGGTGCACGCCCACCCGTATATACCTTTTTCATATATATATCAATGAAAATATTATGTGTCCTACCGCAGATTATACTCTTAGGGCCAGTATTATAATGTTAGTTTAAACTGTGCAGTTTAAACTTAGAACTTCGAACACCTTCTATTACATTAATATAATTTCTTCGTCGTCATTAAACAGTAAATAATAATAAATAAATAATAACTAATCAAATATTTCGATATATCCATCATATTACATATAAAAACAAAATTAACCACATTCTAAAACAGACGTTTTTTCAAGGCCGTAGTGTAATCCGCACTCCGCGGTTTAATCCGATATTGTAAAACGGGCCCTTAAGGTTCTATCAGGCTTACATTGTTAGGTTTAATATTCTTGTTTTAAAGTTCTTGGTGTTAGGTATTTATTATATTATTAGCAGATAAAAAAAAAAAAGAAATATTAATATGACCTACTTAAGGTTATGTTCAAAATTAATGGAGGACTGAATCGCATATTTATGATTGATGATTAATATATGGCAGTCATATTGGATATATCTTAAAATTTCAGAAAATTTGTTCTTTTTTAAATTTTTTAATAATTCTTAGGAATAGCCTATTTAGTTTAATGCATTTTATTTATTTTTAACTTAGTTTTATCATCTTATTGCCGCCAGATTGGATCCGCCATCTTGAATTTCTTCCTGGAACTTAAAATTTAGTCAATTTTAACTTACAAGTACTTATCAGAAATATTCAAAACTTCTCGGCATAAACTTAAACAAAAATATTTCAGTTTTCATCATTTTTTAGCATTTCATAGCCGCCATTGATTCCGCCGTATTGTAGGTTGATTTATGACAATTTGGATATCAGATTCGTAATTAGCGACCTTAAAAACCTCCCAAGTAACAAGATTTCTGTAAATTGGATAAGAAAGAAGTTTTTATTTTTAGGTTTTATTAAGATTTAAATAAAAATTGGCCATTTTGGCTAAGCTCAATAATTTTGGGTAGCGTAATTCAAAAATCGACTCTCTTATGTTTTTGGCAAATTAAATAACGAGTATTTAAAAAAAATTATCCCAATCGGTTGAGAAACAAGTGCTCTAGATAATTTGAAAGAAAAAATCACGCTTCGTGCCACTGTGCGTTCCAAAAAACATAAGATGAGAGCCGATTTCGGCATAAACTTAAACAAAAACATTTTATTTTTCATCATTTTTAGCATTTTCACCGCCATGGATTCCGCCATCTTTCAGGTTGGTTTATGACAATTTGGATGTGAGATTCGTAATCAGCGACCATAAAAACCCCCAAGTAAGAAGATTTATGTAAATTGGATAAGAAAAAAAAGTTTTTATTTGTAAAAGTAACATGTGGTGATCACAGTGTAACATGGGCTTTTTGGCTAAGCTCAATAATTTTGGTTAGCACAATTCAAAAATCGGCTCTATTACGTTTTTTGAAATAATGAGTCTTTTAAAAAAAAATTATCCCAATCGGTTGCGAAATAAGTACTCTGATAATTTTGAACGAAAAAATCACGATTCGGGACACCGGAAGTCTGGAATACCCTTCATATACGCTTTTTTTAGCCATATATTATCTATTAAAAATTAATATTAGGTATATTTCACACTTCTGGGGGTGGCACCGGGCCACGTACTTCTTCCCATCGATATGTTATTTTTAAACTGTTATTTCAAAATAGCAGTAGCAGTAGTTCAAACTGTTATTAAAAAATAACAGCTTTTCAGTGGCGGCTGGTGAAATTTCAATATTTTTTTTCTCGTCTGTGGCGCATGGGACCCATACGAAATTTGGGAAATAACATCTAGAGAAGCACTTCTCTAATGATCCCTAAAAAATTTTGAAAAAGCAGTTTGCGAAAAAAATTTTGAAAATTCGCTAGCCTCCCCTGGGTCTAGGGACTCCTGTTTATTTTTATTTTTTTTTGTCATATGCATTTGACTTTTCATAAAAATACAACAATAGATTTTGGAGTTTGTGAAAATATTTTCATTACTAACTGAAATACAATAAAATGAAATTTTGTAATTTACAATTTAACAAATTACAATATTTCAATTCGTTGTATCTCAGTTAGTAATGAAAATATTTTCATAAACTGCAAAATCTGTTGTTGTATTTTTATGAAAAGTCAAATGCATATGACAAAAAAAAATAAAAATAAACAGGAGTCCCTAGACCCAGGAGAGGCTAACGAATTTTCAAAAATTTTTTCGCAAACTGCTTTTTCAAAATTTTTTATGGGTCATTAGAGAAGTGCTTCTCTAGATGTTATTTCCCAAATTTCGTATGGGTCCCATGCGCCACAGATGAGAAAAAAAATATTGAAATTTCACCAGCCGCCACTGCAGCTTTTACCCATCACTAATTTGTACGAATTATGTCCGCGTTGCCACATGCACAAAAATTTCTTTAGTATAAGATATATGTTGGAAACTATAATTATAAATATTACCTAATTACGTAAAATACAGCTAGGATCTGGTTAGGTAAATTCGAAAATGTATAGGTGTGCATAATTTATGCCATGTACAGCTAATATATATCGATATTGTTTAAATTTTAAAATTAAGTACCTATTTATTATTTTAAAACGTAACCACATTATTAATTTCGAATTAAACAGCCAAGAACCTTTTAAAAAAAATTATGGGAACACATCAAAGTTTTCGCCTCGGTTGTAAATATGTCCTTGGACGTAATAAAATGTGTAGTAAATTTCCAGCTACTAAGAATTCTACCTGCCTTTAATGTGCCGCCCACCAATTAGAATTATTGTCATCGAATAATCGGTTTATTATAGTTTATTGGCATAATATAAAATATTCAAATTTAGTAAATTGAATAGTAGATAGATGCACTTTTATATTTTAGTCATAAAAATTTTAAAACTTTAAGATGTGATAAAACAATTTTTATTTGTAGAAATGTAATAAATAATTCCCTTGTAAAAATAACGAACCAAAAATTACTTTGTTAAATATCACTAAATTTAGTGACATTTAGCAAAGTAATATTTGTTTTCGTTATTTTAAATTTCCGATTACGCATTTTCATTTAGCTTGCACCACGGTGTATTTAATATACCCTGGCTTGCACATAGTCACCTGAATAAACCTTAATCCGTTCCTGTCTCGATAACAACTAGTTCAAATGAAGTCTGCATAGAGGTCTCATCTGCATGGGTTAAAAATTAATTACTTTCATTAGGTTCCTGTAGATGACGCTTGAGATCGTATCCAACAGTGGATACACACGCGTTATACTACTAGGTAGTCTATATACAATGATTTTACACTGGCGTCATGCGTGAGCGTGACACTGGCGCGTTCCATTCCATGACTTCGATGTCGTAAAATGAAGTAGGTAAACATTTTTAAGTAAAATTATGTAGCATATATGTAAACTTGTGTACAAGTAATTAAGTTAATATGTTGACTTAAATATATTATTTTACGTATATGCTATGTAAAATTATGTAAAATATTTTATATAAAAATGTTCTATTAATCTTACCTCTCAGAGAGGTAAAGTTATATTAATGTTTACTGGGTTATTTCCTACCTAACCGTTGCCGGACTGCTTTGTTAGCAACGCGTTACCAGCAACATGTTGCTAACTTCAGAACTAAAAAACAGGTATACTGCCAAGACGTAAAGTCCCGTAGCAGACGACTTTCGCCTTTATTGAATTCTTCAATTTTGGCTAAAATTTCACGCGCATCCCTATGGTATAGGCTATCCATTTAATATATAGAGGTCAGTGGTTGTAAGAAAAATGCAATCAGCATTCTCCAATTTATTTTAGAATGCCCCTTCTCAAATATTTTTGAAACGCCTATGTGGTCGATAATGTAGACCATCTATTACATTTCATATCTGAAATGCATCAATAGATGGCGATACACGACTTACAAACAAAACTAACAAAAGAGTTATCCCTCTTATCTACATATCTACGAGCAAAAGTCATTGGAACTTTTTAGAGGAGCACGTCAGGTGAGTGGAAAAATTTGAACTGGAATAATATAGGAGAATATTTATTTATATTATTTCTAGTTCGATCGATTTAACAATAATATTAAGGCATCCATTATTTAGATAATATTTTGTACGTTCCCCCACGTAGGTACTAGTTCTGCATATTAATATGGACCGATTGAAAATCATTCTAGAATACAGTTAATGCCGGCAATTTTTAATTAGATCAGTTCGAGTTTAACAAAACTTTTAGTCGATTTTAAATCCGGGATTCGGTAATGGCAAATTTTTATCACGTTGATATAAATTAAAACCGTGGTTCGTAATTCATTGCAATATTCAGAAAAAGTGGTGTGGTGGATGTACAAGATTTATCTTTCAAAACACGGTTTTTAGAATGTTTGCACTGCGAAGACCACTCTTTACTTCTCGTTTTTTCTCTTCAGTTGTGAAAGGTATGGAGAAACACGAAGTTGTCCCAGACGTCATCGATGCAGCCCCAGAACAAATCGTTGAGGTAACAAACTTTTTAAATTACTTGTTAGCTACAGGGTAATCTAAAGCTGTTTTAATGTAATTATTCTTAATATACATAATTCAACAAATACAAAAAATTGGTATATTCTCTTTTTGAGATATTAAGATGCAAAGTTATATACCCATTTTACTCTAGGTTAATTATCCCAGTGGTGTTAAAGTGGAACTGGGTAATGTATTAACACCTACCCAAGTTAAGGATGTACCAACCATCAAATGGGATGCAGAAAATAACGCATTTTACACTGTATGCATGACTGGTAAGTTTTGACTACATTAGTCTACTCTATGTGAAAGCATTTAAATTTAGATCCTGATGCACCAAGTCGTAAAGAACCAAAGTTCCGTGAGTGGCACCACTGGCTCGTGGGAAACATTCCTGGAAATGATGTAGCAAAAGGAGAGGTTTTGTCTGAATATGTAGGTTCTGGACCTCCACCAGGCACCGGACTACACAGATATGTCTATTTGGTGTACAAACAAAGTGGAAAACTCAATTTCGATGAGAAACGATTGACTAATAAGTATGCTTCGCAAGAATGTGAGGAAGTGGTTTTAATTTTTTTCTTTTTTTAGATCTGGCGATAACCGTGGAGGCTTTTCTATTAGAAAATTTGCCGAAAAATATAAACTAGGGCAACCAGTGGCTGGTAATTTGTATCAAGCTGAGTATGACGATTATGTGCCAATTTTGTACAAGCAACTGGGAGGCTAAGTTGCCTTATTGCTTTAAGCACAACATATTTTTTCTTTATTTTTAGTTATATACATTGTTAACGAGTCCAACAGTTATCTTCTAATAAAAGCTTGTTTCTTATACATAATAATTATTGTAATTTTCTTTACGAATTACCAAATATTTTTCTATTGAAAAAAAATTTTTAGTTTGGACAGTAAACACATAAAATAAAAATATTGGCCAATCGTGCCCTGGGGTCAGAAATAGTATATGAAACTGAGTATCAATCTTTTTCTTTGTGAGGGTGGAGTATTTATGAGAAATGGGAGAAAGAATCGTATCAGTTTCCAACAGTGAAACAGTTGTACAATAATGGATATTAAGAAATTTTCACTACTTGTTATTGTAGAGTTCACTGGCATATGGTCAATGTGTCGAAAGACACTGACCCTATTAAAATTAAATTTGGAGTGCGATTCAAGTCTAACGCGGGTAAAGACATGTGACTGTGAGTAGCGTTTACTTAGCGATAAACTACCTTTCTGGTAATATATAATCATTTTAAATATCAATATGGAGTTATCCGGTAAATCTTTACAACATATTATAATTCAGGGACATGGAGTCTGGTGACTACGGAGAGGGTGGTAATAAGCCTAGAAATAACATTGTTAGTATAGATTTAGTGTACGATGAAGACATGAATTATGAGAAATTCGATGATTCTCATTCTCAGGCAAATAAAAAAGGTACCGTGCAAAAAAGTTTTAAAGATAATGAAAATAAAAACATTACTTTGGATAATAAAACTGATAATTCTCAAAATAGTTACCCAGTGAGCCAAAATATAAATAAACATGCAATGATGTCAGAAAATATTAATTCGCAATCACAAATTGATAAATTCGAGGAATTGTACAAAAATAATTATGATCTCAATCTGTTACACTTATATCACGGCCCATATGCATATATCGAACATGGAAGCAAAAATGCCGGCAGGCTTCATGAAATGAAAATAGGACACATTTTACATAAAGAACTTGGTATTATATACTCTGTTAAAGAAATTAGTTTTATTGGCATAAACAGAGTAAAAATTCAAATGAAAAATTTAAAATATATGTATATGACCTAGTTCTTAATCCTGTTCTGAAAGCAAAAGGTTTTAGGTGTTATGTCCCGAGACATTTAACAGAAAGACGTGGTGTTATCAGAAGGGTCGATACTTATTTTACAGAAGAATATATTGCCGAAAATAATGAGCGTGATGCGATAGTAAAAAGTTGTAAGAGGGTTTTCAAAAAAGTAAATAACCCTGATGGTTCCGTTTCGCTCGTACCACGACGAACTATTTTAGTAACATTTCTTGAAAATAGAATTCCACCTGTTGTTTATATAAATAGATGCAGAAGGACGGTAGATCCTTACATTGCTAATGTAATACAATGCTATAACCGTTTGCGTTTCGGTCATTTATCATTTCAGTGTAGAAGTAATGAAACTCGTTGCAAAAAGTGCGGTAACTCTTATGAAGGGAATTTTGAAACAAAATGTGTTCATTATAATTCATTAAATCATAATGCACTATCCAAAGAATGTCTCAACTATAAACAACAAAAAAAAATTAAGGAGATCATGGGTGAAAGAAATATTACTTTTAAGGAAGCTCAAAACATTCTTACTAACCCCAATTCATTTGCCAATTTAACCACTCGTAATCGTTTCGCTGTTCTCCCAGAGATTAGCGATTCTGACAATTTTCCACTATTAGCGTCTAACCAAACAACTTCACAGACTCACAGGCCCAGATATAAACCCGTTTTAAACAGCAAAGAGAACCAATTACCTAATAAAAAACGTAAAACTGAATCTGCTAACTTATCTCCAATAGAGACTCATATTAATCCCTTTAATATTCCCTTTATTCTCCCCCCCCCCCCAACCCTCTCGACAACACCAGTGCTGATAATATGAATAATATAGATAACTTTGTCTCCTTTATCCGGGAGATCATGGGCGCAGCCAGGGGGGGGGCATGCCCCCCCCCCAAGCCGTCCCTTGAAATAAATATTTTATAATTAATGCCAATATTATCTAGTAGAGGAATCTACTATACTCATCCTCTGGGGAGGTCGGTTCTAGGTCAGATGAATTTTCTGGCTGCGCCACTGCGGGAGATTCTAATAAAAATTAATGAAACGAACATACCTAACAATGATTTGAATGATATCATAAAAGAAGAGTTAGCACTGTTTTCAAATAGTAATATGTGTAAAGTAAATAAGGATAATTCTGGGCCCAGTCCAGATGATATCGTAATATAATGCTAGTTCTTACATTCAATCCCAAAAAATTAAATATCTTGCAGTGGAATGGTCGTTCAGTTAAGGCTAACAAAGCAAGGTTACAACAATATTTAGAAGTAAATAAAATTGATATTGCAATTCTTAGCGAGACGTGGTTTAAACCTAACACAACGATAAATTTTCCTTCTTATAATATTGTAAGAAAAGATCGCTTTGACGATAAAGCAGGTGTTGCCATTTTGGTTTCTAACTATTCAGAATTACATATTACAAATAATTTTAACGATGATATTATGGTCCATGGTGTAGCCTTACGTGATTTGAATGTACTTTCGGTATACTGCCCTCCAAATATAACAGCGTCTTTACAAGATTGGAAAAATTTATTAACGCAACATTCTGCACCAATACTTATAGGAGGAGACTTTAATTCTCACAATACTTCTTGGGGTTGTTCAAGAAATGATAATAAAGGTACAACTTTGTTAAATGCTGTGGATGAATGTAATCTTGTGGTATTAAATACAGGATCTCCTACCAAATTAAATAATCGGTTAAGTAACTCACGTTCAGCTGTTGACATTTCATTATGTTCCATAGCTACAGCGTCCCAATTTGACTGGGAAGTATGTGATGATACATTAGGCTCTGATCATTTTGTAATTGATATAAAATACAATAATTGGAGAGATAAAACGAAGACTATTTACCCTTCTTGTAAATTTGGCACAAAAAGTGCTGATTGGGATGTATTCCACAGAACCCTATAGATAGATCTATTTCCAAATCCTGTAGTGGGAACTGCTCAAAATATGTATAGTTTCTTTTTAAATGCAGTAAATGTGGCTGCAGAAGCATCTATGAGAATAAAAACTCCATTCATTCCAAAAAATAAATCATTACTGTTGTGGTGGAATGAAGAATGTAACAGAGCGGTAAAGAAAAGGAAACGGTAACTCTGGGAATATAAACATAATCCGACATTTGACAATTTTATTCTTTGTCAAAAAGTGAGTGCAGAAACTAAACGGTTACTGAAAAAAAAAGGCAAGAGATAGCTGGAAATCATACTGCTCTGGTTTAAATAAGTCAACTACATCTAAGGAAGTATGGAATCAGATTAGAAAAATGAAAGGGGCGGATCCTGCCCGAAGACAACCATACAATAGTGAAAGTACTACTCAAGTTTTATAATCTCACACCTGATTATGTGCAGGAATACCACCCACCAGCAGCAACTTCATATCACAATAACATATTTCTAGAGCCATTTAATATAAATGAACTAAACCATGCTGTTGACCTTAATACTAACACTGCACCTGAACATGATGAAATTACTTACCCTATTATAGCTCATCTACCTCATGCGGTTAAGGACTATCTCTTAGCAATATTTAATAAAATTTACCTAGAAGGTCAAGAAATTGACGCATTTAAAAATAATATTGTGGTGCCGATATTAAAACCGCATAAACCTTCTGATGACGTTGATTCCTACAGACAAATATCACTTTTGTCTTGTGTCAGAAAAACGCTCGAAAGAATGATAAAACTGATATAGCATATGTGAGCCATAGTAATAAATATAAGGATAAAGGTTTCAAAAAGATTATATTGAATTTCAAAATATAATTCATGTTATTAATTTTTTGTTATTATTCTAATAACCATAGTTATGGTACATATATACTGATATGTAGAGAATGCTACAACTGAGATTAGAATGGTGGCTGGAACACCACGGACTTTACCCTGATTTTCAGTTTGGTTTTCGTCGAGGTATGGGTACTTACCATGCAGCAGGGAAACTTATTACAGATATACAATTATGTTTTTCAAGAAATAATTATCTGATGGCTATTTTCCTTGACTTAAAGTCAGCTTATGATTCCGTAGATTTAACAATCTTGGAACATTATCTCATTAAACTTGAAATTCCACCGGAAATTAGCCGTAATATCATTAAGATGTTTCGTAGTAGGAAATTATTTTCAAGAAATTCGAACAACTCCTTAATGGGGCCACGTTTTACTTCTCAGGGACTCCTTCAGGGATCGGTCTTGAGCCCTATTTTATTTAATGTTTGTACAAATGACATCTCTCTGAAAGGTAATATAAGAATTGCCCAATATGCTGATGACCAGAGCTGGGTAATTACTTGTAATTTAAAAATAATTACAATTACAAATTACTTTTCTAATTACTTTTATGATAAAGTAAATTATAGTGACCAGACAAAAAGGTAAGTTAAAAATTTTAATTAAAAGTGTTGTGTAATATTGCGTTTTAATATTTATTAGAAACCTTATTAGAATGTTTGACCTTAAAAGTAATCAGGAAAAATTAAATAAATATATCGAAAAGGCAGCTTAATAGTGGAGTCGGTTTAGGAAAGGATTGGGAAAATTTTTAAGATGGATGCAGACCCTGCGGAAATTGTTTGTCATGACGAGTATAATACCTTAAAATTTTAATTTCCAAAAAGGGGTGGAACCACGCTATGTTGGCCGAAAAGGGGTATTTTGGACATTTTGAGGGTCAAATTTTTTTTTGATCACTTAAACAACTATAGTTAAAAGAAAATGGTATCCTTTTATTCTCAATATTAAAGGTACCTTCAGTTTAAATTTGGGGAAGATATCTGACCATCCCCCCTCCTGATATTAATATATATACAGTATCGGCAATTTCTGGATTAGGTATTGCATAGTTTCAACGAGTTAACCGACCGCCCACAATAAAGGCGTCTAGCAGAGCAAAGTGTGACACGCCTCTTAATTTACATCATTGCTTGCTTCTCTCTCGTTTGCTCTTATTGCTGTACCTAATCAAACGCTTGCCTATGCTGTATACGAAAAAAATTGAGAAAATCAAATTTCGGCTATCTTGATCAGATTTCAACCGATTTGGCTGAAATTTGGAATGGCTGCCCTAGACATGAACAAGAAATTAATAGGTTTATCTGAAAATTACTAGAGAAAAATCTTGCTATTCCCTTGAATGTCAACTATATTTTGAGTTCTAAATCTAAGGAAATATATTTTGTTATCATGGAATTTCTTAAAAAATGTAACATTCAGATATAAATATTAAATAATAAAACTTGCTGTTAGTCGTTTAGGGAAATCGCTTCCTTTGTAATCCACCTTAAACCTCTGCTATTTAAACCTTTTATCCGTGGTCTATTTCATGTATGTATAATTAATTAATAGTCATCAAGACGGGGACCCCTTGATGTGAAATGAGTGTCCCTGTCTCAATCCTTGTTTCGTTGATTAGGTGGAAATTAATGGCAAAGGATATTTTTTGGGATTGAATTCACATTTTTATGCATAATATATTGGTTTATTAGAGTCTCTTGGCTAAAGGAGTATATCCAAGGCCAAAATCGAAAAAAAAAAAAAAATTCAAAACGTGCAAGTCATAATTTTGCAAACATCCGATCTTTCTGCGTTCTTGAGATAATTGACCATTTATAGGCTAAAGCGGGTATTATTGAAAATTATTTTATTCAAAAACTATTGTAGCTAAACTAATAAAACGAAAACTCTTTGCTAGATAATACATTGTTCTGTATTATATATTATTTGTAGAATTTTTCAACTATATTTACTATTTAAAAAATAAAAAATTCTTATTTTTTTTTCATAGTTCACACAGAGGTACAATCAGAGAAAAAATATATAATGTACCTTACTATGTCTAGTATTATCACCAAAAAGTGCCTTCAAATAAAATGGATGCAACACTTTTAAAAAAATAAAAACTCGTTATGAGTGTCGTGGAGTGCTTACATCTCTCTTTAATATAAACCTGTTCATAAATGTATAAACAAGTAGTTATGTGTTTGTAATTTAAATAAATAAAGTAAATGCTCTGAATTACACTTATTATTTACATTAAGAATAAGAAAGGTGCGGTATAGATAAAAATAAAGTCCAAGAGAATATTATTATGATACAAATTATTAATTATTACAATATAATTAATCTTCGTCGCTGTCCTCATGAATAACTATGTAAATATTTTCTGATAAAATTTCTGCTGGACGTACTATGTGGGAAAGATATCGGGCATGAGGGAAGTAATATACAGCTGCGGATCTATGTGAATAGCATCCTACCGTTCTTACTTCGTTGGGACAGTCACAGAAATATCAGCGTATGCTTTGAATTGTTGTTCCATTAGGTATATAATCAATGTAAATGTGGTATGTTTTACTGTTGATATGCCTTGATCTTACTTCCAGTTTTGATACGTTGGACACGACTTTAACAAAAGTAATCTCATCTAATGTCCGTTTGATATCATTGAACTTATTTTAGTTCTATTTTTAGTCTATTCCCAGAATTTTTAAAAAAATTTATCAACATATCAGGATCAACTTACGTAATTACAACTGACTGACATCTATGTTTCCATTATTAAGTTAATTTCAATAATATACTGTCAAAAGAACAATTTAGACAACTAAAAAAAAAGGTCATTTCCTTATCTAAGAGTTGTGTACTACTTTTTTTGAAATCAAGTGTACTTACAAATCTCTGTCAAACAAAATTAATAGTCCAGATTCTGGAGACATTTATCTTTCAGTCCTAAGTACCCATCAGGCATAAAACTGGAAAGTGTCGTATTCGATGTAAAATTTTCTGCTGAATCCAAATCCGAAGGGCGATAAGCTAAAAATCCATTATTTTTTTTTAATTGTAGCTCACAGTGTATTTAATGTAACAGTGTAATCAAAACACATCTAATATTTATAGAAAAGCCGTGCCCAACATAATAAAACTGGAAGTAAGATCAAGGCATATCAACAGTAAAACTTACCACACTTACATTGATTATATACCTAATGGAACGACAATTCAAAGCATATGCTGATATTCCTGCAGCTGTCCCAATGGCATAAGAATGGTAGGATGCTGTTCACATATAGCTGCAGTCGTATAATCAAATAAAATTCTAAATCTTGATGATGTTCTTAGTGATAGAGACTGTGATATACTGCTGTTCACTGAACACTGGCAGACTATAGAACAATTAAATGTTATGAAATTAAACAATTTCACTTTACTAAACTCGTATTGTTGGTCGTTTCTGAAGCATGGTGGAGTGGCTATTTATCAAATAAATGGAAATGCAACTAATAACGAATTATTTCCTGTAAGTGATTTTTGTAAGGAGGGAATTTTAGAATGTTGTGGTGTTACATAAATTAATATGATTTAAAATTATAGTATTAGCAATTTATAGACCGTCCTCTGATTTTAATTCATTCTTAAAATTGTTTAGCGGTTTACTTAGTAAACTTTCTGACACTAATTGGTTGGTTACGATTGGAGGTGATTTTAACATTGACTTTTTATCACATAATATGAATTTAATATTGTTTAATGACTTATTGGCTTGTTATAATTTCATATCTACTGTTAATTCTCCAACCAGAGTGACTCCTACATCAATTACTTGTATCGGCAATATATTATTAACCTCAAACTATATTAGATATAAAGCTTCTACTTGTGACTTACATCAGTCTGATCATATCTCCCAGACTATAAGTATACATATTAAATCTGACTGTAAATAAAAATGAATCTGTACTCCGCAGATATTTTAATGACGATAATATCTTAACTTTTCATAATTTTTTGCTTAATGAAAGCTGGCATAATTTATTTAGTCTGAATTGTCCGAATGCTGCATTTGAATATTTTAATAATACATTAATGTATTACTTTGATATTAGTTTCCCTACTGAAAGATTAATAAAAAACCTAATAAAGAAAATTGGATGACCGAGGAATTATTTGAATTAAAAAACAGAGTAACACTTTACAGTGATCTTGCTAAAAAAAAATCCAGTTTTTAAAGATTTAAGTAAAAACTTGCATAAACAGTATAGGCTAAAACTTCAAAAGACTAAAAAAGAGTATTACGATAACAATATTCGTAATTCGGATAACAAATCAAAGGCTATGTGGAGCACTATTAGAAAAATACAAGGAAAGAATATGAATTTTCTGGGCTGTATCGACCTTCAAGCCCTTTAAATCACCAGGCAGGGATGGTATTTTTCCTGGTCTGCTTCAACATGGAATTGAGGAACTTATTCCATGCCTGAGAAGCATATTCATAGCAAGCTACACTCTTGGGTATATTCCCCAAGCTTGGAGGGAACTTAAGGTGGCGTTTATCCCAAAGATAGGCAGACGTCCACCAGACGAGCCTAAATATTATCACCCCATCAGCTTAACCTCTTTTCTCTTTAAAACAATGGAGAAAATACTGGATCAACAGATTAGAAGAGAAATCATTACAGTGAAACCGCTTCACTCGAAACAATTTGCCTATCGACTTGGCAAATCAACAATAAATGGTCAAAGGCATCGAAAAGACATTTACAGCAAAGGAACTGGCTCTGTGTGCTTTCGTAGATATAGAGGGTGCATTTGATAACACCTCCTATGAATCCATACAAAGAGCCGCGGAAAAAAGGGGAATACAGTCCCCAATAATCAAATGGATACAATGCACGCTAAGAAGCAGAATAATTACCACAGATATGGGGAACAAGTCGGCCAACGTGACTGCAGTTAGGGGCTGTCCACAAGGTGGAGTCTTATCGCCCTTGCTGTAGTCAATGGTGGTCAACGATCTCCTCCATAAGCTGAGTAATTATGGCTTCAACGTTCAGGGCTATGCTGATGACCTGGTCGTTACTGTCAGAGGCAGGCATGAGGTTATGATCTCAAACCACATGCAAATTGCCTTAAACATAATATCTAAATGGTGCTCGTCAGAGGGTCTTAGTGTCAATCCGAGCAAAACAGTTATTGTTCCATTCACCAAAAGGAGAAAAGTCAATTTGAGAGCTCCTATGTTAAATGGAATAGTACTGAATTTTTCCAGTGAAGTCAAGTATCTAGGAGTAATCCTGGACCAAAAACTTACCTGGAACTCACACTTAGAAAGGATACTTACCAAAGCAACGACGGCTATTTGGACGTGCTGTAGGCTGTTTGGTAAGACTTGGGGTCTGAAGCCGAAAATGATACATTGATCCTATCGGTTGTGAGACCTATGGTTACCTATGCATCATGCATATGGTGACCAAAAACAGAAGAAAAAGTAGCTCAAGGAAAGTTGCAGAAATTACAACGCCTTGCCTGTCTAGGGACTACAAGAGCAATGCGCTCGTGTCCCACAGCGGCTATGGAGGCATGGACTTACTTCCTCTGCATTTGCATGTGAGGAAGGAGGCAGCACTTAGTGCCTTAATGCTGCATCAGGCACTTAAATTCAGACCAGGCGACCTGGTTGGTCACTTAAGGATTCTGGTTAATCCAATTCGAATCCATGACCAAACCCACTGACTCAATGCCAATCAAGCATGACTTTGACTGCCCGTTTGATGTGCTGATTGAAAGCCGTCAGGCGGGCAGGGTCGGAGCACTGTGGTTGGAGAAAGAGTCACACATCTGGACACAGATGGATCCAAGATGGATGAAGGGGTTGGTGTGGGCATAGCAGGGCCTAAATGCAGGCTATCTAAAGACCTTGGTAACACCCCAACCATCTTCCAAGCAGAAATTTATGCTATAGATCTACGTGCCCAGGAATGCTTAAATAGAGGCACTCGAAAGGCAAAGATCTATATACTTTCAGATAGTTGGGCAGCATTAAAAGCTCTCAGGTCATATACCTTTGAGTCAAAAATTGCCTGGGAATGCAGACAATCCCTGAAGCAACTGGCAAAAAACAACAAGGTTACCTTGATGTGGGTGCCAGGGCATGAGGGAATAGAAGGCAACGAATTGGCTGATAACCTCGCAAGAAAAGGGGCTGAAGCCCCATTTTTTGGACCCGAACCAAAGACAAGCAAAAAGGTTTATAACCTATTCAACAAAGAATGCCACAAGGCTTCTCGAACTTGAAAAGTCTGATCACAGGGGCCCATAACCTTCTGTGATTCTGTTTTAATTAAGCTCTATTTCTTCTATTTATATTAACAACTTTATTAATTGAGTTAAACATTTTACATTTCATAATAAATTATACATAACAGGAGACAGTTACTATCATGGTATTATATTTATCTTTATAACTAGGTTCTATATATATGTACATATATGCTATAACTTAACATTTATAACTGGCCTTTGCCCCTTGAGGTATCATCTCAAGAACATGGGCATGGCAGAAGATGACAAATGCCGATACTGTGAAGCTGCAACTGAAACTGCAGAACATATACTTTGTGAATGCAAGGTGCTAATCCGCATTAGGCTAAAGTACCTAGAACAGGCAGAATTAACGCCTGAAGACATAGGGAAATTAGCTTCCAGGAAAATCGCAAGCTTTGCAAAAAGTCTTGGAATCCTGGGCAACAACTAGATGCAGGGTAATTCACAAAAGACCTTTTAGGTCGAGGTGAAGAAAGGCCAACCCAGGGCCAAGCGACCCTTTAAACAATCTACAATCTACAATGGTGCATCTAGCAATAGTTTAGAGGTAAAACGGGGTGTTCCACAGGGATCTATACTTGGACTTCTCCTTTTTATAATCTTTGTCAACGAGTCAATTGTGTACCTGAATAAAATACCTAATGTTTTGACAATTTGTTATGCTAATGACACTAATGTTCTTATAGTAGAAGATAATTTAGACAGATTAAAACTTACTATTGAAAAAGTTTATAATGCAATAACTAAATGGTCCGACAAAAACAATTTATTTTTAAACAAAAGCAAGACCACTTCAATACTGTTTGGCTTAAAGAAAAATCGAGACAAATTGTATTTCTCTGACAATTTTCAAATATTTCCTACAGAACCATTAAAATGTTGGGCATTACTGTAGATATGCATCTACAATGGAATCAGCATATACAGACGCTGTGTGGGAAATTGAGAAGCACTTGTTTCGGGCTAAAATTTATGTGTAATCATTGTAGTATGAACATCCTACTTACTCTTTATTATGCTAACTTTCATTCGAGCTTAAAATATGGTATAGTTAATTGGGGAAATAGCTCACAAGTGAGAAGAGTTTTCATTCTACAAAAATATGCAGTACGCATAATTGCGGGACTAAAATGTTTGGAAACTTGCAGAAATGCTTTTAAAAATCTTAGAATCTTAACTTTAGTGAGTATTTATATATATATGTTTATAAAAATAAGTGTATGTTCTTAAACAATCGAACAAGCCATGGATACGAAACACGGTATAAGGAGCAGCTTCAAACGAATTCCTTTCGAACAACAATGTATCAAAAAAGTTTTATATATAATGGCTCTAAGTGTTTAAACATTTTAACAGATGAAATTAAATCATCTCCAAATATTCAGATTTTTAAAACAAAACTCAAACATTTTTTAGCAAATCAAGTTTGCTATACCCTAGACAAATTTTTTGTTTAATGCTGATAGTTCGCCATTTTACATTTACATGCTTTATGTTATTTATTTATTTGTTTTTAATCTTGTTCGTTGACAATTGCAGTGTTTTTTTTTTATTACTGTTTGTTACTACTGTTATATATACATTTATACATTAGTTTTAAGTGCTGACGTATTCTACATTTTGTTGTATATCAGTTACATTTTAAATGTGGAAATAAAATATTATTATTATTATTATTATATTACTTGTCTCATGCTGGATATCTTTCCCGCATAATTCATAAATGCAAAAGTTTTATCTAATACATTTACATCAGAAAATATTCACGTAGTTATTCATGAGGACAGCGACGGAGATTAATTATATTGTAATAATTAATAATTTGTATCATAATAAATATTTCCTTGGACTTTATTTTTAACTATACTGCACCTTTCTTATTCTTAACGTAAATAATAACTAATTCAGAGCATTGACTTTATTTATTTAAATTACAAACACATAACTACTTGTTTATACATTTACAAGTTTATATTAAAGAAAGATGTAAAGTAGTAAGTACGCCAAGGCGGTTATAACAAGTTTTTATTTTTTTAAGAAGTGTTGCACCCATTTTATTTGAATGGACTTTTTGGTGATAATACTAGACATAGTAAGCTACATTATATATTTTTTCTGTGATTGTAGTTCTGTGTGAGCTATGAAAAAAAATAAGAACTTTTTATTTTTAATTTTTTTAAATAGTAAATATAGTCGAAAAATTCTACAAAAAATATATAATATAGAACAATGTATTATCTAACAAAGAGTTTTCGTTTTTAGTTTAGATGCAATAGTTTTTGAATAAAATAATTTTCAATAATACCTGCTTTAGCCTATATATGGTCAATTAACTCAAGAATGCAGGAAGATTGGAGGCTGAATTTGTGTCAATGGTAACTTTATTACTCACCGATGTTATTATGAAAATACCTCTCTGGTGCCGCTGACCCTCTCTTATCCTGCCAGACCCTTTTAATCATAGCTTTTTAATGATTGATGATTTTAATATTAACTGGAAATTAAATTCAACATATTTAACAAAATTGAAAACTATCTCGCAGGACTGTGGATTAAAGTAGTGGTAACTACTAATACGCATACATACGAAGGTGGTGCATCCATTATTGATTTAGTTTTTTCGAATGATGAAAGCACTGAAGCATTAGTATTAGATGACCTAAACATTAGATCATAGTTTAATCTGACAAATCAACAAGACAAAAAAATTATTTTAAGGAATAGGAATCAATTCCATGATGATATTGTCGATTATTTAAATACTTTTAATTATCACAATGAAGATTTAAATGATAAATATAACTGTTTTTTGGAGGGAATGAGAAATATTGTTGACAATTTTATGCCAAAAAGAGAAATTGTGGTTCAGAGTAAATATAATGGGTAGTTTAATGACAGAGTTTTAGACGAACTTAAATGAAGAGACCAATCCTACAAACATTATAAATTAACGAATAACCAAAACGAATGGGAGATGTATAAACGAGACAGGAATAAGGTTACTAGTATAATTGGGACTGAAAAGCATTTCCAAGAAAAAAATTGATTCTTGCCAGGGTAATTCAAAAGAGATGTGGAAATCTTTAAAAAACATAACAGGACAAAAGACTAGAGGTAATATTGATGTTGATTTTAATGGTGAAATAGTACACAATCTAAATGAAATAATGAAAAAATTTAATGAGTTTCTTGTTCGCTGTTGAAGATATTATTATTGAAACTATACCCATTAATAATAGGAAATTTCCAGTCAAAAACAGTAACTGTGCTCTATCAGATTTTAAATTATTAAATAAATGTGAACTAAAAGAAATAATCTTTTCACTCGCTAACAAAAGTAGTCCTGATGATGTTGGTATGTTTATATATAAAGAATTACTTCCACATCCAGTGGAAGTATAGTAACGACAAAATTTTTTTTAAAATTTTTATTGTTCAAATAGGCTCAGAATGTCATGAAACGTCGAGATTTTAAGTTTGAGCGAAAACAAATTTCTGTCTGTCTGTAACTTTTTTTGTGCGCATGTTTACTCTGGAACCTGTACTTTAACGAGATCTGGAACTAGATTATATTTTCATCTTGTTCCATCGAAGGGTTGGGGGGTAAATTGGGGTAAATTTGGGGTAAATACGTAAATCAAACAGGTAAGAGTCCATAAAATTGGTATTTAGTACATACAAGAGATGCTAAGGTCTCAAAAAAATTTTTGGCATTAACCACCCCCACCCCCTTATTAAAGGGGATGAAAAATAAAATGTGATTTAGTGTGTGTACAAGAACCAGAAACCTCAAAATATTTTTTTACTTCATCCACCCCCACTACCACCTCCTATCACCACTCTCACCCCACTACCGATGTGAGGTATCCTTTTGTGGGTTTTTGAGGAGAGGATTTCAAATATTATATTATTAAAGTTCCATAAACAATTATTTCCACATATAAAATTTTTTCGTTGTGAGTGACTTGGATAGAAAATCTGGATGTGGAAGTAGTGATTCCTTGGGCAGCGGTTTTTTTTATGTATTCCCAGATTCTTTGAAGGTATCTACAATCATTCTGTTACGCAAAGTTGCCAAAATTATAAAAGCCGAAGAATTCAGACCAATTAATATGTTACCTGCATTTGAAAAGATATGAGAGAAAGTGATATACCAACAAATCTTATACAAATTGAAAATGCATCTTCCTGACCAATTATACCTAATTTTAAAATCCTTTATAAGTGATCGTTACTTTCAAGTTAAAGTTGATGATGCTTTATCTGATCATCACCTTATAAAATCCGGTGTACACCAGGGCAGTGTTCTAAGGCCTTTTTTATACTTAATGTTTACAGCAGACGTCCCAGTAACAAATGACACACTAATGGCTACATTCGCGGATGATACCGCAATTCTGTCATCAGATTCTGATCCGGTAATAGCATCCGAAAAATTGCAAAATCACCTCAACCTACTACAAAACTGGCTTGAACACTGGAAAATTAACGTCAACACTAATAAATCCTCACCAATAACCTTTTCCACAAAAATAGGAACTTGTCCGCAAGTAAGAATAAATAACGCTCCCATACCAGTGAAATCGGAGGTAAAATATCTCAAGCCCCATTTAGATAAAAAATTAACCTGGAGAACACATCCAAATGAAAAGACGTCAACTAGATCTAAAAGTAAAAAACATGCACTGGTTAATAAATAAAAGGTCACAGTTGTCTCTGGAAAATAAATTAATTATACACAAGACCATATTAACACCAGTCTGGATATACGGCATAGAATCATGGGGTTGTAGTAAACCTTCCAACACTAAGATTCTTCAGACATTTCAATCGAAAACTCTGAGAGTGATAGCAGATGCCCCATGGTATCTTAAAAATTAAAAACAATTTAAACCTTACGAATATATCTCACAAACGTAGGTTCTTCTCTGTGCAAAATACTGTTAATTTTAAGCAATATCTAGCAGCAGAAAACTGGGAGGCCGTATACAACCTTGCTACTGCTGATGTGAATAAACAATACGAAGTGTTTCATAATATTCTAAAATATTACTTCGATGTTTCTTTTCCTTTAGTTACTTCTCAGAGCAAAAATTGCAACAGAAAATCTAAATCCTGGATAACTACTAGTATAAAAAAATCAGCTGCCAATTTAAAAAATTTATTTTATCTATATAAACAAAATCTAATTGACAAAGACTATTATGATAACTATAAGAGAATATATAAAAAAGTAATACACTTAGCTAAAAAAATGCATCATGATGATATACTTCTTAACGCTCCCGATAAATCGAGAACCATGTGGAATATCATAAAAAAAAACTTGAAACATGCACAGAACAAAAACGCTGATCTCAGATAACTTAAAATTGACAATACTGTCACCACTGACTCGAAATTCATTGCAGATGCCTTCATAAATTTCCTTACAAGTACCCCAGAACAGTTAATAAAAGCATACAACATAGTGCAAAATCATCACCTACTACAATATCATCCAATAAGAACTCTATATTCTTAAGTCCTGTAACCGCGTCAGAAATAGTTGATATTATTACTTTCCAAGTAACACACATGGTACCAAATCCTTTCGATTTCGATTTTGCTACGAAGTAGTTCCTGGGATACACCTTGGTACTAATATTGTTACTTTATTGGGTAAGGCTACTTTATATGGTTTCCACACCGATACCATTTACTGGAACTGTAAACACTCAAAGTAACATTTGGGTAGTTACTGGAACTAAGCAGTATCATTTTATTGTTACTCTATAGTGGCAAAAATTATATAGTACCAGTGAATCAGTTACTGCCACCCACCAGTGCCACTAAGATGCCTAAATAAAGTAACTGGGTACATAGAGAAGCAATCTAGGTTCCAGAATAGTTCCAGTGATCATCACATGGAACTTTAAAGTATCGTGGCATTTTAGTGGCAACATGGGTAGCGAAATAGTTCCTGTTGGTACTTTACAGTTCCAAAATAGAATCTGATACTATAGAGTCACATGAGGATAGTTGCTATTGGGTCACCAAAGTCACAGATACTTTATGGTGGAGGGCCTAACTTTATAGTACCTTAGTTAAAATCGGCCATTAGATGTTAAAATTTTTAGAAAAACAAAAAAAAATGGGTTTAATCAAAAATAGACAATGGTTACGTTAATATTTTATAAACTTTCACGAAAAATGATTTTGAAAGTATTCCAAATGTTTCCTTAATAAATATTTAAATTTTATCATTTAATTTTTACTTTCTTGACTCGTTCGATGTGTCGCACTGAGTAGACGTACATAAGTGTGCTCCGGCATTCAAAGTATTTTGTTCAAGTATTATTTATTTTACAAGCTTAACAAACATAATTTTACATTAAAATGCCGCAAGAAACAGAACGAGAAACTAGAGGTGCAAAATCTAAGCAAATAAAAGGGCCAGAAGTAACAGATGCAGTTGCAACCGCAATATCCCAAGCACTAAATTCTAAAGAGTTTATCGAGAATATTACATCTGTGGTTATGAACGCAGTAAGTACAAAATTAGATAAGTTTATGGATGAGCAAAAATCTGTAATAAATAAGTTAATCGAAGAAAACTCCAAACTTAAATTAGAAAACAGTCGTCTTAGCACTCGTCTTGATGTTGCAGAGCAGTACTTACTTAGAAATAATATTCGTGTATATGGTGTACCTGAAAATAATACAATCTCCTTAAATAACAAAATAGTGGAAATATTTAATAACCATCTCGGCCATAATTTAACTCAAGATTGCATTGAAAATTGCTATAGAGTTGGAAAAGAAAGTAAAACTGAAAAACCTCGAGCCATTCTAGTAAAATTTTCTACTTATAATCAGAAAAAGATGGTGTTTCAGAATAAGGCAAAACTAAAATCGACTGGTATTAGTGTAAAAGAAGATTTAACCGTCGCAAGAATGAAAACTTTCATGTATGCATGTGAAAAATTTTATTATCGCAATGTCTGGTCCAACGATGGAGTGATTTACGCTAAAGACAAAAATAAAATTGTAAAGTTAAGGGACATAAATGATATTGACAATATACTAGAATCTCATAATAATTAATATGTTTGTTTTACTTATTATATTCATATTAAATGCGAACCTGTTGAATAATTTTTTGTTATCATATGCCGTTCACACTCTTTGTATGATATTTTTATCCCGTTTTTTTTTTTTAAGCGAGTTCTTTAATTTTTAACTTTTTTGTAGGTATAGAATAAATTAAACGGTTTACCGTATATTCTACTTTTTACTTGATTTCTTAATTAGTATTTGTAATCTTCTTAATAAATGGTAGATTCTTTTTTGAATACGGCACATATAAATATTCGATCATTATCACCAAAATTTAACAATATAAAAAGCTTTATTTTAGATAATAAATATGACTTATTTGCACTAAGTAAAACCTGGCTAAACTCTTCTATTTCAAATTTATCTCTGAAAATTAATAATTATACCTTAATTCGTAAAGATAGGCAAACCAGGGGTGGCGGCGTAGCATTTTATCTCAATAGTTCATATAATTTCAATCTAATTGACACTAGTGATAACATTGAGCAACTGTGGATTTCTGTTTCTATAAATAATAATTCTTTTGTTTTTGGTGTTTGTTATAGGCCACCTCACATGAGTTTTAAATATTTTACAGATCAATTAGAAGAAGCAATATCAGTCTCTATGCAGTACGGAGATAAAATTTTTTGTTTTGGAGACATTAATATTAATTTACTAAACATAGACCTAAGTGCAACTCAATATTTGACATCAATGTTTGAATCACTCGATTTTCAACAAATTGTCAATGAAGCCCCTCATATAACTTCTAATAATTTATCACTACTTGATATTGTATTATGCAATGATCTCAAATCTGTCTCGTCTCTAAAAGTGGGAGGCCTGGACATATCTGATCATGAACTGGTCCAATGTAAAATAATAACGAATAGCTCTAAATTTAAACCAACTTATATAACTTATAGAGACTTTAAGTATTTTGATGAACAAGTATTTTATGCTGACTTGCAAGGGCTCCCCCTACAAGACATGTTTTACATGAATAGCATTGATGCTAAAGTAAATCATTTAACAGCACTTTTACTAAATCTTTTCAATAAGCACGTCCCTTTGAGAACAGTCCGTATAAGTAGAAATAAGGCTCCTTGGTTGACAGATAATCTAAAGTTATTGATGAGGCAAAGAGATAAAGCTAAGTCTGAATACAAGAAAAATCCTTCACTCGCAAAATGGAACTATTATAAACAGATACGAAATGCTACAAACCATGCCCAAACTGCTGAAAAACGTGCTTATTTTAATCATATCGCTAGAAATAAAAATTCTAAAAAGCTCTGGGGCGAACTTAGGTCATTAAATATTACGTCCAATAACAAACCACAAATACCCACCAATTTATTAGATCCTGATTCTATTAATAATTATTTTATAGACAGCATCCCACAAAATAATAACGATATTACAGAAGTAGTAAACTATTATGACTTAAATAAAATCACTAATTCAACTTTCAATTTCAGCTTAATTTCCCCTCAACTTATTCAAAGAGTTCTTTGTAACTTAAAAAATTCTACATCCGGATCTGATTCGTTAAGTATTTATTTTAAATTATGTTGTCCGCACTTACTAAATTTCTTGGTTCATATTATTAATAGTATGTTTATTGAATGTCGGTTCCCTACTGCTTGGAAAGTTGCTCTAGTGACTCCTGTTCCGAAAAAAACTGAGCCAAAGACATTTTCAGATTTGAGACCGATTAGTATTCTCACAGGATTATCTAAGTTAGCAGAAAAAATAATTGAGATTCAGCTTAGGGAACACGTAGACTCTTTGAACATACTACCAACTACCCAATCAGGTTTTCGAGCTGGTTATAGTTGTTCTACAGCCTTAATGCATATAACTGATGATATTGTTGAGGCCACTGATCAAGGTAAATGTACTGTTTTAATACTACTAGATTTTAGTAAGGCCTTTGACACTATAGATCATAAATTACTCCTAACAATTTTAAAATCATGTGGTATTGATGATAGAGGCTGTAAACTGTTCCAATCATATCTTGAAGGGCGTTCACAAATTGTAAGAATATCCAATAAACTTTCTCAATCAAGGGCGATCAATAAAGGTGTTCCAGAGAGTTCCATTTTAGGACCCCTGTTGTTCACAATTTATACTTCACAATTTGTAAATTTTATTAAATCCTGTTCGGTTCATATGTATGCGGATGACACCCAAATTTATTATTCTTTTTATGCTAAGGATTATGAGGCTGCTGTGCAACAAATCAACACTGACCTAAAAAGTTTATCAGATATATCCACACAACATTCGCTCATTTTAAATCCATCAAAATCAGCTATGCTTTTATTTGGTAAGAAACACGATTGTGCCAATTTGCAAAATTTAATTAACATCGAATTAAACGGATGTCGTTTGGAATTGTTGCAACATGCCAGAAATTTGGGTCTAATCTTAGATACAACTCTGAGATTTAGAGAACAGATTCGTAAATTTATACAAAAAGCTTACTCCGCCCTAAGTAGTTAAGTAAGGCCGATTCTAACTCACTTCCGTCAGTAGAGTAGCAATCAGAGTTCTGTGTGACGTCATCATTCCGGCAGCCCCGCGGGGGGCGGGCAGGTGATAGATGATAGATCCTATGATCTAGGTTCTAGTGTGAGGTGAGATAATGCTAGATGATAGATCCTATTATCTAGGTTGTAGTGTGAGGTGGGATCATCTTAGATGATAGGTGATAGGACCTAATGGGAGGGGGGAGATCCAATCCCGAGCTTAGATATTAGATTATAGCTAAAGATAAGAGATTATATCTAAGAGGGCGTGGCTAAGAGTATATAGGATGTATCTAGTAATAAAAGAAGTATACAGGGTGTATTTAGTAATAAAAATAAGTATATAAGGTGTACTAGTGATATGGTGTATCTAGTAATAAAAATAAGATGGCTACCGTTTATTGTTTATAGTTATTGACGAATAGTATTGCATGTTTACGTTAGAGGGCGTTAGAGGTTAAGAAAATGGCTACAGACATCCATCATTGAGTTTAAATAGACAAGTCTTATATATGGAATAAATATTCATCTACTTCAATACGTAAATTTTATATTTGAATGTTAAAACTGTAACCAAATGCAGAGACGTTATCGGATTCCAGGAAATTGTTAATGTAAATAAATGCGACTGTCTACGGCTATATGTATATTTAAAACGTGATTAATTGTCTTTAGATAACAGCATCCGACGGTTATAATACAATGACTAATAAGTCACGTGATCCATTATAAGGAGCGTCTCAGGGTTTGGAGAGAAATAATGTAAACAATGAAATCATCATATTTTTTCCCATATTTTTCTGCTTACTCGATACGAAAAGTGGGGGTGGAATACAGCATAAAAGTAAAGACCTGAGATCGCTGCATTCATTCACAATCTTAAAGTCGATATATACAAGCAGCAGCAGCAATGTCTTTCGCAAAAATTAATGTTGAAGCTCATGTCACGCCGTTCATGAAAATCTATGAGCTGGAAGTCGATAGAAAATATAAAGTGCTAGATATATATAAAGCACTTTCACCGTATGGTATCCAGGTCCAAGTAATCCTCGAAAATTGTAAAGTGAGTCTACCAGCCAGATACTCACGCATTATTTCCGATGATGATATGGTAACGCTACAACAAACCATTATACTAAAAGAAGTGTACTTAGTATATAGAGGGCTAGCAGGCACGACCACTAACATTGAATTCATCGAGTCCTAAAGATGGATCCCGAAACATATAAGAAGAGGTTACAGCACTTTATAAACAATTTAAAATTACTCGGAGAAGACGTTAAGTACGTTGAAGTTTTACGTACATTTCAACATGTCAGTATCCAGCCGAAGAAGTCCGAGAACAGTTCAGTTCAGCGAGGACGTTAAAATTCATCGCATTTACCATTGGAGCTATGCCCATAGAACTGCTAGATGTGGTAACTGGATGCAAGACGCCCGCGATCGAGATCGTTTTCAAATTAAAATATTACGATACGCTCAAATAATTAATCCAGTACTTGAACATAAATATTCTGTTATTATATCGCAAAACATGTAACCTCTTTCTTATATGTATTAATAAATTAATTTAAAAAATGGTTGACTATTATTACCCATTTCCTAATTAAATGAAGAATTCAGATTTTTTTTTTCAAGTTTATTGTAACGAAAATGTTCATGCTACATTTTATGTCTTTTTTAATGCTGAATTCAAATATGCAATCAAAAAAATTAAATCTTAAAAAATAAAGCCAGCCAGGCAAAAAATGAAAAAATTCATATTTTTCAAGTTTATTGTAACGAAAATGTTCATGCTACATTTTAAGTGTTTTTTAATGCTGAATTCAAATATGCAATCAAAAAAATTAAATCTTAAAAAATAAAGCCACCCCAGACGAAAAATAAAAAAATAATTTAATTTTTATAATATATTTTATTTATCTGAACGCATAATACAGTAATAAAGCTTATATATGTACATGGAATACATAACCTATAAAAATAATAGCAATAATAATAATAATAATAATAATAATAATAATAATAATAATAATAATAATAAGTCGTGAAGTCAATCAGATACCTCACTCTGATTTGGAGACAAAATGGCGGGCGAAAATGCTGCATGGAAAGTATCCTGCGTCATTATCCAAGCAGAACATCGACAGGGAAGGATCTTTGACTTGGTTAAAGAAGGGTTACCTCCACCCCGAGACCGAAGGGTTCCTAATAGCCATCCAGGATGAAACGATCAGAACGAGAAATTATGAGAAACACATCATGAAAAAGGATGTCGAGGATGTATGCCGGAAGTGCCGTTCCCCGCACGAAACAATAGACCATATTATAGCGGGATGCCCGATATTATCCAATACAGCATACCTGGGAAGACACAATCAAATTGCGAAAATTATTCACATCCAATTCGCACAGAAATTGAAGCTTGTCAAAGATCCTCCACCTTATTACAAATATAATCCTGAACCAGTGCTAGAATCTACAAGCCACGTACTCTATTGGGATAGGCCAATGATAACGGATCGCACCATCGACTATAACAGACCAGATATAGTAATGATAGATAAAGGAAATAAAAAGGCTGTTATAGTAGATATAGGATGCCCACTAACACACAATATAGCAAAAACAGAAATAGAAAAAGTAAGCAAATATGAGAACTTGGCCATTGAACTTAAGCACGTGTGGGGTGTAAATGAAGTCCAAATTACACCCATAGTAATTTCTGCCACCGGAGTTATGTCCACCAACCTGAAGACGAATTTGAAAAAATTAGAGATTCCTGAAATGATGATACATACCATACAAAAGGCCGCAGTACTACAAACGTGCCACATTGTCAGGAAGTTTCTAGGTTCTCTGAGATGAGATGAATTTCTCCTTCAGAGGTACCATTAAAACCAGTTAGTCAAAGACACAACATCCGTCCGAGCCTCATCCTACGCGACACGCAGGATCGCGGGATAGGTGAAATTTCCCAGTTACTAACTGAGGAGTGTGCTAAGTCGAAGAAAAATAATAATAATAATAATAATAATAATAATAATAATAATAATAATTAATATAAGTGCATAAAAATTAAACAATGCTACTTTTTTCAATCCAACTGTTATGGGAACTGTCAAATCCAAGCCATTTAACGAAAACCTTATTTCCTTTCTTCCTTAAAACTTTCTCAACGAGATACATGTCTGAATGTTTAACCTTCTGCAGTTCTTCAGTATAGAAGCATCCTTCTATTGGCTGTTTCTGTGCATCGGTCAGTAAGTATGTTATGGGGCTGGTATAATTAATTTTTGAAATAGTAAATATTTCATTAGACCAATTAGGAGTATAACCTTTATCGAACACGCCTCTGTACTTGCTTATTCTCACATGATCGTTAATTTTAAATTTAGGTAATTGTGAGTATGTAATTGTAGGATAATTGTAAACAGATTTCAAGAGTATTTTTTCATTCTTTTTATTTACATCTACAGGTTTCATGCCGATGGTACGATGCCTAGTATTATTATATTTCTTAATAATATCAGCAAGTAAATTATACCACCGAAAAGAACCATTTATACTAAATTCTTTATACATCATAGATTTTATAGTCCTATTTACGCGTTCGACTACTGAACATTTTTTAGTGCTATACGAAGAATAATGATTAATTTTATATTTTTTCATTTGAAAATTAATATTATAAAATTCGGTTCCATTATCAGTCTGTAAATTGACGGGGATTCGTTTATCTGCGACTAATATTTTTTCCATAGCTCGAGTAACATTTACGCCAGATTTAGATTTAACTGGTTCAGCCCATACGTACTTTGAAAAAACATCAATTACAATGAGAATATATTTATAATTTTTATTGTAATTAGCATATGGAATCATTTTGACTGTCAGCCTGAAGCAATTCATTTAAACCTCTAACTACGACTTTTCGTCTCTTAAAGTTAATTCTAGCCGGCTTATGTATTTCATTAACAATATCTCTTTTTATAGCAGACATGTTTACAGTTCAACAATAATTTACGTACTGTTAAATTAATCCAGCGATTCGATTATTTTACTTTCTAATAGTTCCTCTAAAATTCTATTTATTTCATTCGTATGACTTGAATTGCCAGCCTCCTGTGAAGCTATCAAAAGCCTAAGACGATCGACGAGTTCATTAGGATCGTCCCAATATACGTAATCAATAGCATTATCGGTGACTTGCATCATTAATTCACCACCTTTTACTTTACCAGGAGCACGTTGCCGAGGTTCGCGAGCGTAAAGCATCGGTTTAATAATATGCAGGTACTTCCAGCTCTTACTACCAGACTTTTGCTTTTCAGAATCATAATTTCTCTTATGTGCGCTAGTCCTTTTTACAATATCAATGTACTGTTTCTTATCATCATAGTTATAGTGATGCGAACGTTTTTTAAATAGTAATTCATAAAGACCGCGAGTGCCCTGATACTCTTTATTATTTATTATTAAATTGTCACCGTCAAACTGAATGGCAGAATTTCCAATATAATATTTATCTTCTTCGGGATTATATCGTACACCATATCGAAAATCATGTGTATTTTCAGTATCATGCATCATCTCAGATATATATGTTTTAGGCAGATCGCTAAATTTCTCAAGATACTTCTCATCTGACTGGTCGCCTTCTTCAGAGTCGACAATCGACGGTGATGGTGTAATATTAATATTTTTTTCATCCTCTGAGGGTTCAGACTTTTTCTTAATGTTTAAATTCTCGTCCGTCTCAAGCTTGATATGTTTAGCTATTGAATGTAAAGGTGCGGTGATTGGGGCAAAAGACTTTTCGATTTGCAGATCGTGCATTTTGAGTGCCTCTAATTTGCGCTTTACGGCTTTCCGAGCTTCGATAATTTTATTAGTAATGTCCATGTCGACAGGTGCGTCAGATAACATGTGTAATTATCAACTGATTGAGATAGTAAAATCACAGGTATATATACTCGTCAAACCCCTTTCTGTATCGGCCATGTTTAATATCGCTATCTTTATCTATCACTAGGAATCCGTATTTATCTTTCCAGCATAACGAGCGCATATGTTTGAAATCCTCAAAGCTCATATCGGTATTAACGTGATCGGAATATACATGTCTAAGATTCATGTCATCCTGCTTGAATAATATCAGTAAATTTGCATTGTCTCTTATCAGATGTTTTGGAATGCGGGTATAGGTCTGACAGAGATAGAAGCTGTCTATCTGTTTATGCCGTCCCATGCTAAAGTACTCACGCATCACACTTTGATTGTCGCAAGCTACGTCATCAAATATAAAAATGGAATTAATTTTAGCTTGCGCAGGCGTCATTATTACATCGCTATCCTTGAATTCATGATATCCCACGATCGAGCCGAGTACTTTTCTAAGATATTCATATTTAGGCTGGTAGAGAGATTTCGAGTAGACGTAAACATTCTTGAAACGCAAGCCGTGTGGATGAGTCAGCAGGCTTATCATGATGTTTGTTTTCCCACAATTTGAAGGTCCGCATATGATACACCTGATGCTGTCGGGTAACAGAGGACCATGTCTACTATCTTTTTTCACATGACTGTCGAAATCGAGATTATCGATTTTCAGACTGTTACCTGTCTTGATGAAACGCATGATTGACACTGAGGTATTTCCACCAGGAGTTTAAGTATAAATAGCTTTCGATCACCTGTAACACCTCAGTCTACTATTACATGTGATAGAGGTAACATGGCTGTAAACACTCTCATAAATAAATTACCTTTCGAAGCCCATATCCCTGGCTATCGTTTCTGCGGTCCGGGTACTAAATTAGAAAAAAGACTGGCGCGAGGAGATCGCGGAATTAATGGTCTAGATGAGGCGTGTCGTGACCACGACATACAATATTCTAAAGTCAATGATGTGAAAGGACGGCATATTGCCGATAAAGAATTGGCAAAACGTGCTCTGAAGCGTGTATTTGCTAGGGATTCATCCATCGGAGAAAGAGCGGCAGCAGCCGGTGTAGCAGGCATCATGAGTGCTAAAGTTAAATTAGGCTTGGGATGTAAAAAAAGAAAATGTGGCGGTACGATGACGTTTAAAAAAATATCCAGTAAAATTCGTAAACTAGTACGTGGAGCTCCCTCTGTCGGGGATGCTATTAAAAAGGCCTCTCGTGCAGTACAGCGTATTAAAAAAGATAAAAAAATATCACCGATGGCTGCTCGCGTTATTCCTATACCGAAGACGGGTGGCGTTCTACCGCTAATACCAATATTTGCTGGACTTAGTGCTCTGGGAGCGCTAGCCGGTGGATCTGCAGGTATAGCAAAAGCTGTAAGAGATTCTCAGGCGGCATCCTCCCAGCTTAAAGAATCTAAACGTCACAATCAGGCTATGGAGAGTATCGCCCTCGGTAAGGGACTCTATCTTCGTCCCTATCGAACGGGACTTGGACTATACATGAATAAAAACACCAACAGCAAGTGACTAGTAAAATTACCAAATCGAGCGCTCACCGACGTGGATCTGAAAAAATATGTTAAGATGTTAAATATACCTAATTTTCGAGGAATATTTATGCGAGACCGACTACCTAAACGCGTACATAAAATTGAGACGGGCATTGTGAACTTGGATAGTGATAGCGGTAATGGTACTCATTGGACTGCATACTTTAAGAACGGTTCGAAAGCCGTTTATTATGATAGTTTTGGTAATTTACAGCCTCCTCTCGAATTAATAAAATATTTAAATTGTTCTATTGAATACAATCACAAGCAGTATCAGTCTTATGACACAGTAAATTGTGGACATCTGTGTTTACCATTTCTATATAATGCGTCATGCTTTTAAGTCACGTTCATTCTCAGAGCTAACCTTGAAGCCGCAACATGTCTTGTACGTTTACATTATCCGGCAAATCATCTAATTTAACCGCGCACTTTTCCCCACCCATAGACCTTGAAGACGGCGCTGAATATTCGCTTGCTTTAATAAATTTCGAGGCGTATAACTCCATACCGAACATAGACGCTACAAATAATCATATATATTATGATACAGACGATAAGTTTATAAAAATTCCGGAGGGCTCGTATGAAATAGAAGATATAAATAATTACGTAAGAAAGCATTTTATTCTGAATCATGGTAACGATGGTCATATTTCTATAGTATCCAATAAAAATACGTTAAAAGTGGAAATAAAATCCAATAAGATGATAAATTTTGAAAAGGCCGGCGGTATTGGCAGTTTGTTAGGATTTACATCTCGTCGTCTAAAACCGCTCGAGAAACATATATCTGATTTCCCGGCAAAAATTCAAAAAGTAAACGCTATATGCGTGGAGTGTAATCTCATCACGGGCAGTTACATGAATGATAGATCTGTACACATTATTCATGAATTTTTTCCTAGCGTGCCTCCCGGCTATAAAATAATAGAGTGTCCCGCTAATGCAATTTACCTACCGATTAATAAGAGGCATATAGATAGCATATCAATTAAGATAGTCGATCAAGACGGTGATCTTGTTAATTTCCGTGGCGAGGTCATCATGGTAAGACTGCACTTGAAGAAGAATGGGTCTTAGTTTCCGAAATAGTTTAAAAGGAACACCTGCTCGCGCTCGAAACAGTTCACCTGTAACCTTCAAGGTGTTAACATCTAAAAATAGACGTTTTCTTTACTCTCTCGGTTACAAAGTGCTAATATGAATCCGAATATTTTAAACGTGTTTGAGAAGCCTACGTTTGAAACCGCGATAACTAATTTTGAAAATCATAGTCATGGACCATATTCAATCAGAAATTTAAATAATAACGACGAAATTCGTATACCCATTCAGCAGCAGGATGTGTATACTGCGCCGTATGCTAGTTCGCTGTATATGCGGGGCCGGTTACTTAAAGAGGATGGTACGGTTTCGAACACAGCGGTCTTTGATAAAATGGGGTTATTGTATCTGTTTGACGAGATACGATACGAAGTGAGCGGTAAAATTGTGGACAGCAGTAGAAATCCAGGCCTCGCGACTGTTATGAAGGGGTATGCATCATTCACTCCGAATGACGCGAATCACTTAGAAAATGCTGGGTGGACTGATGTGGATGATAATTTTGCAGACGAGAACGGTTACTTTGACGCATGTATACCTTTAAAAATATGTCTGGGGTTCGCAGAGACCTTTGAAAGAATTATTTTAAATGTCCGTCAAGAGCTGGTACTCGTTCGCAGTAGTATTGATACAAACGCAATCATAAATCTTGTAGCCGATGAAAATATTAAAGTAGAATTGGAAATCGTTCAATGGCGTGTACCACACGTGACTGTATCTGACGTTGAGCGATTAAAATTAATGAAATATCTAGAGAGGAATATCGATTTGCCTGTACCGTTTAGAAGCTGGGAATTACATGAATACCCCATGCTGATGGAATCGCAGACGCATACTTGGAATATTAAAACTTCGTCTCAGTTAGAGACACCGCGATATATTATTTTCGGTCTTCAAACGGGTCGTAAAAATGCAGTCGCTAAACGTATGAGTGAATTTGATCACTGCGAGTTGACTAATTTTAAACTTTTATATGATAACTTGAATATTAATTTTGAGAAGAATTTCTGTGCTACTCTGTATGAAATGTTCTGTCAATTTCAGAAATCTTATTATGAAAAAGAAAATGAACCTCTGCTTACTAAATATAAATTTAAAACTAAAGCTCCTCTGGTAGTTATCGACTGTTCGTGTCAGAATGAGGTTGTAAAGTCGAGTGCAGTGGACATTAGGCTGGAATTTAGCACTAATAAAAATATTCCGAAAGACACTGCTGCATATTGTCTTATAATTCATGATAGATTGATTTATTACAATCCTTTAACCAGTATAGTTCGTCCATACTAATATGTATATAATAGACGTGCAGGGCTTCCAGCACAAAAAGGAGTTAGCTTTTACATGTAAAGAAATTTCAATTTTTAATATTACCGATGTCTCGTGTGTACATCGGATAATTAAACCGACTGTTAGTTACGGGCTTCTTACACACAATATTCAGAAGCAAATTAATTGGATAACTGATCATGTGCACGGTCTCCAATGGTCCACGCCTTATGATAATCTCCGGTACGGCGACCTGCAGGACTTCAACGACAGCCACGTACTTGAGAGAGAAGCAAAAGTTTATGTCAAGGGACTGGAAAAGAAGCGATGGCTTCAGCATTATCTGTCTAATAATAATAATATTATAGACTTATATAATTGTAATAATATGAATAGTTTAATGTTAAATAATTTAGAATATCATTGTCATAAACATATTAATAATCATTTACGCTGCTCTAGGCAGAATGTCTACTCGATATATCAGTGGTATATTGTAAATAAAGATAAGGATTTTGAATAAACAAATTTATGCTAACCATACTGGCTTTTATTTCTGTATACATGTGTGCGTGTATGAATGACGAGTGGGGTGGGGGGCAGAGAGAGAGAGAAGTGGGGGGAGAGCTCTCGCTTCGAGTCAGAGCGCGGTGATCAGTTAGACGTTGCAAAGATGCACAATCAAACGGGGCTTAGAGAGCTGATAGCGGGCAATATTTGCCAATGTTCAATGTGTCAAGTCCCACCGGAGGGCTGGAGGTACCTGGGGCTGCCTCAGCCCCAGGACCCCGTAACGCAACCACCACCACCACCACCACAGGAGATGCCCTGGCTGATACTCTTAGCCGACATCATGAAAGGTATTTAAAATATTTTTTCCGTTTCGTATAACTCAATACTTATAGATATTTTTTTAAATTGTTACAGACTCCATTGAACTCAGAATTTCTTCGGAGATTTGGAGAGGTCGATCTGTCAGCCGGCGAGACCAATAAATTTCTTTTTTTAATTAACATACGATCTGCCCTCCTGCCGGATAGCCAGACCAGTGTTTTTATTATTTTATTAATTCTACACAATTTTAATTATAATTTTTTTATATTAATAAAAAATGTTATTAATAATCTTTTTTTATTTCAATGAGTTGATAGCATCTCATACTTATTAAGTGTCTGAACAGCTCGAACAGCTCCAACAGCTCCAACAGGTGTAACAGGTACGGTACCTGTTACACCTGTTGGAGCTGTTGGAACTGACCATATATAATACACGTATATGTATATGTATATGGGCTGCTTGAACAGCTCCAACAGGTGTAACAGGTACCGTACCTGTTACACCTGTTCGAGCTGTTGGAGCTGTTCGAGCTGTTAAAACTGACCCTATATAATACACGTATATGTATATGTATATGGGCTGCTTGAACAGCTCCAACAGCTCCAACAGGTGTAACAGGTACCGTACCTGTTACACCTGTTGGAGCTGTTCAAGCTGTTGAAACTGACCCTATATAATACATGTATATGTATATGTATATGGGCTGTTTGAACAGCTCGAACAGCTCCAACAGGTGTAACAGGTACCGTACCTGTTACACCTGTTCGAGCTGTTCGAGCTGTTGAAACTGACCCTATATATTACATGTATATGTATATGTATATGGGCTGCTTGAACAGCTCCAACAGCTCGAACAGCTCGAACAGCTCCAACAGGTGTAACAGGTACGGTACCTGTTACACCTGTTGGAGCTGTTCGAGCTGTTGGAGCTGTTCAAGCTGTCTCGCCTGCCTCTCTCATGATCATCATGTCAGGATAGGTATTAGGAAATAAAACACACATTTTATAAATAATTTAATTTATTAAATGTAAAATATTTATATTACAATACTTTAATACTAATTACAAAAAATGTAGACGAACTATGTCAAGCGTCTTAACATAATCTTCTAAGGTAGTTGATGGCCAGTGCCCGCTGTCTGGACCAGAGCTCCAACCAATCGGCTGCCCAGAGCGACCTTTGGATATATTATCCTCCAGCCATTTTATTAACTGCTTATGCTCTTCATTGAAATTAATATCTAATTTGAAATGTATATTATTCCTACCAATTACTCGAAACAAAATTTCAAGAAATTCGTATTGTGTAAAGTAAGCTGCCTCGCAAAATGCTTTATTAATCGACCAATCAATACTTTTATAATTATCAGAAATATTTTTAGCCGGGTACGATTTCGAATAAAAATCAATTGACATATAATCATCATTACACGTTAATAATTCTTCTAAAAAAATTCTAAAATAACTATTATTCGCGGCGGGATAATGTCTGTTAATTACTTCTCGTAATCGATACACTGTAAGGTGAGTAATACATTCTCTTTGGAAAATATATTCCAACTGCTGAATAAAAATATCGTTTTGAAGTTTTTTCGTAAATATTTTTTTCATTAAATCGAAATTAGAACTATCTCTTAAAGCCATCCAGTATAAAGCTTTGTCCGGTATAACAATCTTTTCTAAAATTTTATGAACTAATTGATAATTACCCCGATTCAATGCATTTTGAATGTACTTCTCATATACGTCGCGAGTGATAAGTACAAGCTTGTACTGCAATTCTTTTTCTAACCCGTCCATCGCGATCAAAGTCTCTAAAGTAAATGAATCCGAACGGCTACTGCCAAGCGCTTCACTGCGTCGATGACGTCATCTGACGAGCCGAGACTTGTTGGAAATTATATCCCCAAGGTTTCGTATCGGTATTTATATAATTTATAATTCTTTTATCATCATACGGACTGAGTGCCACCTTATTCTGTTTGATAGTATATATTTCATGTTTCTTTGATCGAATTAATCGCTGCTCTTTGGTCAAAATTTCTTTATTAAATAGACAATTCGTAAAGTCTTCAAATGTAATTTTTCTGATTACCGAACGCGAGAGACCCTTGATCTTTTTATTTACCGACACCCCCTCCACTTTATAACTATACATTTTTGCACGGAGTCCTACGAATTCTGTCATTACGCGCCCTTGACATTCGTCTTTCATTACGCCTAGTACCTTCTTATTTGCATGAGGTATTCCGTAGACATTGTCTACAGGATAATCCGATGTGTCGAACTGATGGATGTCTTTTTTAATGTACTTGTATATATCAACGTCGCTAAATTCGTAAATTAAACTGTCTGTGTCCGTGTAAAGTAGTTTGGCTTGCTCACAGAATTCTTTTTTAATATAATCATAATGAAAATCGTAAAGAATAATTTTTGAAAGATCTAAAATGGCGAACCCCACATATATTGGCTTATCGAATTTAATTTTTAGTCGATTCATTTCAATAATAATCATATCCTCGCCGAAGACAGTCGAACTGTGAAAGTTCGGTTTCGCGAGCAGAGACTTGGCGCCCCATCTCCCCTCCCATTTAGTTACCAATTTAACATCTTTGTGCTTGCGGACATTCTCCATTGTCTTTCCGAACACCGCATTGTTCATTAGCTTATAGAAATTTTTCTGAAACTCGTTACTTGCCTGTTTTCGTAAATCCGTATTTAAATCAATGTATTTCTTTAGCCATCGCGACTGTTTAAATTTTAAAATTCTATGTACCGTCTTGAGTTTTAATCCGCGTTCTAAACATTTTTTTAAAGTCCTATAATGCATTACATATCGCGTTTTATCTAACAGAGTGGTCATTAATTTTGAATGTTTTGAACCGGGCGGCACCATATGTTCTGGACACATCGGGAGATCCTTATGTAGCTCATGTAATTCAAGTGGATACTCGATATCTACTTCCAAAATATAACCGATGTCTGACTCGTCCGATAAATTTGGAATATCTAAGGCATAAAATTGTTCGACGGGTACCCACTCGAAAGCACCTGTAGGTAGCGGAACAGACATCCCGGCTCCATACATGTTATTGATGTCAAAGTACATGATGTGAGTCTCTCTTTCGTTGGGATTAAACGCATCCCCCATGTACTTGTTGTTAGCTTTCGAATATCTGTTAGATACCTGCGCTACACCGCCTCTCACGCCTTTTTCGATCATCAGTATCATATCAATGTCTGTGAGAAGCTCTAAATTTTCTTTAGTTATTTTTAACATCGCGTCGAATGCCAGCCCCGGAGCAGTATAATAATTTAAAGCATCAAGTCCGTACGTCTGTATCCATGTCTCGCGGAAATTTTCAAATATATCAGCTAGCAGTAATACATCTGTTTTTAAATATATATCGGAATATTCCCCTAATGTCTTAATATCGAATTTATTCCAGATATTTATAGCATGGTTATAATCGTCCTCTGTTATGTTTTCGTCAGTCAGTTTACTGTAAAATTCTTCTTTAGCCGGTAGAGATGTCTCGTCTAATTTTTCCCAAGAATTTAAATAATCATAAGGAAAAACACCTTTCCGCATTAATAATTGAAATTGTTCATCATTATTACAATACGATTTAGTGATTCGTTTCTGGTCATCGTCGAGATAGGAAGCTAGTTTTTCGATTTTGTCTGCCATAAACCTAAACGAATCAATAAATCTTAGTTTAATTTTCGTATCTTTAACTCGTTTAGTGAAAGAAATGTATTTTTCCTTATTAATCGGTAATAATGAAATTTGTCCGTCAAATGCCGTTGCTAGCTGTTTGATTATCAGGTGGCCGTCGTAACCTGATAAACAATGAAATATAACCGGAATCACGTGACTATCTTGATAATTAATGTTACATCTCATATGCGCCGGTCCCGTATAGTACCCAGTTAAATGATTGTGATCGGCTACTTTGATGTCCGTCTCTTTGAAGGGCCTCTCACAGATATGACAGACCTGCGCGAGATCGAATTCATTTTTTTGTGTCTCGTTTAACGATTCCATAGGTTTTATGTCGGACATGATTACATTAACTCGGTCTGAAATTTTTTCAAGTTCTTTAACAAACCAGTACTGACAGTCGGCATCTCGGTACATTTTAAATTGTGATAGACTGTCATCATAGGAACATTTTAAGTAATACGCGACGCTAAAAGCCGTATGTTTCTGGTAATTTTGCGTATTTTGATTCGTGTTAGCATCACAGTCCTCTAAGATACATTCGAAATCAGCATAAATAGCGAACGGTACTCTTTCTTTATAACGGTAATTTTTAAATTTTAAAAACTTTTCATCCTCGTCGGGTAATTCAATTTTGCACGTATTAGTTTTCGAATTGCAATCATTTGAATGTCGGTCTAGAAGTTCTTGAGTAGAGAAATGATTAAGACATCGGTTGCAGATAAATTTTTCATGTCCGTGTGAAGATAATTGTTTAGATAATAATCGGGACATATTCTTTATCCAAGCAAAATGATATTGCGTAGCATCAGTAAAATTATCAGCAGAATTCGTAGGAATCATTAATAAATTTACGACGCGTTCAAAACTGTATTTAGTTAAACATATCGGTAAAACTTCCCTTTTAACTAAGGTGTATACGTTTATCGAAATATCATTTAAGCGTTCGAATTTTTTAATATTTCTTAATTCCATCGGAAACTCGATACCATCATATTTCAAAACGTGTTTAAAATGAGGATATGAAGTTACTCTCTCCCCATTCTTCTTAGCCGGGTATAATGCCGAAACTACTGACCATAAGAAGCAATATTCGTCATTATTTTTAACGTTAATAACGCACTTTTTTTCCTTTATAAAGTTTGGCATTTCAGCGTATGTTGATAATCCCACTGTTATAGGACAATATTTATTAACATTTACTCTTAGCCCGATAATTTCCGATAAGGCCCAGCCTGAATCTTTTCCTTGAAAGTCTTCTAGATGTTTCAATAACCGTTCGGATACATTTTCTTTATACCATTCCTTTAAATTCGTATTTAAGTCTATCACAGCGTTCCTTGTAGCAAATGTTTTTAATTCCACTGTGCCATTAGTAGGCTGTACGAAGTTACATTCAAAAATAACATTTACTTTAATTAGCCCATCTTTCAAACATTTTTTAATTTGAATAGAGAAGCTCCTAAACGCTTTTTTAAAAAATAATACCGGTTCTTTAATTTGTACGTTAGTTATTATACCGGACTTAACACGATTTTTAAAACAAGATTCTACCTCTTGATATACTAAATATTTTCGTGCTGTCGGCTTTAAGGAACCGCCTAATATTTTATTTTTTAATTTTAATTTTTTCAATTGCTCTCGGTAGTATTTTAAAAGCGCTAAATTATTTTCCAATTTAAATATATTTTCACCTTTATTATCGATATGAATTTTGATTTTAATTGCCTTGGCTACTAGTTTAATATTGCTATTAATTATCGAAATATGTTGATCGATTTCATCATCGGTCTTTAAGAGCAGCAATGATTTTTTAGTTAAATTAATTATATCAGTACTGAGTTTAGATACGGTCTCGGTAGACGACATACTGTTTCAATTAGACAACCGTTCACCGCGAGAGATAAACAGCTAATGATCGAGGTGGGGAGATGACGCTGCTTTTATACTCGGCGGCCGAGGGTCACGTGACTTTGCAGTGAACGATTTCTAAAAGGCCCCCGAATTTTCATAATCTGTTCGTCTTTTACATATAAAACAATGTTAAATTGCTATATCGCTGTGGGGTGGCTACATATTCCCATAAGAAACCATGTATTGTAAGACACAAAATTCTTCGCATGCATCTTTACCGTATACCTATCTTATGTTAGTAGGCTATCAGAAATGATTTCATTTGTTTACATTAACAATTTCCAGGAATCCGATAACGGCTCTGCATTATGTTCTTATTAAATTGAAATCTAAACGTAGAGAAGCGAACGAATATTTATCTTATATAAAACTCAGGCTAAAGAGTCTTGTCTGAAAAGCGTTTATATTGGCTCTCGATATTTCCTTTGATCTAACCGCTGTAGTTATCTAAAGGTAATTAATCACGTTTTAAATATACATATAGCCGTAGACAGTCGCATTTATTTACATTAACAATTTCCTGGAATCCGATAACGTCTCTGCATTTGACCGCAGTTTTACATTGAAATCTTAACATATAGAAGTAAATGAATATTTATCTCATAATTATAAGACTTGTCTATTTAATCTCAATGATGGACGTCAGTAGCCATTTTCTTAACGCCCACTAACGTAAACATACAATACTATTAGTCAATAAACAGCAGCCATCTTATTTTAGACACACCCTGTATACTCTTAGCCACGTCCTTTTAGATATAATCTCTTATCTAAGCTCAGGGATTGGATCTCCCATCTCCCCCCTCCCATTAGGTCCTATCACCTATCATCTAAGAAGATCCCACCTCACACTACAACCTAGATAATAGGATCTATCATCTAGCATTATCTCACCTCACACTAGAACCTAGATCATAGGATCTATCATCTATCACCTGCCCGCCCCCCGCGGGGCTGCCGGAATGATGACGTCACACAGAACTCTGATTGCTACTCTACTGACGGAAGTGAGTTAGAATCGGCCTTACTTAACTACTGCCCTAAGACTTCTCTATCCTCACCGAAGTTATTTAAGTATAAACACTAAAAAGACCCTTTGTGAAACGTTAGTGTTGTCGCAGTTCACATATTGTGCCCCAGTGTATGGTCCCTGTTTGGACAGGGATTGTAGCAATCGTATACAACGTGTGCAACATTCATGTATTAGATTTATCTATGGTATACGTAAGTTTGAACACGTGTCACATAAGTTGAAAGAACTGCATTGGCTAAATATGCAAGACCGAAGAAACTTTTATTCAACTTGTATCTTTCACAAGATTATCACAACGAAGGCGCCATCTTATCTCTATAATAAAATAACTTTTTGCAGTTCATAATCTCAATGTCAGATCTAAAGGTTTACTTAGTCCACCTATGCATAGAACTTCGTTCTATGAGAGAGGTTTCAGATACTGCATTTATAAATTATATAATAAGGTCTCATTTGGTGCCAAATCATTTAGTGCTGCGAAATTTAAAAGATATCTCAAAGCTGTCTTGTTAGGACAGACATAATAGTTATATGTGCCTATTTTTTTGTTTGTTTATTTATTTATTTGTTCGTTTACCTACTTCTTTATTTATGTATTATTTCTGCATATACTGTCTTAATATTCTATACTAAGTACCTTACATTTTTTTGTACACTTACTTAAGTGCATTATTTTTATTTTCAATGTATTGCAAGGGTTAAGTGGTAGAGCACACTTGTTGTGAACTTCCCCTTGAGATTTCCAGAAATTTATTTTATATTTGTTAATTTAGTCTTATGTACAATATTACTGGAAATAAAGGCATTTATTATTATTATTATTAATATGTCAACTTATATCAAAAAAGTAACTTGCGTTTGAAAAAATGGCAAAATTGTTACATCTATCCTGGGACACACTGTAGACAAACTGACCACGGATCCAGAATCAGCGACCCAAAAACGACCCAAAAAACCTATGTATATCCAAATCAAGCAGTACTTCTGCCACTCCTAGCTTGCATAACACAGATGTACAATCTAGGAAACAAAACAACGAAGCGGTAAAGACTGGAGAAGAAAAAAACAAAAAAACCGCGATTAAAGCATCCGAACGCATAAGAAAACGCCATTAAAATAATTGTCTTGTTCGAACCACAGTAATCATAGTATGTTAACCACCCTTATTTGTAATGTTTTTTGTACTGTTAGTTTAAATTGTTTTAAATATGTAATTAAAAATAGTAAATAGATTGTATATTTAAGTAATAGACTAAATTAAAATTAGGGAATTTTTTATTTAGAAATTTTTCGTTGCACTAAAAGGGATGTACCAGTATATAAGAGACTTTGAGATAACTAGTGTCGAAACATATACTTTAGAAAATTCTCAAGAATGTAAGGAAATTATTGACATTAATAAAAACACTCCAAATTTTAAGATAATACATCAAAATATACGCAGCATAAATAAAAATATCGATGAACTTAAACTATTCTTATGTGACTTAGAAACAGATTTAGATTGTATAGTACTTACTGAAACATGGTATATTCAAAATCAAGGATTATACAATATAGACGGTTACAAACTGATATATAATGAAGGTACCTTAAACCAAAATGATGGGGTAGTTGTTTACGTCAAATCAAATCTACAATATAGCTACGAAATTATACCGATAAATAACATAAATGCAATCCGATTGAAAATAAAATTAGACAAAAGAAATTATATGATAGTCACAGCTGTTTATCGATTACCGTCTACTGACCCACATGATTTTACCAGAGAACTACAAAATTATTTTCAAACTTTTGACAAAAATGATAGCTATCACATTCTTATAGGGGATTTAAATATAGATTTACTTCAAGACACCGAAATCACCACCGACTATGTTAATACATTAAGTGAATATGGCTACATATCAGCAATTAATAACTTCACCAGGATACAGGGAAATCATAGATCATGTATTGACCATATTTTTGTTAAATCTAAATACAACATAATCGAAACTATAATACCGCTAATAATAGAAACAGATATCACAGACCACTCTACACTCTTATTGCAACTTATCCTACCACACAGCAAAGAAATTGTTATTAGTCGTAATTTTATAAAACGCATAGACCAAATAAAGCTGTGTCAAATTCTTAGTGTCATAAATTGGGAACCAGTATATTTTGAAGCAGATATTGATTCTGCAACAGATATATTTATAAACGTTATTATAAGTGCCATAAATAATTGTACCAGAGTTAGGAAAATAAAGAGAAAAAATACAAAACTGAGCCCCTGGATAACAAATTCATTAGTGAAATCAACTCACAAAAAAAACTCTATGTTTCAAAAGTTGCAAAAAGATCCCAATAACATCGAACTAAAAAGGCAATACAAAAACTACAAAAATAAGCTAACATCTCTAATCGCAAAAACAAAACATGATTATTATAAAAAAGAGATAAACAAAAAATCTGGGGACACAAAAAAATTATGGAAAGTTATTCAAGAAATTACCAAAACAAAAAATAATAAAGAGGTCATAAAAGCAATCGTGGACGAAACTGGTGTTCAGTTACTCGACGCAAAACAAATAGCTAACGAATTCAATAATACATTCTCAAAAATGGGAAAGAAACTTGCTGATAAAATAGCCAAAAACCCAAATTATAAATTAAATAGACCAACAACACCCAATTCAATCGTATTAAATCCAACAGATTCGCGAGAATTAAAAGCCGTAATACATACATTAAAAGATAAGAAATCTGTTGGAATTGACAACATGAAGTCGGAAACAATTAAAACAATTTCAGATTATATTGTTGAACCACTAGTGTATATTATAAATAAATGTATGGAAGCTGGATTGTGGCCCTCAGCCTTTAAAGACACCCTGATTACACCCATATATAAAAACGGCGATACGCACAAAACAGGTAATTATAGACCCATTTCATTAATAACTCATTTAAGTAAAATTTTTGAAAAATTACTAAAAAGTAGGTTAACTTCCTTTATTGATAAATACAATATACTATCAGAAAAGCAATTTGGGTTTAAGGCTAACGTATCAACGCAAGATGCTATCTTAAATTTAACAACAAGTATGTACTCTGCTCTTGACGAGGGCAAGCCGTGTTTGTGTATATTCATAGACCTTTCAAAGGCATTCGACACGGTCAGTCATAATTTACTCCTACAATCTCTGGAAGATATTGGAATCAGAGGCACTTCATTAAAACTATTTAAAAACTATTTAATAAATAGGCAGCAGAGAGTGAGAATAAATAATGTACTGAGCGACCCACAAAATTTAGAATATGGAGTGCCACAAGGTACCGTCTTAGGCCCTATACTCTTCAATATATACATCAATGGCTTGTTCTCGTTACAGAGTGGAGGGGATATTATTGGTTTCGCTGACGATACCGCCATCTTTTATAAAGCCGATACATGGGAAGAATTAAAAAATATGGTAAAAATTGGCTTCACAGTAATAAAAGATTGGTTTGATCACAAATTGCTGACAATTAATGTTGATAGACATATTATCTCCCTCTAGCTTGTCAAAAATCGAAACTTCCATCTTTCGAAAATATTGCTATCAACCATCATGATAAAGAGTACACAATTCAATCTAAAACAGAAGTCAAATATCTAGGTATTATAATAGATTCCCACTTAAAGTGGAGTTCCCATATAAAATATATTATAAAAAAACTGCAGGGCATATTATATAAATTTAAATACCTAAAGAACATCCTGCAATTTCCACAAAAGAAAATGCTTTACCATGCTCTAGTTGAGAGCCACTTGAGTTATGGTATATTAGGATGGGGTGGGGTACTAAAAAGTCACATCACGCCTCTAGAAATTTTACAAAAACGATTTTTGAAACTAATATTAGCTAAAGACATGAGATACCCAAGTGATCTATTGTTCCGGGAAGCCAAAGTGTTCGATATAAGGCAACTGTACTATTTTAATATTAATATAAAACATCACCGCATAAAGCACTATATGCCATTAAACATACATAATTACGACACACGGCAAAGATATAATTTCATAGTTCCCCAAGTGATAAAAACAATTAGTCAAAGATCTTATACTTACCTGGCTCCAAAACTGTATAATAATATCCCAGAAGAGTTAAAAAATATTGTCAGTACACAACTATTTAAAAAGAAATTGAAAATTTATATTTTCGGAAAACCCAGAATACATTTTAATAACTATATTGATTTGAAAAATAATTAATACAACTAGTAAAAAATAAATAAGTAAATTTATCCTGTGGTATTCAAACAAAGAAACTTGTATAATGTAAAAAAAAGGAAGTATAATATAAATAACTCTGTCAACTCTCATTTCCTACATATCTTGAGAATTGAAAAATACCCTCGGAACTTTCAAAGTGTAGTGTCTAGTGTAGTGTAGAATAAGTGACTGTCTAAATGTACTTTTACTTATTTTAATGTTTATGTATTATGATATTTAAATTTATTTATGCTCAAAACAAGTGTTAACTCACTTATTGATCGTATATTTATTTACAAGTAAAATTTATAAAATATTTATATTTATGTACCAAACTAATACTGTAAATAAATTATTGTTATTGTTATTATTATTATATATATTAAATCGAAGTTCCAGAATAAGCCTACTCATTCCGAAAAGGCGAGTTTATTTCACGGCTTTTTCATAATTTGACCTTGAAATGACCCTAAGAGGGAGGTGGGGTTGGTTCCGTTTGTGGTCGAATCGACTCTAAATTGATCCTAGACTCTTAAAAAACATGTTCTTTTTTCTTTTTGCCAAATTTGAGGGGGGCCGAAAACAGGCCTTATTGACCCTCCTTTCTTAAATAAATACGAACTATTAACGAACAATCAACATGGCTTCACCAAAAATAAATCAACAATTACTGTGTTAGTAGCTTTCATATAAGAACCTGGATAAAGGCCGTGACATCCTTGCTACTGTTATTGACTTATCCAAAGCTTTCGACTGTGTCAGTCATGAAATACTCCTAAATAAACTATTACTACTAGGTATCAGGGGATCATGTCTTCGGTGGTAAAAATCTTACCTGTCAAATAGAAGTCAATATGTGAGATGCAACAACAAAGAGTCGGAAGTAAAGATAAATAAATATGGTGTTCCACAGGGATTGATAAAATTATCTCATCTGGAACCATAACCAAATATGCTGATGATATCTCTCTTACTTCTAGTTCAAACAGCTATATCGATTTAGTGCAAGAAGCCGACAATAAATTAAAAAATGTTTACTCTTACCTCTCCAATTGTAATTTAATTATGAATGAAAAGAAAACCGTCAATAGGCATATTACTCCTCAAGCTACAAATGTAAACAAAGTGCTTTAATAAAAGTGAATAACAAGGTCATAACGTTGAATCCTTCAACTTACTAGGGGTTACGCTTGATGAAAATCTAAAATGGAACTCACACGTTGACTTACTAAGCTCCAAACTAGCCAGTATCTGTTTTGCGCTGAGACAACTGAAGCATATTTGTGACATCCAAGTACTGAAAACATATTATCATGCCAACTTTGAGTCTGTCATGACGTATGGAATTATTTTATGGGGAAAATCACCATCAGCAGAGAGAATTTTTATCTTACAAAAACGTACCCTACGAGCAATGTTGGGTTTGAACTCGCGAGTCAGTTGCCGTACAGTTTTTAAAGAACATAATATACTTACTGCTCCATGTTTGTACATATACCATGTGTTATGCTTTGTTAAAAATAATTTTAATAGCTTCACACAACATAATCATAATCATAATTATACCACTAGAGGTAATAGCAACCTACAATATGAATTCCATCGTCTGGAATTATACAAATTGAGCCCTTACTATCAAGGTGCATTCACTGAACTCTACTATATAAATGGAAGGTCAATATCCATACCAATTTTTACGTGAAATTGAACCTCGCGCAAGTATGGCGACCGTAAAGCGGAGCGCAATCGCACTACAAAATACGCCAGAGCCGGTCTTATTGTTACTGCAACTGTTTAAAACCCGGGACTGCAACGATTCTTGCAACACAGTACCATACAAGATTGCACCATATTGTCTCAATTAACTGTTTATAACAGTCACAAAATATATTTCACAAAATAATAAATTTATAACAACTTTACATAAATGACAGAAATAAACAAAGAATAAAATGAGTGACATCGACTGGAAATTTCATCTAATCCAAGACTTACGCTAGGGAATCTATGGGAAACGAATAAAACACAGAATCGCGTCAGCGCATAACTTCCGTAGACAGCCGTTTGGTTCAAGCACAGACATTAATTTCTCTATTGCGTCGACGGGTGGCTTTATATTTTGAGTTTTAATCTGTGGCGTAATTGCCGTATTTTGTTCATGCGCATGAACCTATATTGGCCTTCCATTTATAATAGTAGAGTTCAGTGGGTGCATTGCTTTACAAGTTAAGTAATCACATTAAAGAGGCCCCTTCCGTAAACTGATTTAAAAAGAAGCTAAAGACTTACCGTTTAGATAAAACTTTTGATTCGCTTAGTGAATATATTAATGGCTAAATCTTCCTAGATCAGAGTCTCTGGAATTACTGTTCGCGAATTGTTGTTTGCAATACTCGTTTACTGTGTTTCATGTGGTCTCTGTTTGTTTTCTTTTTTTTATTGAATTGACGTATGTTGACACATCCAATGTCAAAATTCTTTTGGCCCATTTGGGAAAATAAACGTATTTATTTATTTTATTTATGTCTCAAATCAAACTCTACATAATAATCTCAACATTCCATTTGTTAAGGATGTCATAACTCCATACTCAATCAAATACCGGAATCGAAATACTGACCATACTAACCAGCTCATAAATGAGCTATTTCATCAACCACTCGCACGAAGGAGGCTAAGGAGATTGTGGCCCCAGAGAACCATCAATGGATGGTGCCTGATTCCAGTCGAATCCTCTACAAAATATTTACTAATTACTTTGTATTTTCTTTTAAAGTAGATTGTAAATTTGCAGTAAATAAATGAAAAAAAAAAATGGGTGAAAGATTATATGGATAATAGAAGGAAAAAAGTAAAATATGAAGAGCATGTATCTAGAGAATCGCATATTAATGTTGGAATACTGCAGGGTAGCATACTAGGACCTTTACTATTTATTTTATATTTAAACGATATATCTCTAATTTTTAAAACAGCGAAACATCATTTCCACATTACCACATTTGATTCCTTAACACAATTGGTACGTCTTCAAGCAACACAGGTAGTTCTTGGAAAAAATGCAGGTAAGATTGAAAGAAAGGGCTATAAGATTATTACCAATAATTCCTACCCATACATTAACCGAAAATTGCTCTTGGAAATGGGTTTCGATTACGGCATGGGGGTTTTCGTCTGCCCACACGATTGTTATGGAAATTTTGAATAGCATTCTTAGGAAAACTTACTTCATCTGTGAACATAATTTGTGACTCAAACTGCGAATTTAGTGTAACATTCTGAAGATACCACTGACAAGTTCACATGCTGTGGAAAATCTCTGAGAAGTAATGCCTGTACTCTGAGAATATGGTACGGATACAACAAAAAATCAACCAAACTTCGCCAAACAATTTCATGACGAATATTCAGAACTCTAGCAGGGATCTCAGATCTCAGTGTAGACCTTACTAAAAAATAATGACTTAATGACCCAAACTTTTGAGAATAATGACTATCTTTTTAAAAATAATGACTAAAAAATTACCTTTTACTAAGTCCAAATGATTCATATCTATTGGTTTTTTTTTTAATCAAGTAACATTTAACAACTACAAAATTAAGCAATATCTGATTATTTATTAACCTTTAAGTAACATCAATATATATTAGCAAATAAAAAAAACAAGAACAAAATAACACTTCATAAACGAAACAAATTATAAAAACAATTCCTAGAATAATACAATAACCGGCACACAAAAAAAATCTGAAGCGATGACCAGATATTTTATATGTATTTTGGTGAGCTGGGATATTTGAGGAATAAATTGACAGTAGGAAAAAATCTTGATGACTTAAAGCTTTTTTATCGTCAGATTTGGATTCAGTGACAATTTTTAGTACAAAATTTTTTTAATTGAAAATTCGCATTCAGCACACAAAAATACCTAGGTCCCATTCCCAGATCAAAACTTTTTTTGTAAACCTGTGTTATTAGTCAATACTACATAGAATTGACCAGGCTAATCAGAAAAAATATTCGAATGGAAAAATGTCAGTGGCATACCACCTTTTTGGTAAAAAATATTAGAGGACATGTTTGCAGGGACGCCACTGGTGGAGCGATAAAATAACTTTTCTTACTAAAATATATGGTTTTATATCCTATTAACACATACCAAAATTGAAAATAGCATTTTCAATAGCAAAATAAGCATTTTTTGAGAAAAATAAAATCAACACCCCCTGGAGCAAAAAATTTAAGCCGTTGCAGACATATGTTCATATAAACTTTTCTTCATAAAATGACCTAAGGAATCGCACCCTGAAATATTAGCAATATTAGTCATTAAGGAACACCCTGTATATTCACTGTGCTTGAGAATGTAGTCAAAAGATTGACTACGAAACTGTAGTCACAAATAGAAAAATGATATGCAGTAAAAAAAGATTTGTGTTTATTATTTATTAAAATGGTACGTACATCTTGCCCTAGGCCTTGTTGACAGTATTACGGTCAACAGCGAATATGAAATTCGACGAAGAATACAAATAGCAAGATCGGCAACTTACCAATTAAGCAAAATTTGGCATGTCAGAAAACATGTTTTGCTAATATTCTTGTTTTTTTCTTTATCCTCTGAGACATGGACTGTTGTAAAAGTGAGCTTACATGCTCTGCTATGTTCTATATTAAAGGGCAAGAGGTTTTTAATGAGTAAAATTAAAAATACATACACTTAAAATTTATTAAAAAACAAACGTAACAATTAAAACATTCTATAAGAATAAATTTGTGATGAATAAAAAAATAACTAATGTCTGTAGTGGATTTCGGAAGAAAATAGTTCATTTACATTTTCAGGACACTTTTCTAACATGTTCTGGAGATGCTTACTATGTACAACCAAAGTTTATAACTTTCGAATTTCAAATTTACGCCAAATTGTTTCGTGAACAAAACAACCTTTAGTCTACATACTAGAACCATTAGTGTTATTATTTTGCTGAAGACATTGCAGCAATAATTCTAGAATTAATCAAGAATTCTAGAATCAAAAAGAAACAGCACGATCTCTGATAAACACCAGAAGAATAACTTTAAGAAACCTTAAATACAATAGAATGAAACGAATAAATAAGTATTATAGCACTCGAAAAGAATTAAAGTTTTTGCTCCAAAATACAAATGAACGCAATAACTTTTGTTAAACTTAAACTTTGGTATACATATAACATGGCACTGCAGAATTTTGTTAACTAAAGGCTATAGACACTTTAATGTTTAACTTCAGAGTAAAACATTCCAAAGTTTTTTTGGAAGCCTACAGAAATACCCGGGATATACCGTGTGTGTAGTCGCGGGCTAGGCATGGGGAGTAAAATTGCAACATCGCGTGTGCCAGCTGGCTGAAATGAACTAACAGAGCTGGAATGCTCCACCGATGGACGAATTTACGGCTGCCGGTGTTGTCATATTTCTCGCGCTACGTGAATGTACATGCCTAATGGGAAATTACACGCACGGTACAATATTCTGAATTGTACACTGAAAAGGTGTAGCAGAAGTCACTTTCTTTTAATGGCCTTATTTAAATTAACATCCTGGCCAGGACACACACACACAGACAACAACATAACAATCATTCCCATCTGCCGCAGTTGAGGGGTTAGAACTCGGGGGAGATAACATCGACTAGTCGTGTTGTCTCACCCAACTACAGTTTAATCCATTACTACCATCTCGGTAACACATTAAATATGCCACCAAACATCCATACCCTAGCCAGGATTCGAACCTGAAAATTCTTGCTCTCAAGACTAACGTGCAAGCATTTTGCAAGCATTCTGAGTCGGTATAGAGTTTGTAGTATTAATCAAAAAATTATTTACAATCGGGTCTATAGTCAACTGGTACATTTGTTGCTACAAGTATCAGAATAGAGAACCATACATGACCTTGTACTATGCCTGAGAACGTGAACTAAAAAATGCTCTGTGTTAGTCCAGGAGTACGTGTGGGCAACTGGAACAGAGTTCAGCTTGGACAAATGCTCAGTCGTCAAGAGAAAACGATGTGGGGTATTCACTGAAGATGTGCAACTGGCAGGTGGAAGGATCTTAAGACAATTGGAAGAAGAATGGAACAACTGAGGAATATTAATCTGAGAAAAAGATGTGTTTTTACAATTTTTTTTATATTCAAGATGGCTACTAGTCGGCATACCTAGCTTTGCCTGTGAAATGCGCACAAGTTGGAGAGATAATCACTGTGCAACGAGGATAGACACAAAGTGAACAGCACGAGAGATAATGTAGTCCAACTTCTGATGCCAAGTAGTAAGTTATATACAAGTCGGCCTATAACTATTGTTAATTATTTCCAGAATGCAATTTTATTCACGAAACAATCTGTTTAAACTGCTAAATGGGAATCAACACCACAAAAAACTTATCTTGGTAATTTATGGCAAACAGAATCACATGAAATCCATATACATTTAAAATGTCCTATGTTAACTACAAAATTTATTGTGTGCTGTTTTGGTGGTGCAGACAAAAGAAAAAAATACGATCATCTTATTATAAAGCCGGCTTAATAACAATTTATGACCAAAAATGAAACTTATCAACTACACAATCACTAGTAAAACATGTACTGGCCTCGGACATATGCAGAGGGTAACTTTTATTACCATTTATTTATTTTGTTTTAAAACTGACTAAAAATTTCATTGCTATTTTCTTTTGCGAGCCCCACCAATTTAACATCGACTAGATATTTATTAATTTGTTTTGTTAAAAATACGAAAATAACAATATATAATAATTACAATATCAGTATTATAAATGACTAAATTAATCTTTTAAGACTTATTTTGTGTAGCTAGAGGAAAAATCAACACCAAGTTCGAATGTGTAAACCACTCGAAGAAAGTTTAGACACAAAATCACAGAAATTCGTTAGCAAATTTAAACATATTTCAACTTATTAAACATATCGCTAATTTTCCCTCTAAAAACTAACATGCAATGGTATCAACATTAGGCGATCCCATTTTTAGTAGCTTGCTTATCGCAGCAGAAATAAATACTAAAACTAAATCACTGGTCGGCAGGTTAAATGTATCCAAAGTAAGAATAGCCAATTCTTAGTTATTTTGTCATGCTAACACAGGTATATACCGTAATTATGGACGGTCTTATCATGAACTCGGGTATATTTACTATTCTAGGAACACTGGGTTTGTTAAGTCAAGTTTGTTACAGGGACCGAAACCGAAATCCGCACCGTACTTACGACTTTAAAGTTAAAAAAATATGGTTGAAATCAAAGATTCAAATCTTTAAACCATGATGTAGAAATACCAAATTGTATGGTGAAAACTATATCTAAGTCGATTCGTCCATTATAAAGATTATATAAGATAAAAGGCAAGTAAAAAGCCAAAAACCAAAATCGAAACCGAAAACCGCACCGTAATTACTAATTTTTTCTAACAGAAGCCGAATTGCCGAGGATCTGTAAACCAAAACCATAAGCGGGAACCGAATTGTTGCTGCCTTGACAACCTAAACCATAAATGAAAACCAAATTATCGCTGCTATGAAAACTGAAAATGGTATGTTATTTAACCCTAACCGAAATTAATTTCGGTTTCGGTCCCTGGTTTGTTAGTATCTAAAAATATTAACAGTTCTTAGTTACTAGTGTCTGTACCTTTCTGTGGTATAGAAGTGTTACTTTTTTGAGACTAAATATGCTACTTAGACAATATGCGTCGAGATGTGCAAATAAACCGGATAACTTTTATTATATTTTTGGTGAAGAAACTTATAACAAACAAGATAGAAAGCAAAATAAGAGAAAATTATACATATATAATATAACATAACATATAACAAATAACATTTTAGTTAGTTCATTTATTATATTTTTTAAAGTCCACATTAAATAATATGGAAGCTTTGGCACTTAAATCAAATCTGTCTAGTATTTAGTATAATATTTATTATTTTATACTGGAGAGGAAATGTTAATGTTGTTATTGTTGCTGGGAAGCTACATCTCAAAATTGATGTGCAATTGTATATAATAATTAGTTAACACCAGATCGGACTAGATCCAAGTGCCACAAAAAAAAGCCCACAAGGCACAAATGGGTATTTGAAAGTATTTGGGGCGAAAACAATACAAAGAAATGGTTTTGATCGAGGATAAAAGTTAAAATTTGCCGGCCAGTGATGATTTGTCTTTCAATTTAATAAATAAAAAAATAAAGATATACTTAAAAGTAGAAACGGTTTGAGCATACATATAAAAGTTTAGTTACCATTACCTAACCGACAAATAAAAACACTATGCTATTATTTTCTGTATAGAATATTGGCAGATTGCACTGCTATATGCCACTTAATAGGGAACATTCATTTTCGGTAAGTGTACTTTATTCCCGTAGTAACTTATTGGTAGGTAATTAAGGCTGGTGATTACAGGTAGAGAGGGGGCAACCTTAACTCTAAGAATATCCAAAATCAGTCCGTAGAAAAAATAATAACTACAGGCGGCACAGGTTAAATATCAAGATTCGAGGACCATTTGGAGGGAACTAAACCAAAATATTGTTTATTGTAACAAACAAATTGCAACAAACGATTTTCACAGCAAAATGAAATGCAAAATGGCATTCCCGAAGCTAGCAAATGGTGATCCTTTAAATACGCCTACAAACTAACCACTTCTATTTTACAAATACCCAAGTAAGTTGAGTAAATATAGCACCGAAATTATAAAGATTTGTCAAAACGGTTTCACTGGCCATCAAGATCATTATGATCATATTTTTAACCAGAGATGGGTCGAGGGAACTTTCCACATTTGCTAAAAGTCTGTAAAAGTCATGTAAATAATATAATTGTATGCACTTATTTGGTATCACAATGAAGCTTGCATCATCACGAGTCAGATTTCATCATAAAATAGCCTATCAATATACCCAATGGAAAGCTAGAAGGAAAACTTCCTGGAAACTTTCCATTTTGAAAACTCCGAAAGTCTCCAAGAAGTTTTCCTTCTAACTTTCCATTGGGTATATTGATAGCCTATTTTATGGTGAAATCTGATTCGTTCATTTTGATACAGTGCATACAATTATGTTATTTACATGACTTTTACAGACTTTCATCAAATATGGAAAGTTTCTTCGACCCATCTCCGTTTTTAACAAACTGTTTGACAAAGGAAATGCTTCAAAACCGCTATTTTTTGCATTTTCGAGGGTATTTGGAAAAAAAAGGGCACATTTTTTCACTTTTTGCGCTGTAGCAGGAAAACTCTCCAAAATATTGTAAAAAGTGCCGTGTTGTAGTAAATTATAGAGTACTGAATCCGACACAGCCATCGCACACAGTCTGACGGAAATTTAAGTTTAAAGTTCTCAAGCTGATTCGTCTTGGCAGCGACTCCTTTAAGTCCCAAAGGTTTTATTACATGTGAGAATATACACAAATAAATTAGGAATTAACTCTGAATCGGTGATAGATTACATATTCACCAATTTGGACAATAATCAGTATAACACAAGTGTGTTACAACCTACTATAGCAGACCACCTTGCACTTATTATTAATTGTAATTTGACAATATCAAAAGGTCAAGAAAACGATGAGAAAAAACACGAATACCGGAATCTTTCACATAATAATTTACGAGATCTAAACTGGTTCTTAAGTAATGTCAGTTTCTCAGAAATCTATAAAAGCATAGATACTAATCTAGCATTCAATAAATTGATGGAAATACTAACTTGGTCGATTAATAGCACCTGTCCTCTGCAGTATGTAACCAAAAATGTAAACAAAAAGAACAAAAAATTGAGAAATAAAATTAAAAAAGTGAAATAATTGAAAAAAGTAAAAACTTAAAAAATTTATTCTGGTTACAAAAAAATACCAGTAACATAAATGTTATCGAAAGTTACAAAAATGAAAAAAAGGAATATAAAACATTAATTCAAAAAACTAAAAAATAATATCATGATAACGCCACTGAAACATCCTCAAGTAAACCTAAAAAAATTTGGCAAATAGTTAATGATCAAACAGGCAGAAATAAGAAAAATTAAATAATTACTCTTAAAAACGAAAGCCAACACATAACAGACCCTGTAAAAGTAGCTGATACTTTTGGAGATTACTTTTCAAATTTTACCTAAGAACGAAATGTATTGTTGTGTAGTAACCCCACTTTGTAATTTGTATTATTGTACTTGATACTATTGTTTTTCCTGTGGACTTGTGTAAGAAATTGTATTTTGTTAGCACCAATAAATATCTATCTATCTATCAAATATAACAGATATATTGCTTGAAAAATCATTACGGTCAATTTTCTTCTAAAAACTGTACTTTTCAGCTGCCAATGCAAAATCATTCTTTTGATAGAGAGGAAATTCTAAAAATCATTTCTCAATTGAAAAATAATAATAGTGTAGGCGTAGACGGTATTCCAACTAAATGAATTAAAACTGTTGCCGAAAACATTGTTAACTCACTAGTTTACATTATAAATTTATCTTTTGAACAGGGACAATTTCCCTCATTGTTGAAAATAGCATCAGTAATTCCAGTTTATAAAAACAAAGGTGATCCTAATAACGTAGATAGTTATAGGCCTATTGCAATTTTAAATGTGCTCTCAAAAATTTTTGTACGACTTATTTATAACAGATTAACAGACTTCTTAAAGAATCAAAACATCTTAACTGACTAGCAGCATGGTTTTTGGATGAATAGGTCAACGGAAACTGCAGCTTACCAGCTCATGGAATATGTTTAGAAAAATTTAGATGAGAGGCAATTGGTAGCTGGAGTATTCTTTGATCTGTCAAAAGCATTTGACTGTATTGATCACTCTTTTCTTAAACAAAAACTTTATACCTTAGTAAGAGGCTGCATTTTATCATGGATAATGTCCTACCTTGATGACCGAAAAATATGTATCAAAATTCAAGATAGTACTTCAAATTATTATAGTATACCCAGAGGTATACCTCAGGGATCGGTGTTGGGCCCATTACTATTTAATTTGTATATCAACGAATTGCCAAATTTTATTACATCTACATGTGTTACAATGTTCGCAGACGACACAACAGTGGCGGTCTCAGCACTGACCGTTGAGGACTTGAATAAATCTATAATTAGAGTGATACATGATTTTCAAAGTTGGTGTAAAAAAAATAACCTCATTTTAAATATAGATAAAACTGTATGCCTTAACTTTTATAACAAGAAGAAACACTCCATCAAGGAAATTGTTGTCAACAATATCAGTTTAAATGAGAGCTCAGTAACCAAGTTTTTAGGGGTCTTTTTATATGATAATTTAACATGGTCAGCCCATATAAGCCATGTCAGTAAAACGATCAGTAGATCATATTATGCAATCCTAAAAATAAGACATCTGCTTTCTACACATTGTCTGTTAACTGTTTATTATTCTCTAGTCTACAGCCATCTTTCATACAATATAGTGCTTTGGGGTAATGCACCAGAAAGCATAAGAATTTTTATAATGCAAAAAAAGATTTTGAGGCTTATATTCAATATGCGGAGCACAGAATCATGTAAATTTGTTTTTGCTGACAATAAAATTATGACTGTGCCATGCATTTTTAAACTTGTTCTGTACATAAAAAAAAATATTCATTTGTATGAAACAAATTGTAAATATCACAACTCCAACACAAGAAAAAAGAATGAATTGTGCACTGTCAATCACAATACATCTAAGTATGAATATTCTCCATCATATGCAGGAGTAAAATTGTTCAATAGACTTCCTGAATACTATAAAAGTTAAAATTTTAATTCATTTAAAAGAATGTTAAGGAACCTTCTTGTCAGCAAGTGTTTTTACACGGTCACTGAATATCTAAAGATTCAAGATGGCTGCAGATGAAGGTGAAGTGTCAGTTGTAGAAAAGAAAATCTGTAAATACTGCAAAAAACCTGTGATTACAGGTCAAACATGTGAATTATGTGATGTAACCTACCACCAAAGTTGCGCTCAAAGAGTAAAAATTTGTTGTGACCATTCACTGCAAGAAAAAAAACAAAACTACCACATAGTGACATTAATACAGAGCAAATATTCCTAAAAGAAGAAAATACACTACTAAGACAAATAATTAAAGATAAAGATACTATTATTGTGGATAAAGAAACATTAATCGTATTATTAAATAAACAAATATTAAACTTAGAAGAACAATGAAAATTATCTAGGGAAGAAATAAAAAAACAGGACAACAAAAAAACAGTCCCACCAATTCTCACAAAAAACATAGATGATAGTAAAAACACAGATAAAACTGAAAAAATATCTGCCAAACAACAAAACAATGGAAACAGTAAACAAGCTAACCTAGAGACTCTTCAAAATAAACAAACAAGCATTATGAACCATTTAATAAATATAAATAGTGATCGATCCGATAAGGAAATTCCACAAGAGGAAATTTCTTTTAAAACAGTTAGCTACAAGAAGAAAAACAGAAATACAAAAATACAAATTGGAGAGGCAGATACCAGTAAAGAAGATGAAATAAACGGATTTGTAGGTAGACAGAAAAAGTATGGCTATTCATAGGAAGAGTTAAGGACCATGTAACAGAGGAAATAGTGAAAAAAATACTTGAAAAGGAAAACGAATAGTGACGACGACATCCATGTCCAGGAAATAGACACATATAGGAAAATAGCAGATAATAAATGTTTTAAAGTAGGCCTTAGTTATGCTTTAAAGGATTTAGTTTATACAAATTCATTTTGGCCAAGAGGAGTAGCAGTGAATAGGTTCGATTTTAAAAAAGAAGAGAAATATCTAAACAGATTAAGAGACGCAAATAGTGACAATGTAAATTTTCTAAAGGAGCCTCAAAGCCAGGACTTTATATAAAAGCAAATGAAATCGAAATTGACAAGCTAGACAATTCTGTTACGAATAGTATTTACGCAGACAAAAGTCATCTAGGTGGTAATAAAAAATCAAATATTGAAGAAACCAAAAATAAAAACACTCTCCTTATATTCCATCAAAATGTACAGTGCCTTAAAAACAAAATATTGGAGATGAAATACTGCTGGCAAATATGGAAGTATGTCCGAAATTAGTCTGCATCACTGAACATTGGTACACAGACAACAAAAAAACTAGTATGAAAATTGAAAACTACACAATATCCTCCTTCACGAGAAAAGTCAAGACTCATGGTGGCTCTGCAGTTTTCGCTCAAGATGGATATGACGCCGAAGAAATTGAAGAACTTCAACAGAAAAGCATCGAGGGTCACCTTGAGTGCTCATCTGCCTGTAGTAGGTCACAAAAGCTTTTGGTAATATGTATTTATAGACCACCATTAGGGGAATTGGATCTGTTCTTTAACACTCTCACAGATATTCTTAACATATGTTACAATAAATTTTTTGGATTCAAAATGGTTCTCTGTGGAGATTTTAATATCAATATATTAAATAGCGATAACGACACAAATTTTTTTTTAAATATATTAACATCCTTTAATTTCTCACAAAAAATGTTTCATCCTACTAGAATTAGTAAAAAATCAAAAACTCTTCTGGATAATATTTTCATAAATTTTGAAAACACATATATGGGAGAAATAATTTCAACTGCCTTATCCGACCACGAAGGTCAAATTATAAATATATGTATGAATGATAACTCAAACCATAATAATCAATCACTACCTTATGTCAAAAGAATTTTTTCTATTACTAAATTAGAGCAATTTAAAGTCGAATTACAGAACTTCAACTGGACAGAAATTACTGATTCAGAAAATCCAAACATATGTTATAACTTATTTGTGAACAAAATAATCAACCTAATGAATATAATGTTTCCCGTCAAAAGAATAAAAATAAATAAATATAAGAAAAATAAATCATGGATTACAATGGGCATAAAAACCCCTTGTGAGACGAAACGTAATCTGTACAAACAAAAAATTTCTGGAAAAATCTCAAATGAAACTTACTCTCGATACTCAAAAATACTTAAAAAAGTAATAAATGAAGCAAAAAAATTATCAAATATATCTTACATTGAGAACTCGCAAAACAAAAACAAATCTGTATGGAGTCTAGTTAACAAACAAACTAAAAAATCCACAAATCATCAAACAGTATTAGATAACATCGAACCAAGTGAAGAAAATAAATATAATGTCCTAAATAAAATCAATAATTTCTTCCTAAATCAGTGTCCAAAATTAAATACAAATACAGAAAATCTAAAAAATATTACTAGATCACAGACGAGTGTGTTTTTACAACCAGCAGATAACACTGAAATATACAACACTATCAAGGCATTAAAAAATACAAAATCAGTTGGCGAAGATGAAATACCAGTACTCTTGCTAAAGTATATTGCTGAAGAAATAACTCCACCTCTAATGTATATTATTAATCTAACTATGAGCACGGGAATATTCCCTAACAGATTAAAACTAAGTCATATAAAAGCCGTACATAAAAAAGGCGATAAAAATCTAATTAATAACTATCGACCAATCGCACTTTTAAATACGTTAAGTAAACTCTTTGAAAAAATTATCTACACAAGACTTATGAATTATTTGGAGAAAAATAAAATCTTGCTCGATAATCAACATGGTTTTCGGCAAAACAAAACAACAATACTCGCCATATATAAAGCATTGACAAAAATTTTAGATTCGCTCAATAATCAGCAATATACTTTAGCCATGTGTCTAGATCTATCTAAAGCTTTTGATAGTGTTGACCATGACATACTGATTCAAAAAATGGAAATTTATGGAATCCGAGGAGTGCCCCTAAAACTTATGAAATCATATTTGCACAAAAGATCACAATGTACTGTTGAAACGGACAAATCAGGCAACATCATAAAATCAGAAACAAAGCCCGTAACAGTAGGTGTGCCCCAAGGGTCCATCTTAGGACCGTTATTGTACTTATTGTACACAAATGAGCTACCTACCATTGTAAGTCAAACTATGTTACAATATGCAGACGATACTTCAATAATATTTAGTGAATCCGATGTCATAGATACAAACACAAAAATTTATAGTACGCTTGCTGATCTGGAGACGTTTTTTACCTCAAATAACTTACAACTAAATGTTACAAAGACCCAAATCATTAAATTCTGCTACCAACATAATGATGAATTTTCTTTAACCAATGGAATTTCAACACTAGAAACGGTTAAAAATGTATCGTTTTTGGGCGTGAAAATAGACTCCAGGCTTGACTGAAAATGTCACATTGACACACTAGCACAAAACTTATCGAAGTACATGTATGCATTGAAAGTAATTTCACGAACAGTTAATGTAAAGGCAGCCTTGACTGCGTACCACGGGTATATCCAAAGCAGAATCAAATATGGCATAATGTTCTGGGGGAATTCCGCGGATATCCACAAAATATTTGTTCTACAAAAAAGATGTCTGCGTAATATCATAGGGATGAAACAAACAGATAGCTGCAGACCAGTGTTCCTAGAGAAAAACATACTGACTTTAACTAGTATATATATATATATATATACAGGGTGTCCAACTAAGTCAGCACCATATGGGAAACTTTTTTATTATTGGTTTTATGAAAAAAAGTTATTCTTGATGAAAAGTTTTGCATGGCCTAAAACCCAAAATGAAATAATCAGATATCAATTTTTTGCAGTCGTATACGAGGTTTGTCGAAAAATGTAAATTTTGCTCAAGAGTAAAGCACCTTTATTTATTACAATATCGACAATCGTTATTAAGAAAAGTTGATCCTAGTTAAAAACTACGGTCAGATATCCAATATTATCCATCTACCACGAAAAAACGATCTTTAATAATTTTTGGGTATAAATTGTACATAATTTAATTTTGCAAATCATAAAACATTTATTGTATTGAAAAACATGATAACCTTTCGGTTCATTGGTAAGTTGTGTAACAATTTGAATTTGAATAATTAATGCATGCATACCATAATAATTAAATGTCGATCTGTAGACATAAATTATTAATGCTAGTTATAGAGAAGAGTTGTAAAAATAACAAAATCTGTTTTTTCATGATAGATGGATAATATTGGATATCTGACCGCAGTTTTCAATTAGGATCAACTTTTCTTAATAACGATTGTCGATATTGTAATAAATAAAGGTACTTTATTCTTGAGCAAAATTTACATTTTTCGACAAACCTCGTATACAACTGCAAAAAATTGATATTTGATTATTTCATCTTGGGTTTTAGGCCATGCAAAACTTTTCATCAAGAAAAACTTTTTTTCATAAAACCAATAATAAAAAAGTTTCCCATATGGTGCCGACTTAGTTGGACACCCTGTATATATATATGAATCTGTGATATTTGTAAAAGAAAACAAGAATCATTTCACTGACTGCGACAGAAATCACAAATACGACACGAGAAATAAAACAGATCTTACAAAACCAAAAGTAAAATTTACATATGTAGAAAAAAATGTAAAATGTTCAATCATAAAGGTCTTTAATAAACTTCCATCTGAAATGAGAAATTTACCTACAAACAAATTAAAAAGCAAACTCAAGCAATTACTACTGCAGAAGGCCTACTACAGTCTGGATGAGTATTACAAGGATCAAGACTTTTCCTTTATGTAACAAAATTATTGTATAATTTGTACTGTTTTTTTAGTCACATAGATTTTCTCGCTCTATCTTTCTTATTTGCTATATAATCATGTTACTGATGTAGACTTTAGGTTTCTTTTTCGCTTCCTATTGTTATGTAATATATTCAATTATCTTATCCTTTTTAATATGTTTGATGCACCCTTTGTTTTTACCTTCACTTTTAATTTTAACAATTATTGTTGTAATGTATTTTACTGTTGTATTGTATTTTAATGTATTATTTTAAGCACTATGACATGTTCTACACCCTATGGGTATTGTAATTTACAAGAACAAATAAAGACTATTCTATTCTAAATGATACAATGGGTTGAAAAAAAAATGTGTGGTGTTTTATGTGATATTTATTTATGCATATGTACGTATGTGTATGTATATAGCTGTATATATTTGTTTGTTTTACCCATAGTTTAATTTGTTATATTAATATGTGTGTGTGTGTGTGTGTGTTTATGTGTGTATACATGTATATGTATGTATGTCTATATATATATATATATATTTTTGTTTATGAGGCAGTTTAGTTTTGTTGGCTTGGATAAATTAGTATTCTATTTTATTTGCATGTTTTATATATTTACTGTTTTATTTGACATGTACATCCATTACAATATGGCCTAATGTTATAAGCCTAAAGTTATTATTATTATTATTAACCTTCCAGTGGTCGCGCTGTGTCCTACAGACCCAAAGCAATCTAATAATTGACACCAAAGTAATTTGGCAACACTGTCGCGCCTCTTCGTCTCAGTACCTTCCTATAATTGACCGCCCTTGCGTGCTGCATGATCAGTTGTAGTTTTGCCTTTGATGCGTAGTTACAGTGAGCAAATTTTGATGTTCAGACCCGGCGCGACTAATTAAGCGTTAAATTTTGCCAATATATATATTTTAAATTTTTCTTCTATTTTTCGCTGGTAAGTTCCAATTAGGAATATTTTCAATGCTGGTATTAAAATAGATTATTTTTAGTAGCAAAATGAATTATGAAGAAGAAGAGCGCAGACTTTTACAACTTCTTCATGATGTTGATACTGATGAAGAGGAAGATGGCGTAAGTGACTATATAGAAGAAAGAATGGAAGATTCAGAAACCGAACAAGAAGCCGAAAGTGAAAATAGTGAAAATGAAGAAAGTGAAAGTGGAAATGAAGAATGTGGACCACAGTTTACTGGAAAAGATGGTGTTACGAAATGGAATAAGCATGTGCCTTCCAAGAGAGTACGAACAGGACAGTCTAATTTGCGGATGCGTTTACCTATGGTAAAAGGAATTGCAAGATATGCCAAAAAACCTTTAGAATGTTGGCAACTATTCTTTACAGATGAAATGTTGATTTCTATAGTTGACAACACAAATAAATATATAGACAGTATTTCTCATAAATATACACGTAACAGAGATGCAAGACCGACAAATTTGAGGGAAATAAAGGCTCTTATGGGATTGTTATACTTGGCAGGTTGCATAAAAGGTAGTCGCTTGAGTACAGAAGAATTATGGAATCGACAGGGAACAGGAGTTGAACTGTTTTGGCTGACAATGTCCCTACAGAGGTTTCGATTTCTATTACGAGCAATACGTACCGATGATAAAGAGACAAGGGCCGAACGAGAAAAGACCGATAAATTAGCAGGTATACGAATGATTTTTGAATCTTTTGTTGACAATTGTCAAAAATATTATAATATTTCAAGATATGCAACAATAGATGAAAAACTTGAGGCATTTAGAGAGCGTTGCGGATTTCGCCAATATATTCCATCAAAGCCCAATAAATACGGAATTAAAATTTTTGCTTTAGTAGATGCTAAAATGTTTTATACATTGAATATGGAGGTGTATGTGGGTACTCAACCACAAGGTCCTTTTCAAAGAAACAATGATGCGGCCAGTATTGTTGAAAGATTAATTCAACCAATATCAAAGAGTAATTTAAATATTACTACAGATAATTGGTTCACATCATACGATTTAGTAGAAAACTTGGCAACTAACCATAAACTTACACTTGTAGGAACAGTTCGAAAGAATAAAAGATTTCTGCCTTCTGAATTTATAAATACAAAATCTCGTCCAGTTTACTCAAGCAAATTTGGCTTTCAAAAGAACAAGACCATAGTATCTTACACTCCAAAAAAGAGAAAAAACGTTGTGCTTTTATCCAGAATGCATTTCGATGACGCTATAGATAAACGCACCCATGAACAGAACAAACCGGAGATTATTACGTTTTATAATTCTACCAAATCAGGCGTGGATGTGGTGGATAAATTAGGGGCAACTTATAATTGCGCTAGAAATACCCGGCGATGGACCATGGTCATTCTATATGCACTTATGAACGTGGCGGGTATTAATTCCCAAATTATACATACAGCAAATAACCCGCTCATCAACATGAAAAGACGGTATTATCTGAAAACCATAGCTCGTGAACTAATAGATGAGCATCTAAAATATCGTTCTATGCTCACCAACGTACCACCTTCGGTGAAAAGACGTCGTCAGGAGGCCGCCGGTACTTCACAAGAACACCCTCAACAACCAGTAGAAGGTTCCAGAAAAAGATGTGAAGAATGTCAGGGAAAGGACAATAAAACTCGATATTATTGCAAAAATTGCTTCAAATTTTTGTGCTTGTCTCATGGACATATTTTTTGTGGCACATGCAAAGAAAACAAATTACAGGGTGAATTTAATGAACGATTGTGGTCTCTACTACATTTATTTATGATATTTAAACGAAATTTTTTTTTTATTTTTATTTCTTCTTTGATTTTTGAAAATTGTGACATTATTTTCACTGTTTTGTATTTTAGGCTGTAGTTTTTCAATAAAGCATGCAAATATACTTCTGCGTATTACATTTTACAAAAATATATACAAATAATGAATTATGAACAAGTTTTCACTCATAATAAAATTTTAAAAAATATATATTTACATATTTTTTGTCGAGTCTCACAGACCCAGCGCGACTAAACTTGTCAAGAAAGCAAGCGCGACCACTGGAAGGTTAATAGAAAAGCAAACTCTTTAACAAACTTTTAACGAATGAAAACGAACGTTTGCCGGATGCTTGCCCATGACGATGTTAAAAGTCACGTGGTTTGGATTGCTTAATTCAAGTTTCAGAAGATTTTTCAGTTGTTTGTCAAAGAATAAACATAATTTTATTTTATATTAATGGAACATTTATACAATATATAATTGAAAAAAAAAGACAAATTCTTTACCAGCTTATGCAACAAATTACCTTTCTTATATGTAAAATTTTTTAAAAAGTATATGTTATTAAAAATTAAACAACTAAAAAATAATCTCACTTGTGGTAACTTAAGTAAGGGCACAACTACTATTGTTATGAACAAAATAATATGGGCAACCTTTTAAATAAATAATTACTAGTCCGCGCAATTACAAGAGTTAGTAAAGTTACATGGTGACTCTCGAATAAACTTAAACTTTTGATATAAGTAGTGTTATTTACTTTTTCCTGACATTTCTTCTAAATTTTTAAATTCCTTGAATTTCCTTGATTTCAGAATTAAAATCTAATTCCCTGATTTTTACAGGTTTTTCCCTATTTAGTTTGTTCAAAAAACACGTTTTTAACAATATTATATAATTAGAAATCTTTAATTACTTCCACATCCAGTGGAAGTATGGTAAGGACAAAAAAAATTTTTTTTTAAATTTCTATTGTTCAAATAGGCTTAGAATGTCATGAAACGTCGAGATTTTAAGTTTGAGTGAAAACAAAATTTCTGTTTGTCTGTCGGTCTGTCTGTAACTTTGTGCGCACGTTTACTCTGGAACAGTTTGAGATATTGACTTGAAATTTGGTACACATACTTCAACGAGATCTAGAACTAGATTATATTTTCATCTTGTTCCGTCGAAGAGTTGGAGGGTAAATTGGGGTAAATTTGGGGTAAATAGGTAAATCAAGCAGGTAAGAGTCCATAAAATTGATATTTAGTATATGCAAGAGAAGCTAAGGTCTCAAAAAAAAATTTGGCATTAGCCACTCCCATTACCACCCCCACCCCATTATTAAAGGGGATGAAAAAAAATTGTGATTTAGTGTGTGTACAAGAACCAGAAACCTCAAAATATTTTTTACTTCATCCACTACCACCCTCACCCCACTACCGATGTGGGGTATCGTTTTATGGGTTTTTGGGGTGGAGGATTTCAAATATTATATTATTAAAGTTCCATAAACAATTATTTCCACATACAAAATTTTTTCGTTGTGGGTGACTTGGATAGAAAATCTGGATGTGGAAGTAGTGATTCCTTGGGTAGCGGTTTTTTAATAGTAAGGTGTTTTTTGTGACGTAAGAACAAAAAAAAATTATTCCTGAAAAATAAACATTTTCGAATATACATTTTTAGATCATCTTTTACCATTTCCTATTTTAATAAATTCTAAATTATATCGAATAATCATCATGCTTTCTATACGAACAAGTCAAAATCATTTGTAATGTTCTCGCTATATTACCAGCTCATTCAGTATACTGAGACAGGTGAATGCCCAGCTGTGGTTTTTGCGATCTGAGCAGGGCATTCGACTCCGTCGACCATATCCAATTATTGCCAATTTTAGAAATGTACAGCATAAGACGCGTCGCGTCGCACTAAACTGGATTTCAACATTTCTTCAAGATCACAAACAATATGTACCTTTAAAAGTTGAAACAGAAATCTGTAAATAGAAGGATCAATAGGCACGGGGTCAGGGATCAATAATAGGCCCGATTTTACTTATTCTGTATGTAAATAATATACCCACAGTTATGTTAAACGTGCAGAGGCTGTGATCAGATTATCAGACTACAACACCGGAAAAACCGAAGTGTTCAGGATTGACAATGAATTCTTGCAATAACTGACCCATACAATGTAATTGTCTCAGTGAAAAATAAAATAATTACACAGGTCCACAAAAAAAAAGTGGTCTGCGGTCATACTTATCCCTTGTATTTTGATCCGCCGAACACGAATCTGACCTTAGTTTTTCCCCAGCACGTCAGGTTTTTTTTTTAAAGCAAAAAAAGTCTGTTGGATCGTAATATTTATATATTTATTTGCATTAAAAGAAAAACCTGACGTGCTGGGGAAACACTAAGATCAGATTAGTGTTCAGTGTGGCATAGTCCCACAAAAAAAAGTGGTCTGCGCGGGGGTATTGACCACACCTATCTCTTGTATTTCCGTATCTCTTGTATTTTGAGTCGCTAAACATGAATCTGACCTTAGTTTTTCGCTAACACATCCGGTTCTTTTACTAACAGCAAAAAAGTCTGTTGAATCGTAATTTTTATATATTTATTTGCTGTTGGAAAAAAAAAACTGGCGTGCTGGGGAAAAACTAAGATCAGATTCGTGTTCAACTCAAAGTACAAGGGATAGGTATGGTCAGTATACCGGCGCAGACTACTTTTTTTTTTGTGGGTCTGTGTTATTGTTATTATCAAATGAAAAAATGTACCTCTTTGCTTTTTTCTGTGACTTCATTTCTGCAACTAGATCCACTTTTTTGACATTGAAATACACCCGAATATGCAAAAAAATTATGGATTGAAAATATTTTCTATTTAAATTCCCTGAGGTTTGGACACAAACTACTAGGAACAACAAATCTAGGCAGTTAGTGCTGATGAAAATCGTTTATTCTGTTTGATAGCGACTACCATTATACGAGTAGCAACATTCGAGCACTGAAAACGTTTTAAATTAAAACAACATGGCACACAACTTATGGTAACTCTTTTGATTCAATTTTTAGTTTAGTTCCCACTTGCGGACTAGAAAGTGAAAATGCATATTCGAATGAAAGTTTTAAATACATACATACATATAGTAAATCTATATATTACTTTGTGCTTTTTGTATATTCCCAATATGTTTATGATTAATATTATGAGTGTACAATATATAAAGACAAATTTACATACTGATCCAGTCATTTCATAATTCGTTCTTGTTATAATAATAAAAATTTTACTGATTTACGAACAAAATAATTCCCCCATATCCAAATATCAGATTTTAAAGCATAGAAAGCCAACAGATTCATTATCTTTACCACTAATTTTAAAAATAGTATACATTATGACTATAACCCAGGTGTTTGCAGTTGATCTGAGTTTTCGCATTAACCTGGATTAAGACGTTTATAGTAAACAAATACTAAACAAAATCACCTTGTACATATCACTGAAAAAATAAAGCAACTACCTTATAGTCATTCCCATACACAACTTGTGATCCCTTCTGTCACCCCATCCGCCATTTCCTTTTCGCAGTTTTGTCTTTTTTAAAATGGTCGTATATGTCAGTATTAAATAATCGGGGTATAAGTGTCTTTTTGCTGATTTAAGCACCTGCTGCACTTTCGAAATTACAGACGTGGACTCGCAATTTTTCTTCTTGTGATGGACGCCACTGCAAACACGTTTTAATTTAAGATACACAGAGATGACAATAAGAAATTATTAGTATATCACACTCCTTTCAGTAGAGAGTGTCGCTAAAATTCAACATTTTACAATGGCAAAATGGGCAATAAAATAGGAGTAAGACAGGAAATAATTCCTTCGTCATTTTAACTCGTAGGCATCAGCTGTTGAATATGCCCCGTTATTGCATCTAGCGCAGGGTTATTAATATTTGGGGGTATGGTGCAAGCACACTAATGTTCCCTCTTGCTAACGGAAGCAGGTAAAAAGATATAACATGTTCTATTGCCCACTTCACCATCCAAAAACAACTGAATTTTACTACTATATCAAACACTATCAGTCTTTAAGACAATAAGTTTGTTCAAAAACTTCCTGAAAAGTGTACACTAGTGTAGTTATATACTGGAAACTGAAACTCAAATATTCTTGAACACCGAACAAAAGATTTACTGTTGCAGATCAAATATTGCAGGATTTTTGAACAAACCTAATATTACTTCCGTATTTCAAAGCCAAGTGGATATTCTTAAGTTACGCAATTTTGAAACACCCTGGAATTAACAGCTATTAATAATAATAATGATAATAAAATTACTTTATTTATTTTGCTTAAAAGCTACTCAACTGAAGCGGTAACATAATTCATATACAGGGTGAGTCAATAGAGCGTAGATGGTCAATATTTCCTCAACTATTTAAAATTTGAAAAAATGTTTCTGAGAAAAACTATGGGCGATTAAGAGTGGCATTCAAAAATTGTTTTTAAATTTACAAGGTATTTCACATAGTAGCAGTAAGATAATACTCGGGTTTTTTAAATCGAACACCTAACATTTTTTGTATATTTCTATTTGATTCTTAATTCTCTACCCAGCCATACAATATGTTTGGACTTACACTGGAGTGTTGCCATATTATTCAACTTAAATTTGATGCCAATTCTACATTTTGAACTGTCATAACTCAATTTTTTCAAATGGATCACCTGGTATATTTTTATTTAAAATGTTCTAATAGCTCTTTTTTTGGAGGATAAAAATTTTTTGTAAGTGACAAGAAGTTCCCCAGTTTATTATTCCATAAGTCATCGTACTATGGAATAGAGCATAATAGCTTATTAGAGCTGTTTCCGTATTAATTTTAAACTTTATATTTTTTAGTGCGTAATGGAGGATAATTTTTTTGTAAGAGAATTAATATGACTATGCCAATTTAAACTTCTATCAATGTTAAGTCTCAAAAATCTTACAGTATCAACTGTTTTTGACTTTAGTCTAATGATTGAGTTTTGTTTCTGTTATTAGACTCACATGTCTATTATGCCTACATTGTCCAGTTAGAAAACCCACCATTATCCTAATGGTCTTTCTATTTTGGCATAGTAAGTCCCCCGTGAATTTGGTCGATCATTCTTTAATGACCTCTTTCTGTCACACAGTGTGGAATTTACGAGTTTTTTAGGTCAAAATTCGACTCCTTGGTAATTCAACCAAAATCAATCCATTTGGGCTCAAAATTTTAGTAATACTGATCACATTAGTGCAGAACTTTCTAAAATTGCAATCCAGCTTATTTTTGACACATGACAGCTGTCAAAAGCCTGTAAAAAATGTGAAAACCCAACGAGATCTAAAGTATAGAGGGGCAATTCCAATTCAGTATACATACGGTTTGTTTGGGGTAAATTTGTTGGCCCTAGTTGCCAAGATTTGCAGTTCTTTGAGGGATACAATTAATGAATGAATATTGTTTTTTATTGCTGTTCTATCATTAGTTGAGCTCAAATCTGTTAGTCAAATTACTAGTAGTAATAAATTAAATTGTATTTAAAAACAGAGTAAATGCTGTTCTATACATTTTTAAAACATTCAGAAATTCCATAACGTTAAGTTAAAATGACGCCCACAGTGGACTAGTTGCTAGCCAAGGTCGAATATGTTCTGGCCATATGCCACGCCTACTTTTCCAGTCTCTCCTTATTATGTTGCTGTAAAAACCCTATAAAGGCAGAATCTAGACACTACTATTTCCTATATAACTCCTTGGAAGATCATCAATATCATATTTTATCGTGATTTTTGACTTGTAGAATCTGAATTTCAAGGATCCGAAACCATATACCTAAATAATTTTAGAAATTTTTGGGCCCTTTTATGTATGTAACAAAATCTAAAATACCAAATACCCTTTTATTTTAAGTTCTTTTATTCGCAGAATTTGTATGTAAGTATCACAAATGAAAAGGTCAAAGGGCTACGAACTACTACCATTTTACTTCCACATCCAGTGAAAGTATAGTATCGACAAAAAAAAATTTGAAAATTTTTATTGTTCAAATGGGCTTAGAAAGTCACAAAACGTCGAAAATTTCTGTCTGTCGGTCTGTCTGTAACTTTTTTTGTGCGCACGATTACTCTGGAACCGTTTAAGATATTGACTTATTATGTATTTTAACAAGATCTGGAACTAGATTATATTTTTATCTTATTCTGTTGAAGGGCTGGGGGTAAACTGAGGTAAAGGGGAGTAATTAGGTAAATCAAGCAAGTCCATAAAATTGGTATTTAGTATGTATAAGAGAAGCTGAGGTCTCAAAAAAATTTTTGGTATTAGCCATCCCCACCCCATTATTAAAGGGGACGGAAAAAACAGTTGTCATTTAGTGTGTGTACAAGAACCAAAGGCCTAAAAATTGTTTTTTTTTACGTTATCTAAGCTGATAAGTTCTTCTACAGGAACATCGAAAGATTTTTTAAATATTTTTTTTTTACTCATCATATCCTGACATACCTACCATATCTTTTTAGTAGAATCCTTAGATATTATTTCACAACATATAATTTTTTGTAGAAAATTATTAGGGGTATTAAAGAAAATTAACATATACAAAATCAAACATTTACATTCAATCGAACATTTACCCACCTACCTAAGATATTAAAAAAAAAACAGACAGTTTAATTTTCTAGGATGTTAACTTCCTGTATTTTAGAAATGAAACATTTGCAATTTGTTCCAATTGTTTACATTGTAACTGAACAGTGTATGCATTTAGTGCACTTACCATTCTCCGATATGGAAGACTCTAGGACCACGTGCCACCATAGCATGCAGTTTTTGTTTCAAACAATTTTGAGAAATATGTTGTAAGGACCAGTCCCAATTGTAGTCATCATATTTACAGAAGTAAGCAGCACATTCCACAATCTGAATCCACGTAGAACGATTAAAGGCCATACCCATGTTATGTTTACTGCTTATCCAAGGTGTTATTTCAACCTTTAAGAAACACAACTTATTAATTTCAAGTCGGCATATCAGGCAGAAAAATGAAAATGGAACCCCTTGTATAAAAGATGCTTGACTTTTCAAAAACATTTTCATACTAATCGTGAGCTGCGAATTATACTGTTCTATCTGCATTTTTCTCAAAAATGAGATACCCTGCAATACCGTTTCTCCATATAGTGCGTATAATAAGCAGCAAATTATGTGAAAATATTTCACTCCTGGATACCAGCGCCAAAATTTAGAGGTGGGTTGTAGACAGAGCTGCCAAACTTCTTTTGAAAAAGTAGTTAACTACTAACTACAGAGTACTTATTAAAACTGCATTGTAGTTGAAAAGTACTCGAGTACTTTAATTTTGAAAGAGTAGTTAACTACGTGTCTTCAATTACATTTACAACTACTTTTGTAGGTACACTTTAGATTTACACAGCATGAAATTTTCTTCATGATGAAAGAAATTAGGTCACTAAACTGTGTACTTAAGACACTGAAACCTTTCTTCGTCGCATTTGTCATAACGGGAAAGTCTAATATACTTATATAATTTGTAAAATGATTGTGCGACAAAAAGTCACAAAATGCTTTTCTACGTCTGTGTGCAAGCAAAGTGTACCACCTATGGTACCTACGTAACGCCCGACAAACTACCCTACAGTTTACTTACATGTTGTTCCATTGTTGCCATTTGCAACCTTTTTAATTTCTTTAATAAATATTTAATATTATTAAAGTTTATTATTGGGGATATATCTGAAACTGTTTTTGTCACTGAGCAACTGTGCTGGATATTTATTAAGCACATTTATGAGGAAAACATAAAAACAGATTCTATGAAAACACATAAAGAGTAGTTGCAACTACTTTAGTAGTTAAAATTACATTAGTAGTTTAAACTACTTTTAAAAAGTAGTTTGAGTAGTGAATACTCAATACAATACCAATGTATTCACAACTACCTATAAGTACTCGTAGTTAGTAGTTAAAATGTAGTTTAACTACAATTGTAGTTAACTACTAGGCAGCTCTGGTTGTAGACATATTTTACTTTGTAAATCCTTAGGGAGACACTCTCAGAAGTGATTAAGTTAGCCGTGATGACGTCATCAAAATATCCGCCGTACTAATTTCTTTGGGTTCAAATATCTCAAGAACTAATCAACTAATTTGAGTGCGCAAACTCCCATTTTAAAAATTATTGAATATTCTACAAAAAAGGTAATACGCAATTATTTCGTAAAGCCAATGGTTTTTATTTTATTTGCAAATTAATAGAGAAGTCACAGGTTTGGTCGCTCAGTAAGAATCACCGCAACTCTGTACTATCCTATTATTATCAATTGTTACGTACCTTTTTTCCTTTTTTTTTCCGCGTTGGTAACAATAAGGTATGTCCGACTAAAGACGCAGTGGAGTCGGGAGTGGGTTTTTAATTCGTTATTATGATATTATATGAATAAATAAATATAGGAGGGCGCCAAGTAATTTTATTCTACATACCTTACCTAAGATTTAAAATTACTAAAACTTATATCAGCAAAAAAATAAATACCAATGGGCCTTCACTAATAATACACAACCAAATTAAAATGTCAAAACTATTTATTGAACCACCTATATGTATATAACAAAAACCCCGTATCTTTAGGGTCAGCAAGAGATATTTGAAGCATGAAGATTAATAGGGGAATAATTCCCCCCCCTTTTTTTATATAACAAGAAATGCCCCGCACCTGACTCTCGAGAGTACAATCCCAGATAAAGGTAATCTCTTTAACCTTGCTTTTACTCACAAAATACCTTTATCTAGGGACTGTCACATGGATGATTAATAAACCTGTCCAGATGAATACCAAAAAGAATAAAGAATAGTACAGTTCAAGATTTTTCTTTCTATTTTAACTTTATAGCTGAAAATTCATAACGCTTTCTGTAATATTATCAAATAGAAAGGTTCCACTATGTGGTACTTAGCCTTGGATCGACGGCGATGGTTGCGGGGGTCTATTTTCGAACGGCGGCGGCTACTAAAGTCCGTGTTCTCCTCTCACCATGCATTTACTTCTCAAATATACCTAACCTTCCAGATTTACGGGCGTTTTTTCCCAAATTGCCCAGTTTAAAATTAGAGGAAATCGACAATTAAGCCCAGAAAATAGGAAAACGCCTACAACACAAAATAAATAATAGGGTATAGAAGCAGACTTCGATGCTTGTGCTTTACTAAAGAAATGCGCCAGAAATTAAGTGAACTTACCTCCCGTGCGATATGCCCTATGCACTAAAGAGACGCTTTTTTTTCGTACACTAAATTCCTTTAAGAAATATCCAACAAAATTTGCCTTGAGACGATATAATCAAAACTCCAACTATCAATAAATTATATCGTTCTTTCAGATAGCCCGTGATCCAGCCGTTTAAAACGTACAATTCAAAAGTGTTATTCACCGGGCATCTATTCTCTTAATTATGCTTTCTCAACTGTCTGTCGCTTTCTGACGGACTCGGCAGTCGATACCCCTATCATGTTTTTTTGTTAGTTACACAAAAACATCCCCATTAAAACAACTCAGAAACAAAAACTAATAGCGACAAAAATTACCTGACTAGATCCATTTATTAATTATTATATACAGGGTGGACCAACAACAACCAATATAAATAAAATTCATAACACAATTTAATTTGGCAACTATGTATTCGCTACACTACATACTACACTACACACGAATTGTTTTCTTCTTTGTTCCAGATTTAATTTAGGGATATACTCTTTGCAAATACGAAAACGAAGAGTATATTATTGCATTTGATCAGCATATTTCTAAAACAGTAAATACGCTCGCAGACAAAAAACTTTTATATCATTGCGTTAGTGAACGAATTCTGAACAACGTCTGTCTGTGCATCCGTCTGACACGTTTTTTGTAATCGCGGTAACTTAAGAAAGAAAAGTCCAATTGTTTTGAAATTCAGACAGTAAGTTAGTGTTAGCTAGAAGATCAATAATTATTAAATAAAAAAGTTATTAACCATTTAAAAAAAAATTTTCTTAATTTTTGTCGCTTGTACTTAAAATAGAAATCTTGCGAAATGTTATTTCCTCTCACTATTTTTTCTTTGTTTATATATTTTACAAATATATATTTCAGAATAATATATCTAATCTTGGAAATATTATTCTCGAATGATATATGTATTACAGATTTTTGTATTAATGTATGATGGTCCAGTAGCTAAAGTTTTGTCTTTTAATCCAACTCTAATCCTTACACCTATTGTCGTTCAAACCAAACCAGACCTGCCCCTGCACGGAGACTTAGGGTGGGCTCCTGTAGTATATAAGTTGTCCAAAACCTAAAATTATTTACAAGAGAACTGCGAAGAGTATCCTATATTATGTGTAACAATTATATAAAAAGTTCAGTAAACTAGCGAATAGTATGTTTTTAGCAAGGGATTTAGTTACAATACAAAGTCACAAAAATAAGTATACTGCACATACAAAGACAGGGTAATTTCATCAGGTGACGAAGACGGTGTGGCCTCCATGTCACCTTCATCGCACGAAGAAGCATATGCACGTCTTCTTTTGCACACCCTGGATGCAGCTAGGTCACAGCAAAGTAATCATTAAGATGGTTGATTCAGATGTCATTGTTATAGCACTGTTTGCATTTTCACGTATTGCAGAAGTCAAAGAACTTTGGGTTGAGTACGGAACTGGAAAGAATTTGCAGTATCTTCCCATTCATGAATTATATTCTTCTACGTGGTGTACCAGATCTCATTTCATTTTTCCACGCAATCACAGGATGCGATACAGTTTCATCGTTTTCTGGTATTGGAAAGAAGGTTGCGTGGAACCCATGGATGTCATCTCGTGATGTTGATTCGGCTTTTCAAGAATATTCTAGCCTGTTAAAAACAGCACCAACACCTGATAGTCTAAAGTTTTCTGTACTGGAGCGTTTTGTTGTATTTATGTATTATACTATTCTAGTACAGCAGATGCAGTTAACCAGATGCGTAGTATACTTTTTACCCAACGAAGTCGAAATATTGGCAATACTAGTTCAACTGCGGATACACTATTGCATCACTTGAAATGGGCTATTTTTCAATGTAATATTTGGGGAAATTACCTGAGTAGTAAACCACAGGAACATGATCCTTGCCAGTAGGGATGGAAAAAAGTTGATTTAATATACAAACCTCTATGGATAACATTTCTGGATATGAGCAAACACTGTCAAGAATTAGTGTCCTGCAAGTGCAAGGAACGGTGTAGAGTAGAATTATTATGAGATGACAGGGGCAGAGCCTACATGCGCGAATATTTTTACAAGTGGGATAGCATCATCTGGGGTATAGAGATATGTAATTGAAATAAATGTTTCGCGATCAAGGAGCTGTGTAATGTAGATTAAAAGTTACCCAACTGTTACGAGTAGCCTTTGTTCAGGAGAAGTGTAACAATAGTAATTTGTATTAAACTTTGCCTAATAAAATTGTTTTGTTATTATTATTACCGCTGCTGCGCTGCCGCTCTACTGCAGGCCACCGCCGCCACTGGTTTCGGCATTGAATGTCACGTAATTCATTCTCATTGGCTTAGAATGATGGAGTGCACAAACTCGTTTCTGCGCATATTTTTTGCTGTCATTTTGTCATAATAATCCTACTCTACAAGGGTGGTTGCATTAAAAGTCGTCTCAGATGTACTCTTTTGTGTGCATGTGAAGACCATTGTTCACGAATAGATGGCGATTGAATATCCTAAGTTATTTTGTTTAGGTTACATGTTTTTAGGTAATAACTGCTTATTACCTCTTTTGTAGAATGATTCTTTATCTTTAAAATGAGACTTTGTTCATCCGAATCCGTTGATGAGTTCTTGAGATATTTGAACCTACAGAAATCAGTACGGCGGTCATTTTTATGAAGTCATCACAGCTGACTTAGTCACTTCTGAGAGTGTCTCCCGGCGGATTTACAAAGCAATATATCTCTACATCTCATCCCTAAATTTTGGTGCTGGTATCCGGAAGTGAAATATTATTACGCTTATTCCACCCACTAATAGCCATATTGTTCTATCTGAATAAGATTTGCAACATTGTAGTCATTTCTAGAGACAAAATGCAGTCACACAGCCACATAAATTTTTGCTGTATATTTTTGCAAAATTGTTCTATATGAATTTTTCAAAATATCAGTTTTGGTCTTTGTAATTAAGAAACTTGCATAATAACATGTTGCACTTATTTCAGAAAGAAATCTAAATAACTGGTGTAGTTTACTAATAAAAATAGCTTACATGTTGTTTGTTTTACAGAAATCATACTTTCAAATGGCCGTCCTGAAAATGTATGAAAATGTCAGATAGAACACTATAATACTCGGCTCGCGTAATGTCACTGTCAACTACCCACAGAAGTTCCATTTTCAATTCTTACACAGAACATTTTATAATAACTTGTCATGCTGAAGAACGCTAATAAAATTTGATATAAACTTCTTAAAAGTCAAGGATATGAGGAAGAAAGTATGAATTTAGTTCAGCATTTCTATTTTTGTTATCTATCGGTATCAAAAAAAAATTAGTACAACTTTCCTATCAATTATTTTTTTAGAAACAAAAAAAAAAGTTTATTTACGAAAACGTTTTAGATTTTCAAAATTTATTGTTTTTACCATAACAATTGTTCAGTTTTAATATGTTGTAGAGGCTTCCTTTTGTATTAATGACACTCATGCACTTTAAAAACTTTTTTTTAATACACTAGAAAATAGTGTCACTGATTGATTGGCAATTGGTTAAACCGACAAAAAATGCAACCATGAAAAATGCCCATTTTTTAGTAATTCATGATAAAAAAAATAAAAATTATGTTTGGTGTATGGTGTCATGGTTCTCCCAAAAACACACGTTTGCAGTTTCTTTTTTTTTATTTATTTCAGTTCTTTATTTATTGCTCTCACCAAATAAAAGTAATGAAATTGTGAATAAGCCACTATCCAAGATTTCTTCGAATTTTTATATCTGGCATATATGCAGAATATGAAAATTTCTTTCAATTCCATTAGTCTGTTGGAGCCTAAATCTGAACACTATTTGACGGATAAAAATAAAATATTTGGCAGATAGTGGAAGTTACAGCCAAGGCCTGATATACTTTTTGGAAAATGTACGATGTATGTCCTAAAAAAAATAATAAAAAAAATGTGATAGAAAACAAATGGGAGTCCCACAAGGTTCCATATTGAAGCTGAAATATCTCATCCACACATTGTTATGTATGCAGATGATGTTTCTTTACTTATCTCTGCAGAGAATATTGAAAACATTTCGAACTTCGAACTATTTCAATTCGCATAAAACTGAACATCGACTCAAAAATTCGCGAAAATCTCAAGGCATACTCAGAATGTTGTCTTGAATCCAAATATGTAAAAATATACAGGGTGTTCCATTTAAAAATCGAAAGTTGCGGTCATTTCCGGGTAAACCGGAAATGGTCGTATACCGTTTTTTATGTAAAAAAATCCATTTTTACAGGTAGTTTATGCACCCCAAATTTCAACTGGATAAGTTAAAAAATAAAGGAAATACAGGGGGGAGCCACTAGTCTGTGGCACCTGGTATATCAGAGAAGCTATAAGGTCTCAAAAAAAATTTTTGGCATTAGCCACCCCCACCCCGTTATTAAAGGGGGTGTAAAAAAAATGTGATTTAGTGTGTGTACAAGAACCAAAAACCTCAAAATAATTTTTTACTTCATCCACCCCCCCACTACCAACCCCCTATCAACCCACTACCGATGTGGGATATCGTTTTATGGGTTTTTGGGCACAGCATAAATAGAGAGACAGCAAAGAAACTCTCGTGAGTTCGTTTGTGTTGGCGTGACTAAAATCATTCACATTCAAGTCGCCATTTCGGGTTAAAAGTCAGAATTGGATTCCAAACAATTTAAATGTTTCCGACAGGACCGTATTATCCAATTCAAATTAAACAGTCTCTGTGCTTGAAAATGTACGCTAGAAACTACGAAACTGTACTTAGTCATAAACAGGAAAAATATTGTGATATTTAACAAGAAAAATTTGTGTTCGTTACCTGTTATAATGGAATATCACAAAGTAACAGACAACTCTATTGATTTCTTTAAATACACAATAATTTTAGATAGCTAAAAAAGTCATATGTAATTTTTTTTTTCCAACTTGTTAAAATAGGAAGTAAAAGCATATGAAACAGAATTTTCTTTTATAAATACATGCATGATATAATTTTTTTTAATATTTTTTCAAATAAAAATAGCTCAAAAAAATAGAACAATAGTTTCTTCATAGCTTCATTTGGGGTTCTTTATAACAGAAGAGCCTTCGTTATTTGAGTTAACAACCTGTTATTTTATAACTGTTATTTGTAAATAGCATTAGTAGCCTGTTATTTCTGTACGAAAATAACATATAAGAAACACAACCGTTGAGTGAATAGACTCTTCAATCAATGACACGACGTAGTAAAAATGTTCTTGCTGACCGCTATTAAACTGTTATTCAGAAAACAGCAGTAGCAGATAATGAAATCGCAACGCAACCGCTAATGTAGTGAAGTTGAATATTATTGTGGGTATCTTGAGTCATCGGCTTTATGTATACACTTCTTATATACAAATCTTTTCGATATTTTTTTCCGTGTGTATATATTCGATTACCCGCATACCAAGTTTAAAAAATGAAGGAATGCCAGAGTTGAGTTGAATATTTTTGTAGAAATCTCGAGCCATCCCCTTTATGTACTGACTTTTAGCTGTTTTTTAAATCATAATATGTTCAGAGCTTTTATATTTTCTTCTCCATATGTATATTTTCGTTTACCTGCATCTCCAATATTGTCATTGCATACGCTGTGTTTGGCGTGTTTCTATGCTGGTATTTCTTTATTAATTTAACATAAAATAATAATAATTAAAAGTTGAGGCTTAAAAAATGATTTATATAAATAAAATTATTTGTATTTTATTTATATGTATATGAACGTAAGAAAAAGTCTATAAAACATAAAAATCAAAGAATTTTTTATGCCCGTCGGCCAGCGGCAGCAGCATAATGTATATTATAACATCTATGAAATAACAGTTGCAAACTGCGCGCTGCGGTATACCAATGTCAGTACTTCTCGGCGATCTGTTATTTCTAAACATTTACTTTAAACTGGTATTTCAAAATCAGGCCTATGATGGAACGTTTACGTTATTTAACATACACTGTTATGTTGAGCGCTGACCAAAAAATATATGAGAGTGAGAGAGACAGATGACCGTAACATAGGCGTTATGACTAACGTAAACGTTCCATCATAGGGCTGAATAGCAGTTTAAACCTGTTATTAAAAAATAACAGCTTTTATCCATCACTACTAAACAGAGTAAAAAGTTAATAAACTAAATACATAGAACAGAATAGAATGGAATTTATGTAATAATTTATAATTAAGCAATTTTATGTAAATAAAACAAAACGCATCGAAATTTTTCTACCTGCGATAATTCCTTACTTACAGGTAAAGAGTACCTATATTTTATTGCTTTGGCAATATATGCATTTAAATTCGTTCAATCAGCATTAAGCCACACTGTACGCTTCCTGTGCACATAAGTATTAAAAAAGATACACACGTATGCACTCACATTCTTTTTTGTAGAAAATTTAATTCTCTATACAAGTATCTGTTACTAAAAGTTTCAGTTAATTTTACCTACCTATTATTATGATCAGTAGGAAATCTAAAAAAGACTTTTTGCACAAATAACGTTTGTTCTGGCAATATTTTGCAGCACAAACAGAGCCCATACTTGAAAATAATAGAGAAATGTTAAACAATAAATAACACAATAACACTAAGTACGTCTATGAACTAAATAAATTTTACCCAAATTGTACCTACGTCGCCCGCACTGTTTTCCAAGGTTTTAACCCAAAATGGTTCGTGCACGACGATCTGCGCAAACCGTTCCCGCCATTCAAGTTTCCCTGCTGTCTCTCTTTCTCTGCTGTGTTTTGGGGTAGACGATTTCAAATATTACATTAAATAAGTTCCATAAACAATTATTTCCACAATCAAAATTTTTTCGTTCTGAGAGACTTTGATGGAAAATCTGGATGTGGAAGTAGTGATTCCTTGGGCAGCAGTTTTTTAAATTCTTAACTCAAACCCTGACTTAAGAAGTTTAATATTTTTCTTCATCTATTAAAATTAGTAAACAAACCGTTTCTGGAAAATGGATTTCTAAAATGCAATCCTGCAAACCTATTCTCTAACTAAAAGACTCTTTTTCAACCAAGGCCACATCTAGAAAAACATGATTTTTGGAACATTAAATTTACCCGGCTCTGTATTACTCTGTTACAATAAAAAGTAAAATTTGGTTTTTGCCAAAAATATCTTGCTAAATATTTTAAAAGCTCCTATGATTTCTACTTGTAACCTGGGTATAAAGAGTAAAAAGATTGCGTATTATTGTTTACCGTTTTAAACGATTTTTATCTTAAAAAAAAAAAAACAAAAAACTAGAGTTCATTCTTATGAATATCCTGTGTGAGTAGTGAGAATACGCAAATTGTTAATGCAAACATACCAAAAAACAGAATCAAAATGGATATTTCAAAGAATTCGATTTGTTAACTGTTGAAGATTAAGGAAAGAAATGTTATCATTCACCGGCATTGAAAACGACTACAGATGTTAATAAATCGATTTCTTAGTATGTATAAAAAATAGTGAAAGCAATATGGAGGCAAGCTAAGCTACCTTCTGTGAGTGCTGATACAAAGATGGCAGCACTTGAAATGTCCAGGATGGATGAACTTGCCCCACATTTTTAATAAACTGTTGTTTGATAGCACGCAAAGCCTCTTTCTGCAATTTACAACGTATGTACAGTTCCATACAGGGTGTCTCAATAAATTCGTTAATATAAAATCAAGATACAAAGTTCAGATGTTTATATTAATATTAGCACTCAGGGTATGTGTCACTCAAAGAGTCTAGCAGGATAAGATAGGGTCAGCAGCCCCAGAGAGATATTTTCAAAATAACTTGTCTTATGACATCAGTGAGTAATAAAGTTACCATTGACACAAATTCAGCCTCTGTTTTTCCTGCGTTTTTGAGATAATTAACCATATATAGTCCGTGACCAGAGGGTGCCCGCAGGGGGGGGTCTTATCTCCTCTCCTATGGTGCCTGGTCGCGGACGAGCTCCTATCTCAACTGGAACAGCGGGAATATATGTGCAAGGCTACGCAGATGATATCGCCATCCTGGTACCAGGAAAACACGAGGGTGCTGCATCAGAAAAGATGCAGTGAGCTCTCTTTATGGTAGACAGATGGTGTACCCAGGAAGGTCTTTCCGTGAATCCAAGGAAGACCACTGTGGTCGCCTTCAGAAAAAAGAGGAAACTCAACCTGGGAAGATTATATCTCCGGGGAAATGAATTGCAGGTGAGCAATGAAGTGAAATATTTGGGACTGATTTTAGATACCAAATTAGACTTCAATGCACATCTAGACAGAGTGAATACCAAAGCTACGCGGGCCTTATGGGCCAGCAGAAGAATGGTAGGCAAAAACTGGGGACTACAACCAAGAATGGTGCACTGGCTGTACCAAAGGGTTGTAGTACCAATAATAACCTATGCCTCCCTGATCTGGTGGCATAAAGCCGGAAAAGGGGAGGCAATGAGAAAACTACGGAAAGTACAAAGACTGGCATGTCTAGGCATAACGGGAGCAATGTCAACAACGCCTACCGCAGCCATGGAAGCGCTACTTTGCCTGCCCCCGCTACAGCTAGTGGTGGAGAGTGAGGCACTGTTGGCGGCATACAGGTTGAAAATAAACGGAACAAGAATAGGATACCACACCGAAATATTCCAACAAATAGGGAAAAATCGACTACTAGATATGCAGTCAGACAGAATCAGCATAAGCCACAACTTCACAAAGACCTTCAGGGTATACATACCCGATAGGGAAGAGGAAGGAACAAGGCAACTGCGAAGACACATATGGTATACTGACGGATCTAAAACGTCAAGTAGTACTGGAGCAGGTGTTACGGGGGACCAACCAGGGACAGACATCAGTCTGAACCTGGGCAGTACCGCAACGGCGTTCCAAGCAGAAGTCACAGCCATAGAAATTTGTGCACAAGAAATGATACGGAGGTCATATACTGACAAAAGAATCCGCATCATTACTGACAGTCAAGCAGCTATCAAAGCTCTGAATGCAGTAGAGATACGTTCCAAAACGGTAAAAGACTGCCTTGAATCCCTAGCGAAACTGGCGGAACACAACAGTATACAACTGGAGTGGACGCAAGGACACCAGGGCAATGAAGGCAACGAAAAAGCAGATAAGCTGGCCAAAGAAGGCGCAAAAACAGCCTTGATGGGACCTGAGCCATTCTGCGGGATATCATACAATACCGCAAGAGGAATGGTAAAGGAACTATTGAGTCAGAAACATATCTTGTACTGGACCGGCGCGCCGGGAATGAGGCAGTCACGTATGTTCATCACTGGCGGGCCATCCACGACAAAGACCAACGAATTGCTAAAGCTGAGCAGAAAACAGCTGAGATGTGCAGTGGGTATCCTAACAGGACACTGCACACTGAATAGACACCTAACTAACATGGGTGTGAAAGATAATCCAGAATGCAGGATGTGTGGTGAGGATGAAGAAACTCCTCACCACATACTATGTGAATGCCCAGCCTTAGTGGCTGGGAGGTTCTCACACTTCGGGGGACTAACCGTAACCCCGGAAGAAATAGCCAGAGCTCCCATTGACCGTATACTCTCCTTTTGGAGAGAAACGGGATTAACGAGATAACGAGACTATGGGGTACAATAAGCTTAAGCTTCAGTACAGCGGGGCTTCGGAACCGCAACTCATAAGGAAAAAAAAACCATATATAGTCTAGAGCGGGTATGAAAATTATTTTATTCAAAAACTAAATAAAACGAAAACTGTTTGTTAGATAATACATTGTTCTATATTATATATTTTTTGTAGAATTTTTCAACTATATTTACTATTTAAAAAAAAATAAAAACAAAAAATTCTTATTTTTTTTTCATATTTCACACAAAGGTGCAACAGTTCTTAAAAAAATAAAAACTCGTTATGACCGTCCTGGAGTACTCTACTTTACATCTCTCTTTAATATAAACTTGCTCATAAATGTATAAACAAGTAGTTATGTGTTCTAATTTAAATAAATAAAGTAAATGCTCTGATTTACAGTTATTATTTACCTTAAGAATAAGAAAGGTGCAGTATAGATAAGAATAAAGTCCAAGAAAATATTATTTATTACGATCTCTCTCTCTCTCCAATGGCGCTACAGCCCAAACTGAGCCTTGGCCTCCTTTATCTTCCGCCTCCAACACTGTTGATCTAGTGCTGCTCTCCTCCAAGTTCTGACGCCTATCAAGTTTTACACGTCTTCTGCCACTCCATCTTCCCATCTTTTCCGTGGTCTCCCTTTTGGTCTTCTGCCCTGCATCCTACAATTGAGAGCCCTTTTTGGTAGTCTGTTATCTGGTATTCTCACTACGTGGCTAGCCCATCATAGCTTCTGTAGCCTGACGAATTCTGAGATAGGTGCCTCCTTGAAAAGTTGGTAGATTTCATGATATCTTCTTCTCCATATCTCATTTTTGTTTAGTGGCCCAAAGATCCGTCTTAGTATTCTTCTTTCAAACACCTCCAGTTTATTCTTCGAGTTCTCTGTCATGACCCATGTCTCGCACCCATAGCATAATATCGGCCTGATGATGGTTTTGTATATCCTGATTTTTGATTTTCTGTGTATGGTTTTGGATCGGAATATATTATGATACAAATTATTAGTTATTACAATATAATTAATCTTCGTCGCTGTCCTCAGTATTTGTAGATCAAGATTAGATAAAACTTCTGCTGGACGTAGTATGCGGGAAAAATATCGGACATCAGAGAAGTAATATGCGTCTGCGGCTATATGTGAACAGCATCCTACCGTTCTTATTTCATTGGGATAGTCACAGAAATATGCTTTGAATTGTCGTTCCATTAGGTGTATAGTCAATATAAATGTTGTAAGTCTTACTGTTGATATACCTTGATCTTACTTCCAGTTTTAATATATTGGGAGCGACTTTAACAAAAATAATCCCATCTAATATCCGTCTGATATCATTGAACTTATGTTGGTTCTATTTTTAGTCTATTCCCAGAATTTTTTAAAAATTTTATCAACATATCAGTATCAACTTCGTAATTACAACTGACTGATATCTATATTTCCATTATTAAGTTAATTTCAATAACTTACTGTCAAAAGAACAATTCAGACAATTAAAAAAAGGCCATTTTCTTATCAAAGAATTGTACTACTTTTTTTTTGAAATCAAGTGTACTTACAATTTCTGTCAAACAAAATTAATAGTCCAGATTCTGGAGAAATTTTTCTTCTTTCAGTCCTGAGTACCCGTCAGGCATAAAGCTGGAAAGTGTCGTATTCGATGTAAATTTTTCTGCTGAATCCGAATTCGGAGGGCGTATAAAAAGCGGGGATTGCCTTCAACCCTTAATCCGCGAATTTCCCCTTATTTCGGAAATCGTGAAAAATTGAATTTTTAAGATATAATTTGCGTTTTCTTCCACAAAAGAAACATCTATTATTTTTTAGCTCACAGTGTACTTAATGCAACAGTGTAATCAAAACACAACTAATAATTGTAGAAAAGCCGCGCTCAACATGTTAAAACTGAAAGTAAGATCAAGGCATATCAACAGTAAAACTTACCACACTTACATTGATTACATACCCAATGGATCGACAATTCAAAGCATACGCCGATATTGCTGCGACTGTCCCAATGGCATAAGAATGGTAGGATGCTGTTCACATATAGCCGCAGCCATATATTATTTGTCTCATGCCCGATATCTTTTCCATATAGTACGTCCAGCAGAAGTTTTATCTAATATATTTACATCAGAAAATATTCACTTAGTTATTTATGTGAGGACAGCGACGAAGATTAATTATATTGTAATATATAATATATATTAACAATTCTCGTCTTTATTTATTTATTTATTTGTTCTGTATCATGTTTACTATAATATGGTCTTGTCTAGACTTAGGTATGTGTTTTTAATATATTATATAATGTTTTATGATTTAGCCTGCAAATTTGACTACATTTCTATACCTGTAATAGGATCCTATGAAAATAAAGATATTATTATTATTATTATTATTATTATTATTATCATTATTATTATTATTAATTAATAATTTGTAACTTAATAAATAATATTTTCTTGGACTTTATTTTTTTCTATACTGTACCTTTCTTATTTTTAACATAAATAATAACTGTAATTCAGGGCATTTACTTTATTTATTTAAATTACGAACACATAACTACTTGTCTATACATTTATGAGCAAGTTTATATTAAAGAGAGATGTAAAGTAGTAAGTACTCCAGGGCGATCATAACTAGTTTTTATTATTATAAGAAGTGTTTATTTGAATAAACTTTTTGGTGATAATATTAGACATAGTAAGCTACATTATATATTTTTTCTGTGATTGTACCTGTGTGAACTACAAAAAAAAAATAAAAAACTTCAATTTTTAATTTTTTTAAATAGAAAATATAGTTGAAAAATTCTACAAAAAATATATAATATAAAACAATGTATTATCTAACAAAAAGTTTTCGTTTTATTAGTTTAGCTCCAATAGTTTTTGAATGAAATAATTTTCAATAATACCCGCTCTAGCCTATAAATGGTCATGGTCAATTATCTCAAGAATGCAGGGAGATAGGAGGCTGAATTTGCGTCAATGGTAACTCACCTATGTCATAACATAAGTTATTTTGAAAATACCTCTCTGGGGCCGCTGACCCTATCTTATCCTGCTAGACCTTTTATGGCCTATTTCAATTATCAAATGTAAAAGAAATAAATTGAAGTTAGCAGCAAATCTAATCATTTGCATCTTTTTAGACTTGATTCTTCAAAATCTCTACTGCTTCTTAATTTCTTGTTCACGACGTTTTATTACAAAACATTATAATCTTTACAAACAACACGATAACTTCAAACATTGTAGAATTTGAGGAATCCACATATGATGGTAAAATTGTTCAAGAATTTATACAATGCAAACACGTTGGCTGTGGAACACTCTAAATATAAAATTAGGAGTTTAGGCCGCGTATGATTTGGGAATTTCTGTGTGTGAAATGTTCCAGTCAACATTCACACTGTCAGTTAAACAATTAAATGATTCTAATAAAATATGATTTAAAAAATACTTCGTCATGGAATTTCTAACAGTATTTTTAATATTTGTTATACTGGCTAGCTAATATTTACCACGAAAAATTACCAATATACTATGATTTCTTTAGGTAGTTGATACAGTGTGCATAGTGAAAAAACGTTCAAGTGCCAGTTTTGGCAATTTTAGTTTTAAAAACATTTTCTATAAATATATAATTAACCGCAAATAATTGACTTTTGCTACTACAGTACCTAGAGGAAATAATATGAAAAACTTAGAAACAATAACCATATATAATAATTTTATTTCCACATCCGCATACAGTGGAGCGGATCTAGTTTTGAAATGAAACCAGCATTTTTATAATTTCCTTTTGACAATTCGGTTATACGCGTGCTCTCTTATCATGTTATCAAGTTAGTTCAGTTTAATCACACAGGGTTGGGAAGGAATTCGTATTTAAAATTCGTAGAAGCACGTAAAAAAACTTTTTCAATATGTCATATTTTTGAAATAAAAAAAAGAATAATTCAAAGGTTTAACAATACATTAAAAAATATATATTATTGCTTCTTGTACCTCAATTTCTGCATGCCACTGTGCTTCTAGTAACTTATTAAAGTCATAGCCCTACAACTTTCGTCCGAAACTATTTTTTCTATCTCTAATAATAAAGTGTGGCCTAAATGTAATGAATATCAGCTGCTAAAATACAGTGTGTCCCCGGATGGAGTTGATAAGGGGAAAAACATCTCTATTATTGATTTTACAACGAAAAGTCATTCTTTATAAAAAAATTCTGCTTGTCGAAAAAATGAATTTACCATATAAAAATCTTAGATCAGATGTACCGGGTGTTAATAAATTAAGAAAACATCAAAATGCCTCAAGAGAGAAGTACCTTTATTATTTTTGACAAAATGTTTATAAAACAAAGTTGTTTATAATCCAAAATAAAGCTTAAATACAAATTATGAAGTCTAAATTTTGACTTTTACATTTATGTCAACTTACATTTTTTTTCAAACATTATAACATAATATCATTAACTTCAACGATTGTGGAAAAACAATTTATTCTATATAGCCTCCTCCACCCTCAACACACATTTCTCCATCCTTTTAATAAATTCACCATAGACCTTACGAATGGTTGAGGACACATTCACTTCATTCACCGCATCTTGTATTCGTGCTTTAGTGTATGTCGATCATGCGGCAGGTCATCTGCATAAACTTTCTGTTTTAAAACATCCCACAGAAAAAAATCCATTGGTGTAAGGTCTGGTGATCTCGAAGAAAAATTAATTTTAAGCATATCTTCCCATCCATCTTGTTCCGAAGTGATCTGTCAACCACTGCCATACCAAAACTGAGGAATGAGCTGGGCTGCCAAAAAATGTTACGCCTTACTTCCGGCTGATTTAAATTTTCTTCTAAGAAATATGGACCAACGATTCGATCATAAAAATCCCACACCATACATTCACTGTTTCATCAAATAAATTCTTTCTTGTTTGGTAAACATTTTTTAAATAATCAACAGAACACTAATAAATGCAGATGTAAGATAGTAATATTCTACACAATGTCACAATGACGTTTGTCAGTTCAATATTATCGACAGCTCACTGTTTCTTAATTTGAATTCTTATTCATAATAATAAATTCAACGTAAAAAGATAAACACAATAAAAACATAAAAGTCAAAATTTAGACTTCATAATTTGTATTTAGGCTTTATTTTGAATTATAAACAACTTTGTTTTGTAAACATTTTGTGCAAAATAAAGGTACTTTTCTCTTGAGGCATTTTGATGTTTTCTTAATTTATTAACACCCGGTACATCTGATCTAAGATTTTTATATGGTAAATTCATTTTTTCGACAAGCAGAATTTTTTATAAAGAATGACTTTTCGTCGTAAAATCAATAAGAGATGCTTTTCCTCTTGTCAACTCCATCCGGGGACACACTGTATAAAATGGGTAAGACAATGAATGGTTGATATTAACCAAGATGTTACAGGCTTTCGCACGATATGTGGTACACTATCCGTAACTTCCGGCCTATCATGATGTATAGGTACAGGTACATGGCGACATTTCTATTAAAAAAAATGTGAACACCCACACTATTTCGTTTATACTTCTTTGTTTTTTATGCTATAGAAGCAGACAAAAAATCATTTAAAAGCTTAATTAATTATATTTAATTTAGGATCTTAGCATTTTTGATGCAAGTGCAGAGTTTCATTTCTTTTCGTTAAAGGTGATATTTTCAACGTATTTGAAGAAAACCGTTTGCGATACCTATTTTCCGAAGCAAAAATTGCAATTTTCAAGTCATTATAACTTTATTATCAATTTATATGGAAAATTGCACAGAACTTTTTTTCTTAAAATTTTTCCAATGGTTATTTTCGGGTATCAACACCCCTTATAAATTAGCAAGCCCTGCATAATACAGAACTGTTTCTTTCGTATATATTATTAAATTAACAAAAAAAAAAAGAAATTCAATTCATATGACAATTTTGCTAAATTAAAATCTCTAGATACTGTATTTGTATTATATTGCTATGACAAAAAATTTAAAATACTTTTTTGGATGTTAGGCCCTATATTAAATTTCTCCTACATTTTCCTAATGCTCTGTAAATTTTTTATCAGGAAATGCTGCTAAGTGCTGGTTTAAGTGCTTTATTTTTTAAATATGAATGATAGCTACGAAAAGATAACTTTACCTGAGACACCCTTTAGCAAAGTAGCCATTTTACCAGTGATGAGTAAAAAACTATTTTTATGCGAGAAAACCAGATGGGTAGAGGAAACTTTCCATATTTGATAAAAGTCTGTAAAAGTCATGTAAATAATATAATTGTATGCACTTATTTGGTATTAAAATGTAGCTTGCATCATCACGAATCAGATTTCACCATAAAATAGGCTATCAATATACCCAATGGAAAGTTAGAAGAAAAACTTCCTGGAGACTTTCGCAGTTTTCAAAATGGAAAGTTTCCAGGAAATTTTCCTTCTAACTTTCCATTGGGTATATTGATAGGCTATTTTATGATGAAATCTGACTCGTGATGATGCAAGCTTCATTGTGATACCAATAAGTGCATACAATTATATTATTTAGATGGCTTTTACAGACTTTTATCAAATGTGGAAAGATTCCTCGGCCCATCTCTGGTGAAAACTACACCAAATGTCATAAAGCCCTCTTCTACCATCATCGATTAAACAGCTACTTTAAAATTATGCACCAATACCACATAAAACAACAATTAAAAATAATAACAAATTGTAGTAAGCAGCTATTTTGTTATGATAAAACATACAATTTTTTACCTTTTTGGAATCTCCATAGTAGTTGTAAGTTTTTAAATAAGTTCCTAGTGATAAAATATTGCAATGTTTACAAGAATCCCTGCAGGTTTTTTCCATTAATTTTATTATATGTATAAAATCTTCTGCGACATAATGATCTTCTTCCAAAAACACTACTAACCCACTATGATTTCTCATCACCTCTAATTGATGGAAAACTCTGTTCGCTTTCCACCACCAATGATGCTTAGTTTGGGTGAATTTTGCTTCTCTGTAATGACCGTATAAATCTGGATATAGGGCATTATTGCACTTTGTTAACATGGCTCTGCAAAAGGAGTTAATTTAAATACATGTTAACGATCTGATGTCTTTCTATATATAGTGTAGTGACTTGCTCCTTGAAAATGCCTCGATACTTCCACAATTAAGTAAAAGCAAATCTTTGAAACATGCATAGAACAAGTTAGAATAAGTAGATTTTCGATCAGACCCACCTCGAGAAACCATGTCTGCTATCTACTTGTGTATACAGGGTGATCTACCATGATGTGCAGAAAATTTATCAGTAAGTTGTCCCCTCCGAAAGAAGTTAAAAAAAATTAAAAACTAAAGAAATAAGACCAAAAAAATTACCTTATTTTTTTGTAGAAATGTGCCGCCAATAACTTTAACTAATCTAACGACTTTAACAGACTTGGGATTGACACTGTTGACAGCAAAGCTGGAGAGGGTAGTAGTGACTTTTTGGTTTTAACCAAATCACACTACTAAAATAGCAAAATGAATCGAAAAGACATTGATCCTATGATAGAGAACTGTACAACAAGTAGATATATAGAGATATTTACTTAAACCAGTCAATAACACAAAAATACCAACCTTCGGCGATGCTTGGTACCTGCCAGTGTCCTGATTGTTCGACCGAAAGCAAAAAATGCGGCACTTTGACCGCACCCGCCAGCTTTACTTTTTATGCCAATTAAGGAAATGTAAACATCTCCAATATGATCTTTCAGAAGTAAGTTCATCGCCCTATTTCTGACCTAGACAATAACAGTAGTGTATCTTCGCAAGTTTTAACGTGTTTTAATATATTCACTCTAAAATTTTGCAGGAGCTTTCCCACATTGAAGACTAGTACACTATTTTATTTTCCGCATATCATGGTAAGTCACGCTGTATATGTGATAAATGGATTAAATAAAGGTTTTTAGACCTAAGTAGGCTTTTGACTGTGTGCCTCACAATATTTTAGTGAACAAACTGAAATTTTACAAATTCTCTGAGGGTAGCAGAAAATTGATTATGTCGTATTTGATTGATCATCATCAATTTGTTAATTTTAATAATGTTGATTCTGGTAACATTGATATTAAATTTGGCGTCCCCCAGGGTTCAATTTTGGGACCGGTTTTATTTCTTATTTATGTTAATGATTTGCCAAACAGTAGTTCTTCAACAATCCTCACTCTCTTTGCTGATGACACAACATTGGCTCATTCCCATAAAGATTGTAACATTTTATTATCAGTAGCTCAAAGCAGTCTATCTATGGTTGGTTCATAACTGATTTTTAAACAATAAGCTAGTATTAAATAATGATAAAACAGAGACTATGATTTTTTTTTAAGACAGCACTCTGTACAGATGACCTCTCATTGCGTTAAATTTTTGGGCATTATTTTAGACAGTAAGTTAACATGGGAGGAACACACGTCCTACATCTGCAAGAATATATCACGTAATATTTTCTTATTGCACAATTTAAAAAATTGTTTGTCACAGTCACGGTTTTAATGGCATATCATGCAATAATTCAATCTTCCCTTTCTTACGCTATTTTAATATGGGATCACTCAGCATATACTTCAACAGTTTTTTCACTAAAAGAAAGGCTGTCAGAATTGTTGCTGGGTTGTCATATCCCAATGAGAACACAAACGTTTAAAACTAAAGATAACCAAATGTTTACTAACCATTGTATTACAACGTTGAATCAACGGACGAATGTCCAACGGTTCATCATGTATTTCAAAGTATTGTATAACATTTTTGTAACGTTACATCTATAATATTACTTAACGTTGAATTTAACTGTTAGTGAACATTATAGGATGACGTTTTTGTAACGTTATGTCTATAATATTACTTAACGTTGAATTTGACCGCTAGTGAACGTTATAGGATGACGTTTTGTAAAGTTATGTCCATAATATTACTTAACGTTGAATTTGATCGTTAGTTAACGTTATCAACGTTATGTTAAAACGTTAAATAGCGGTCAAATTCAACGTTAAGTAATATTATAGACCTAACGTTACAAAAACGTCATCCTATAACGTTCACTAGAGGTCAACTTCAACGTTAAGTAATATTATAGATGTAACGTTACAAAAACGTCATCATATAACGTTAATTAACGATCAAATTCAATGTTAAATATAACGTTACAAAAATGTTATAAAATACTTTGAAATACACGTTGAACCACGGGACATTCGTCCGTTGATTCAACGTCGTAATACAGTGGTTACTAAACGTTCGGTTATCGTTAATTTTAACGTCTTTTAAACGTTTGTGTTCTCATTGGGATCAGTATTAACATTGTTATCGATATGATTGGAAAACAACTGAAATAACCACGTTGTATCCCGAGCCACAAAATAATGATCTTTAATCTGATCCTTATAAAATCCGTCCATATAAATCGTTGTTCTCTGAAAGAATTTGAACGTGCAATCTATGTTTTTTAATTTCTATAAATTCATGCTAAAGCATGACAAATTATTACCAGTGGTTTGTATGTATCGCCATCTACAAATAACTTCTGCAACAAACTACGTGGTAAGCAGGCAAATTTAATGCATTAAGATAGATGAGTAGAAAAACGTTAAAAAAACGTCAACATCTACCATTTATTTTACCTCTAGATTTAGAACTTCAGTGTATTTTAATAAGTGGAAAGCATCAGTTATTTTAACTTTGTATACCGGGTGCCACAGGTAAGTGGCTCACCCTTACATTTCCTTTATTTTTTAACTTATTCATTTGAAATTTGGGGTGCATAAACTACCTGTAAAAATGGATTTTTGGACATAAAATATGGTATAAGACCATTGCCGGTTCACCCGGAAATGACCGCAACTTTTGATTTTTAAATGGAACACCCTGTGTATTTTTACATATTTGGATTCAAGACAACATTCTGAGTATACCATGAGAATTTCGCGAATTTTTGAGTCGAAGTTCAGTTTTTTTAAAGCATTTTAAGACATTCGTCTAGAGTGCTTTGGAATACCAAAATTTGTTCTACGACATATAAAGTCCAAGGAAGAATATAATTTTTCATTTAATTTCATTAATAACACAGGCCGACAAAAAAAAAATTGTTGTTTTAGAGACGTGACCCTACCTATCTTTAGTAAAATTTTCCGCTGAATCCGAAAATGATAAAAAAAAATTTCTGACGTGTGGATTCCCCCCATACACCTCCAAAAAAAGTTGTTGTTTTAGAGACGTGACCCTACCTATCTTTGGTAAAATTTTCTGCTGAATCCGAAAATGATAAGAAAAAATTTCTGACGTGTGAATTCCCCCCCCCCCCCCCCATACACCCACAATTCCCCTCCCAAAAAATAAAAAATTGTTTTAGAGACATGACCATACCTGTCTTTAGTAAAATTTTCCGCTGAATCCGAAAATTATAAAAAAATGTGAATTTCCCCCCATACACCTTCAATTCCCCCCCCCCACCCCCAAACAAAATTGTTGTTTTTGAAACGTAACACCACCTATCTTTAGTAAAATTTTCCGCTGAATCCGAAAATGATAAAAAAAAAATTCTGACGTGTGGATTTCCTCCCATACACTCTCAATTCCCCCTCCCCAATAAAATTGTTGTTTTTGAAACGTGACCCCACCTATCTTTAGTAAAATTTTCCGCTGAATCAGAAAATGATAAAAAAACCTGATTAAAATGCTAAAACATTTTAATTCCGCAATCAATCAAAATGCGAGTTCAAGCCCTGGGCCACATCAAGGCGTCTATCAACCCAGGGTAAGTTATAACCTGGATTTAGAAAATACCTTCCGTATGCTACCTAGCTTAAAGTTATTTAAGAGCTTAAAATATTTTGGAAAACAATAAGCTTTCACTGAAAAATTTCATCAGTGCTAGAATGCTAACCGTAATTTGCAAATGCTATCTGGGGGCGAGGTTAAGTGTGCGAGCAAAGGAAACTTGTAGTTCAAAAATATTTTTTAGGGTTGGCTTTATCGACAGATTTAACGGTTGCCACGTCTGATTTGTATTTATTTTGTGAGATACGGATGAGTAGGGGATCCCTCACGTCGAAACAATTTTTTTGCCATTTTCGTATTCAGCAAATTTTACCATAGGTGGATTGGATGGCCAGTTTGGATTTTTTGAATCATTGGGGTAATTGAGGGGGAGGGGGGGTGAATCCACACGTCAGAATTTTTTTTTATCATTTTCGGATTCAGCGGAAAATTTTACCAAAGATAGGTAGGGTCACGTCTCTATAACAACTTTTTTTGGGGCGGAATTGAGGGTGTATGGGGGGGAATCCACACGTCAGAATTTTTTTTTATCATTTTCGGATTCAGCGGAAAATTTTACCAAAGATAGGTAGGGTCACGTCTCTAAAACAACTTTTTTTGGGGCGGAATTGAGGATGTATGGGGGGGAATCCACACGTCAGAATTTTTTTTTTATCATTTTCGGATTCAGCGGAAAATTTTACCAAAGATAGGTAAGGTCACGTCTCTAAAACAACAATTTTTTTTGGGGGGGGGGGGGGTGATTGTGCGTGTGAATTCCCCCACCCATACACCAACAATTCCCCTCCCAAAAAATAAAAAATTGTTTTAGAGACGTGACCATACCTATCTTTGGTAAAATTTTCCGCTGAATCCGAAAATGATAAAAAAAAAATTCTGACGTGTGAATTCCCCCCCATACACCCACAATTCCCCCCCCAAAAATAAAAAAATTTTGTTTTAGAGACGTGACCCTACCTATCTTTAGTAAAATTTTCCCGTATCCGAAAATGATAAAAAAAAAATTTCTGACGTGTGGATTCCCCTCATACATCCCCAATCCCCCCCCCCAAAAAAAAAAATTGTTGTTTTAGAGACGTGACCCTATACTTATCTTTAGTAAAATTTTCCGCTGAATCCGAAAATGATAAAAAAAAATTCTGACGTGTGGATTTCCCCCCATACACCCTCAATTCCCCCCTCCCCAATAAAATTGTTGTTTTTGAAACGTGACCCCACCTATCTTTAGTAAAATTTTCCGCTGAATCCGAAAATGATAAAAAAAACATCATTAAAATGCTAACATCTTAATTCCGTAATCAATCAAAATGTGAGTTCAAGCCCTGGGCCACGTCAAGGCGTCTACCAACCCAGGATAAGTTATAACCTGGATTTAGAAAATACCTTCCGTATGCTACCTAGCTTAAAGTTATTTAAGAGCTTAAAATGTTTTCGAAAACAATAACTTTCACTGAAAAATTTAATCAGTGCTAGAATGCTAACCATAATTTGCAAATGCTATCTGGGGGCGAGGTTAAGTCTGCGAGCAAAGGAAACTTGTAGTTCAAAAATATTTTTTAGGGTTGGCTTTATCGACAGATTTAACGGTTGTCACGTCTGATTTGTATTTATTTTGTGAGATACGGATGAGTAGGGGGGATCCCTCACGTCGAAACAATTTTTTTGCCATTTTCGGATTCAGCAAATTTTACCATAGGTGGATTGGAAGGCCAGTTTGGATTTTTTGAATTATTGGGGAAATTGAGGGTGTATGGGATCTAAAACAACAATTTTTTGTTTTTTGGGGGGAATTGTGGGTGTATGGGGAGGAATTCACACGTCGGAATTTTTTTTTATCATTTTCGGATTCAGCGGAAAATTTTACCAAAGATAGGTAGGGTCACGTTTCTAAAACAACAATTTTTTTTTGGGGGGGGGGTATTGTGGGTGTAGGGGGGGAATTCACACTTCAGAATTTTTTTTTATCATTTTCGGATTCAACGGAAAATTTTACCAAAGATAGGTAGGGTCACGTCTCTAAAACAACAACTTTTTTGCGGGGGAATTGAGGGTGTATGGGGGGAATGCACACGTCAGAAAAATTTTTTTTATCATTTTCGGATTCAGCGGAAAATTTTACTAAAGATAGGTAGGGTCACGTCTCTAAAACAACAACTTTTTTTTGGGGGGAGGGGGGAATTGGGGGTGTATGGGGGGAATCCACACGTCAGAATTTTTTTTTTATCATTTTCGGATTCAGCGGAAAATTTTACTAAAGATAGTGTTAGAAAAACATAATTTGTATTTAAGATTTAACTTGCAATAATTAAAATATCGAGCTTCATAATTAATGTCATATGATACAGTTTTGTTTTTCATACACACGCTCCACTTAAATTAGTTTCTAAGAATAGCGACATTTTTTTATGGCTATGTTATGAATTCTCTGAATGTGCTATTTTTAAATGAATCATCGATATGGTATATTAAAGTTATTATATTTCGAATGTTAGAATAGAATAGAATAGAATAGAATTTATTCATCAGTTCAAGTTTGAGGTTTTACAAAGCACAAACTTATAAGACTAGTCAAATAGAATAACCCCACATACTCATCATTTATAGATACATACAATCGCACATTCATTCGTTCAATCTTCCATTCATACAGTAGGTACAGACCTCAATATTTTGTTAAGATATGTTAAAAATTATATTAAAATTAGACTAAGTTACAAACACTATATATTAAAATAATTTAAAAATTCCTCTACAGAGTAAAACACATTATTTTTCAAATGTTCAAACAGTACGTTCTTAAAAGTATTAAAATTCCCAATATCGTTGTATATTCTAACAAAGTGATTGAAGCAGATGATACCTTGATATGAAGGTGAGTTTTGGCCTATTCCTAAACGTGAAAAAGGTAATCTTAAATCATTACCGGTCCGGCTGTAATGGTTGTGTATCATATTATTTCTAGTATATAGTGTGTAGTTCTTCTTTATGTCCAAGATTATTAAGTAAATGTAGAGACATGGCAACGTCAGTATTCCTAGATTTCTGATTGTTTGCAAGGTTCGCGAGGGCTTGCTCCTACACAGCACCTAATTATTTTTTTTTTGCGAAATAAATGCCTTATGCATATGGGCTGAATTTCCCCAGAATATCAAGCCATACGAGAGTAAGGACTGGACTAGACCATGATAGGCTAATTTTAATACGTCTAATGAAACCGTTAGACGCAGTTGCCTAATAACAAAACAGACACCACTTAATTTTGAAACTACATTGTTTACATGCTTTTCCCATGTTAATTTTTGGTCTATGATCACCCCTGAAAATTTTGTTTCCGCAACTTGTTCTATTGATTTATGATCTATTTTTATTAGTGGGCTATAGTTGTAACTTATATTTTTTTGTTGAAATAACATGAAAAATGTTTTGTTCAGATTGAGCGCTAACCCGTTATTAATGCACCAGTGATATATTTCATTTGACACCGATTTGACATGACTGTTGAGTTAGCAAGGTCTTTTTTAGAAATAATTTGATTTGTGTCATCTGCATAAAGTATCATTTTGTCTGAAGATGAGCATGAAAGTACAATATCGCTCATAAATATTAAGAAAAAGAGTGGAGCTAGTACCGATCCTTGGGGTACACCTATAGTAACCGGTGCTGGCTGTGACTTATACTTATCTATAGCTACAATCTGCGACCTATCATTTAAATAGGAGGAGGCCCATTCGTGTGTGACGCCTCTGACACCATTACGGTATAGTTTTTCCAGAAGTAGATCGTGGTCGACGGTCTCGAAAGCTCTACTCAGATCGAAGTAAAGAGCTATCGGAGTCTGTTTATCATTGAGGTTCGTATATATGCTTTCGCAGAGTTCTTTGATCGCAGTTTCAGTTGTTCTGTTCTGTCTAAACCCATGCTGACAGTTTGGTACCAGTCTATTTTGTTCTATAAAGCTGGTTAGTCTTGCATTATAGCTATAGTCTATAATTTTTGAAAATTGTGATTGCAGACTCACATTTCTATAGTTTGTGGACTCGTTTTTAGACCCTTTGTGTTTATAGATTGGTATAGATTTGGATTTTTTCAATGCGTCAGGGTACACACCGGTACAAAATGATACATTTATTATGTGTACTATAGGGAAGGAGATTATATCGCTTACTACTTTTAAGGTTTTACCGTGAATTTCATCGATTCCTGGAGTTGGTTTTTGTGTGACCTTATTGATAATATTCTGAATTTCACATGGGGTGGTAGGGTGCAGAAAAAAAGTGGGCGCTGCAAACGGCGCCAGTTTCAACTCATCAAAATTAGGTTAATTTATTTTTATATCTAAAAATACCTCGTTAAAGTGGTTACACAATATACTTTGGTCAGTGATGACTTTATTGTTTATTGTAAGTTCTAATGTTGAATTTTTGTTTAAGTTGTTTTTTGTGTCGTTTATAACTTTCCAGCTTTCTCTACTTACATTGCTCGCATTGACTATTCTTCTGTTATTGTACTCCGCTTTGTGCTTACTAATAGATTTTTTATATATTGTTTTTAGTTCTTTGTGTTTTGCTTTTATTATGTGATTATTTGTTGTTCTTGCAAGTTTAGATAAGTTGCAGAGAGTTTGATTCAGTTCCCTAATCTCGTTGCTAAACCACGGTTTTTTATTTTGCCTGATGGTTATTTTCCTGACGGGAAAGGCGTTTATATAATGAAAATTAAATGTTGTGTAGAAAGCAGTAAATGCCGCATTTACAACGTTATCATGTTTGAATGTATCAGCCCATGTCTCCTTTTCTACCAGGTTCCTAAATGTCATCAAGTTCCCAACCATCTGAGTAATCACGTCTGTAGACAACTCTTGTATTTTTGGTATTATACTTTGATAGTTTAAAATTGCAAACCTGAAAATGTATGGTCTGATAAGTGTGTATCTCCAACGTAGACAGAGTTAACAATGATATTAGAGAACATTACGTCAATGCCTTTTGTAATACGTGTGGGTTTATCAATATGATTTTGCATCCCGAATTCACTAAATATATTTAAAATCTTTTTTGCCTCATTGGTATCAATTAGGAGATCAACATTTATATCACCACATACCACGTAGTAGCAGTTTACATTATAGATTTCGCACATCAGAGCATACATTTCATCCAAAAATAAATTAAGAATACTGTTGGGGGTTCTGTACACCGTAATTATGAATAGTGACTTGCCTTTTGACATGTTAAATGTAGCTACAACTACTTCAAAGGATTTTTCTATACATTTATTAATATGAACAGGTTTTAAGTCTAAATGGTTTTTTGAGAAAATACAAACTCCTCCGTGAGTATGTTCTGTGAGACAATAATTATGCACTAGTGTGTAATTATTTATATTATGTTTTATTTCTTCCGTTGTAAGCCAGTGCTCTGACATGCATTCGATGTCCGCTGATATTGTATCCAAAAGCACTTCGAGCTGTAGTGCCTTACTCGCAGTAATACCTTGGTTGTTTAAATGCATAATACTTAGCGAATCCGGGGTCTTTTTGCTAGCCTTTGTTTTTTGGGGATATTTGCCATCTGGTTCTTCTCTTCTTGGAGTAGCGTTTGTACTGGTGGTGGGAGAAGTACTGAGGTCGATGTCATTTATTAAGGGTGCCTACTGTTGTAAAATCGCGTTCGAGTCGTGTTTAAAAAGTTGTGTAGTTTTGTGTCGGTTCGAGTCCGTGGTTTAAGTATTCGTGATGGCAACGGCGACGAAGTTCGAGTTTGGGAACATTCCGAAGTTCGACGGCTCAAACTTTCAGCTGTGGAAATTCAGTATACAGATTGTGTTCAAAGCGGAAAAACTTTTGGGTGTTGTGGATGGTACAGACAGTGAACCTGAAGACAGCAGTACAGCAGCATGGACAGCATGGGATGCAAAGAATTCCAGGGCTCAAGTTATTCTGTTAGCTACAATTACTCAAGATCAAATTCAATGCTTGATAAATTGTGAAACCGCAGCAAAAATGTGGGCTAGGCTGATTTCTATACATGAACAGAAAACCGAAATATCAAAAGAACTTCTGTGGCAACGGTTTTATGAATATAAAATGTTGGAAAACACAAAAATATCGGAGCACATATCAACTATTGAATTACTAGTGAAACAACTGAAAGACGTGGATGAGAACAGCGCGATATGTTCGAAGGTAATAAACAGTTTACCGCCTAGATTTAATCATTTCCGAATGGCTTGGGACTCTGTTTCTCACAAGGAGCAAACTTTTGAGAATCTGACAGCAAGATTGTTAAAAGAAGAGACAAGAATGCTCAGCGATGACTCTGAAACATCTCGTCTTGCTCTGGAAGTAAAAGCGTTGCAGAGTAAACTAGAAGCCACAACTTTCAAAAAGAGAAAGGACATAAAATCGTTAAAGAAAACCACTAGTTGTAATTATTGTAAGCAAAAAGGGCATTGGGCGCGTGAATGTAGGAAGAGGATTGCAGATCTTGAGAAAAATAAAGGAGGATCCACGAGTGAAAATTCTGCATACATTTGTGATATTTCTTCCTTATATTCGACGAGCTCCAACATGAAGAAATCCGACTGGATTTGTGATTCAGGTGCAACTGTTCACATGACCAGGAGAAATTTGTTTTCAGTGGGAGTAATGACAGACAAAAATTTTACTCACCATTCATACAAAAATCATTGTGAATTTCGTGATCGTGAAGAAAACCTATCATGCGTCGGCACACGACACAATCATTTGTGGGTTATGAACATTCGAGTAAAAATCCCTCCAGAGTGCAACTTAAGCAGTGAAATGTCTATGAAATTATGGCACGATCGGCTTGGTCATGTTAACTGCAATATGATAAAGAAAACGGCTGATAAGAACATGGTGAAAAATTTGCTCGTTAATGACAAACAAGAATTTTTTTGTGAACCATGTCAATTTGGAAAGCAAGCTAGAAAGTCGCATAAAATCTTAGCAAGAAATAAATTTGAGAACCAGATGAAATGATACACACAGATGTGTGTGGTCCGATGAATATTCCGTCACCCAGCGGATCTAGATACTTTGCTTTATTCAAAGACGATTGCAGTGGTTACCGAACAGTGTATTTCCTGAAGCATAAGTCGGATGTTCTCAGTAAATTCATGAAATATAAAGCTCTAGTTGAAAATTCAACCAGAAATAAAATCAAAGTATTACGAAGTGACAGAGGGAAAGGTGAATATATCAACAAAGACTTTGGACAACTCTTAGAGAAAGAGGGTATCTCACATGAATGTTCAGCACCATACACGCCTCAGCAAAATGGCCGATCTGAACGAGAAATGATAACAATTGTTGAAAGCGCTCAGACAATGTTGATTGGTAAAAATGTTCCAAAAGAACTGTGGCCTGAAGCAGTAAATACTGCTGTTTATATCTTAAATAGAACAGCTTCAAGTCAGTTAGAGGATATGACGCCATATGAAAAATGGTTTGGGCGAAAACCAGAAATGAAACACATACGAATTTTCGGAAGTGTAGCTTATATGTTAATTCCTCCACAGTTATGCAAGAAATGGGATTTAAAATCTAGAAAATTGCTATTTGTTGGATACGAGGGATATTCAACAAATTACAGACTATGGGATCCAGAAAAGAGAAGAATAGAAGTAAGCTATAATGTAAACTTTAATGAAATGGAAACATTTAAAATCGAGAAAGAAATGGCCACCTTGAGTTTTGGAAATTATGAAAACGATGAGCAAGAAATACAAAGAGAAGAAGAAAATCAATCAGACGAAGAAAGTATAGAAAATGCGGTAGAAAATATCTCTGAAGAAAGCACAGAAACAGATCAAGAAAATGATGAAGATTTCGAAGCCAACATTGAAACAGAAAATGACGAAAATATGGAACCGAAACAACTCCGAGACAGAACGCAGATTCGTCGTCCTGACTATTATGATGCATTCGCTATTTATTGTTCACTATTTGAACCAGATTGTTACGAAAACGCCATAAAAAGTGAAGAGTCAAGCAAATGGCAACAAACTATGAAAAAAGAAATGAATGCTCTAAGATCTAGCAATACGTGGACTATTGTGAAGTTACCGGAAAATGCGCGAGTGATAGACAATAAACGGGTTTTTCGTATAAAAACTGATGCCGAAGGTAATCCTGTTCGTTACAAAGCTCGTCTTGTTGCACGTGGCTTTACACAACAGAAAGGTGTAGACTATCAAGAAACATTCGCCCCAGTTGTGCGTTATGATTCTATTCGTATTTTACTTGCCTTGGCTGCAGAAAGATTTACAAATTGCTAATTTTGATGTGAAAACCGCGTTTCTATACGGGGATTTAACTGAAAATGTGTATATGAAACAACCACAAAGATTTATTGATGAAGAAAAGTCGAACTTTGTGTGTAAACTGAACAGAAGCCTGTACGGATTAAAACAGTCTCCCAGGTGTTGGAACCGTAAGTTTGTGTCTTTTCTAAATCAATATGACTTTAGACAATTAAAAACTGATCAGTGCGTGTTTATTGGTCATTTTGAAAACTTTGAAGTTTATTTAGCTATTTATGTAGACGACGGACTTTTAATGTCTAAATCAGAAAATACAATTAACGAGCTGTTAAAAATTCTGAAACAAATGTTTGAAATAACGGTAAATTTGGACAATAAAAATCTACAATTTGTAGGACTTCAAATTGAGCAAAATATATCTGAGGGAACAGTCGCTATTCATCAACAGACATATATTAGAAAACTGTTAAGTAAATTTAAAATGAGCGACGCAAAAACTCTAGCTACTCCAGCAGAATCGAGTATAAGATTAACGTGTGCTAGTAAAAACTCAGAATGTAATTTGAAGCAACCATATCGAGAGGCTGTCGGGTCTTCAATATTTCTAACTTGTAGTCGTCCGGACATCTCGTTTGCAGTAAATCAAGTAAGTCGATTTTTAAACAATTGGAATCAAGAACATTGGGTAGCTGTAAAGAGAACTTTACGTTATTTAAAACATACGATTCATTACAAAATTGTGTACTCCAAGTCATCAAAAATTGAAGTTATTGGTTACACAGATGCTGATTACGCAGGATGTGTAGATACACGAAAGTCAACCAGTGGTTATGTATTTAAAATGGCAAGTGCTCCCATTACATGGAAAAGTCAAAAACAAACTGTTGTAGCTCAATCAACAACAGAAGCCGAGTATATTGCGTTAGCCCTTGGTACAAAAGAAGCATTATGGTTAAAATCTTTTCTTCAAGAATTGGGCATTAATCTTTCGACGGTTGACATTAAAGTTGACAATCAATCCGCAATAAAGTTAACCCAGGCACACCAACTCCACAGCAGAACAAAACACATGGATGTGAAAGCGTATTTTGTGCGGGATGAGTGTGAAAACGGCAATATAACCGTTAGTTTTGTGAGTTCAAGTGACCAGCTAGTGGATATTTTCACAAAACCACTTACGAAAGCAATATTGCATAATTTGCTTGAAAAATTAAATTTAAATGTAAAATCTAAATAAGTGGGAGTGTTAGAAAAACATAATTTGTATTTAAGATTTTACTTGCAATAATTAAAATATCGAGCTTCATAATTAATGTCATATGATACAGTTTTGTTTTTCATACACACGTTCCACTTAAATTAGTTTCTAAGAATAGCGACATTTTTTTATGGCTATGTTATGAAATCTCTGAATGTGCTATTTTTAAATGAATCATCGATATGGTATATTAAAGTTATTATATTTCGAATGTTAGTTAGTCAGTCTTAATAAAACTCATGTAAACGTCGTGTCGTTGTTTAATAAACCGTTAAACACATTCTACCTTTTCTTTTAAGATTGAACAGATAGGTAGGGTCACGTCTCTCAAACAACAACTTTTTTTGGGGGGAATTGAAGGTGTAGGGAGGGAATCCACACGTCCGAAATTTTTTTTTTATCATTCTTGGATTCAACGGAAAATTTTACTAAAGATAGGTAGGGTCACGTCTCTAAAACAATTATTTTTTTTGTCGGCCTGTGTAACCATTTACGAAGCCTCTAAAGTTGAACATATCACTTTTTTATCGAAAAATTTTTTTTTTCAAATGGGAAGGTGGTGGCTTATAGTGTTCAATAAATTATAGATTTTTTTCTGAATTCATTGATATCCATTTCAAATCTATATACTATTTGTTTTTCTATTTTATTTAATTTGTTTAAAAATAAAAAATCTACACAAAGTATGGGCTCACCCCTTTAACTTTTTTATTTTTGAACATATTAAAATGAAACTAGGGGTCTAGAGTCATACAGAAAACTGCATTTTTTGACATATGAAGTAATTTATTACCACTTCCTGTTTCGCCGGAAATAACCTTGACATTTGATTTTCAAATGGAACACACTGTATATTATCACATTTTTGGATTCAGAATGAATTTTTGAACATGTGTGGTGATTTTTATAAATTTCTGACAAGTTTTTATTTTTTTCTTATAGCAATTATAAATCTTGATCTAGACTGCTATGAAATGAAAAAATACGTACTTTGTCATTTTAGTTTGTACAGAAAAAAATATTTGTACATATTTACTATTATTAACCATTTTGTAGGCATTTGAATGCAAATAATTTAGTTTTTTTGAAATAACTCTTTTTTTTTCAAATGGGACGGTGGTGGCTCCTTGTATCCATTAAACTGCCCTTTTTTTACGAATCCATTGATATCACTATGCTATAGGGATAAAATACTCAAGATACTCACTTTACCTTGTAATTATATACTGCAGTGCCTTGTCAATGTTAAAAATAACTTAAATAATTACAAACGTGAAAGTCTACATACGTACACAACTCGTAATATATATTTGGATTTTTTGTGACTCAAACACCAGAAATGGCACATGCTATTATGCAGTAAAATTTTTAAACATGTTACAGATTGCTGTACAAACACATGACTGTACTCGCATTAAATGTGTAATCAAACGATTCCTCCTTGAAAATGCATTATATGATTTTGACGAATAGGCTCATTCGAGGGGTCAGCCACTCCCAAAATTTTGTACAGGTATTCCGGGAATACCCTCTATTCCCGACTTATTCCACGTATTCCCAAGAATTTTCAGTTATTCCCAAGTATTTCCTATAATTCTCAGTTATTCCCAACTATTCCCGAGAATTCTCAGTTATTCCAAGCTTTTTCGAGTATTTCTGAACATTCCCAAACATTCCCAATTATTTCCTAAGTATTTCCTTATATTCCCTTATAACTTTTTTTTTTTTTTCTGATATGAACTAAATTTTACTCAAACAGAACAAATTAGGATCTACTTATAGTCAAAACACGTCCGCCTCCTACAAATGCAAAGCTCCCTGCGGTAGCAAAATAAACGAAAAAAATCAATAAATCATATTAGGCATATTCATTTTATTAATAAAATTTGTTCAAAATTGTCCAAAATTTCATCAAAATAAAAAAACTTGAAAACTTTTATATTTAAAAAATTTAACACTGAAAAATAATGATAAAAAAAACTACCCATTACTTGACAACTGCCTAACAGCTTGGGTATAATTTCTAACAAAATTGTTAGCACAATTTCTAAACAAAAAAAAAAAATTATATATTTGGACTTGCACACCATTTTAAACAAAATTTCAATATTTTTTATTTTTGATTAATTTTGGAGAACAACTTTCATTAAGTAATAAAATTTTTCGATAAAAAAAAAATGCCTGATTTTTTAATTTTTTCTGCTTATTTCGACACCGCAGGTGGCTTTGCACTTGTAGGAGGCGAATGTATTTTTAGCAATAAGTAGTAGAAAAGTATAAGGGTGTTCCCATTTTAATTGGGTCACCCTGTATACTGCCCGAGATACATACGATAATATTCCTCGTGTTTTTTTGACTAACGCCCTAATAACGATAAAATATGCCTTTATTTTTGTTTGACGTATAGGTAAAATAATTGTACGATATACAGAGTGTTCCATATTTTATGAGAAAGTACAACATACCATCTAAAATTTTGTTAAGGGATGGGCCATAACGTATATCATCAATTTTTTGATACCATTATTCTCGCCATTATTATTAACTGCCATTTAACTATAAGTTATGACGGTTTAAATACCTAGTAAAAGTTTTAATCAACATGGAGAACACCCTGTAGAATTGGGTTCAACCCTGAGAACCCTGGAAATTAGTACATGGTCTTGAGAATATTCAAAATGAAATTACTCAAATTTATGCAGATTTTTCTCTTAACCGGTCCAAACGTAATTTTTTCGGAATGCAATGCTGCAGTGTCTCTCTCCAAAAATAATAAATATATTTTTGGATAGAGAAGTAAGAGTCAAATACGGATATATAAAGAAATACTAGGTGTTCTATTTAAAAAATCCTAGTATTAGTTTGTCACTAGGTACTCTGCGAAACACCCTGTAGATTTTAATATTATTTTAGGATATGACAGACTTGATCTCAAACAATTTTCATCTCAGACATTTTTTCAAATTTCAAACGGATGAGGAGATATTGCCCATCCACACACTACTTCTCACACAGGGTGCGCCACTTAAAACTCCCCACACTTGTAACTTTTATATTTTTGAAGTGATGACCATGTTGGGCACATCAAATTGTAGACATTTTTAATGCCTTTAAACATGCATACAAAGTGATTAAAAAATATATATATTTTTTTAAATTGTTTAGAAAGGAAACTTAATTTCTTTGAATATTTTTTTACCTCACCTTGTACATGAACTGTGTTAATGTTTTTATAAAGGTTTTAGTTAGCTTCAATTTATGTTATTAAAATAAAAAAATTAAAAAAATAAAAATTTTGCAATTTCCTATTTAGTACATTTTAATATAAGTTTGTATTTCTTTTGTTTCTTGTTACTGTTTTGTTACATTAAATATTGTTTGTCTTTTACAAATAAAGCATAAAATTATTATTTACATTCTTTTCAAAGTTATTTTTAAAAAAATCAGTTTGGAATCGGAAAGAGTGTTTCTAATTTCTTTCTCTAAAACCAAAAAGAATTTCGAATATGATGTAATAACATAAATTGAAGCTAATTGAAACTTTTATAAGAAACCATTAACGCAGTTCATGTACAGGGTGAGGTAAAAAAATATTCAAGGAAATTAAGTTTTCTTTCTTAACAATTTTCTCAAAAAAAAAAAAAAAAAAAAATTTAAATCACTCTGTACATGTGTTTAAATGCCTTAAAAATATCTACAATTTGATGTGCCCAACATAGTCGTCGCTTAAAAGATAAGAAAGTTACAAGCCCGGGGAGTTTTAAGCGGCGCACCCTGTAGAGACAAATAATCACGTCATCAAATAAAAAAAAAATCTCCTATTGACTGTCGATATATGAAGGAGAATCTCATTTTTGACCATTTTAGTGGATAAAAGGGAGTGATAGAGGGAAAATGGCTCGATAGAAAAATTTTGTGCGTTCAAAATTGGCTTCAGAGCGTCAAGATACTTCAGAAAAGTTAGATGAGAACCTTAGGACAAGGCCTACTTGTTTTGTAGATCTGTGTTATTTTTCTATTGGATGACCACCTTGTATATTATTTCTTGCTGGCAATTGCGACAACTACATTATAAATATTACTTGCTTTCGTTGCGTCGTTTCTTATTCATTTTTTTAGAGTGCCTTTGTGATTTTCACTAAATGTTCATCAGATTTCCTCTTCGGTAATAATGCCAAAATATTCAAAATATTTTCTAACATCTTCTGTTAATTAATTATTAGTAGACTAGTATTACTATGAGAAGATGCCAGGGCGGAGCCAAAATGCGCGAATATTTTTACCAGTGGCATAGCTTTATCTGGGGTATAGGAATGTGTAATTGCAATAAAAGTTTCGCGGTCAAGGAACTGTGAAAATGGAGTAGATTAAAACTTGCCAATTGTTACGAGTAACCTTTGTTCAGGAGAAGTGTAAGAATAGTAAGTTCTACTAAACTTTGCCTAATAAAGTTGTTTTATTATTATTATTACCGTCGCCTCCGCTCTACTGCAGGGCACCGCCGCCACTGGTGTTGACATTGAATGTCACGTAATTCTTTCTTATTGGTTTAGAATGATGGAGCGCACAAACTCGTTTCTGCGCATATTTTTTGCTGGCATCTTCTCATAGTAATACTACTTTAATATTATTAATTTTTAAGCGTGTCCATCCTGTATATTTTTCTCTAAAAGTATTGCAAATATCTTCTGTGACCATTCTGTTAACAACATGCAAAATATTTTTGTCCTCCGTAAAAATATTCATTGTTTATTTTTTTAGGTCTCCACCCTGTATATTTTTCATTATAGTATATAGTATAGTATATCCCATTTTTTCCTAGATAATACCAAAACTGCCTACCAAATATTTGTGATGACTGATGATAGTTTGCGTGTGTTCCTCGCAAACGTACCGGAAGGAAGATCGTCAGTCGACGTCTCCCGAGATTCTCCGAAATCTTCACGAATGTGTCTATTTTTGAATATTTCCTAAGTATTCCCGATTATTCCTAGATATTCCCCGTTATTTCCAGTTATTCCTGAGTATTCCCTGATATTTCCGAATATTCTCATAAATTTCCGAGTATTCCCGCGTATTGCACAGTATTCCCGATATTCCCTGAAAGCGAGAGAGTATTTAAAATGCAAAAAAGAGCAATCAGACACATTGTAGGAGTGAATCCAAGAACCAGCTGCAAACCGCTCTTTATGGAGTTAGGCACTCTAACGTTACCTTGCATATACATACTACAGTTATTAACATATGCAAAAGCTGAATTTAATAGGCTGAATCAATTAAGTATGAACCACAATTATAATACAAGAAATAATCTAATATTAGAAGTTCCCCAACATAATCTATCTCTATTTGAAAAAAGCCCTGAATATCTTGCTATCAAAGTATATAACAAGTTGCCTAATGGCTATAAAAATTTAAATGATAAAGTATTTAAACAACAAATAAAAAGATTATTGACTGAAAAATGTTATTATGCAATTGGTGAATTTTTAAATGACAATCTATAAGATTTTCACCACTACTTTGTATTAATGTTGAAGATATATATATGTGTGTGTGTGTATATATATGTGTGTATATATGTATATATTATAGTTTGGGAATATTATAATTTGTTATTTTTTCTCTCTGTATTATGTTAATGTTATTTGTAATGACGTACCATATACACATTTTTTGTGTCAGAAATGGCCAATAAAGATTATGATTATTATTATTATTATTACCATGGTATTCCTAGCATTTTGTACAGGTATTCCCGAAGTGGCTGACCCCTCGGGCTCATTTAACAATTTTTTTATTATTACATATTCTGAAAGAGCTTGGTGAGTATAGTAAGTATGCCAAAAATTAGAATTTACTGACGCCGCCTTCATGTATAAAAAAATTATTAAAGTCGGCGCGCTTAAAAACGCTCGGGATAACCATTTAGTCGAGTTGTGACGTCAGATGGCTGAACCGCCCAGTGAACACGGCTGTGAATGCAAGTTAGTAGAGTAAAATCTGGAAGTAAAGTCGCTTAGTTTTCGAGAAAAAAAAACGACGTAGAACCAAGCCAGACTTAGTGGGATCCTTTAGTAAGATAATCGTGTAAACGAAATCATTTTTTACGACATTTTTTGATTGTCGAGAACTTTTTTATTTCGGAAAAACTCAAAAAAATATATTTTTAATGAAATATGTTTTTTAACGTCTCCACCGCTATATCTCTGAAAATATTTGTGCTATCAAGCTATTTTTTTTTTTAACGTCCCACGTGAACCCGATTTATTTTTTCTTTAAGTTGGAAAAATAAGAAGAAACTCAAACTTGTTATTTTCAGTAGCGTAATTTTAGACAATCGAGAAAAACATTTAATTATGAAAATTTGTATATACATGCTGCGTACAAATTGAAGCCAATAGTTGAAAAAAGTTTTTAGGATAAAAATTTTTCATGTCCCGTTCATAGTATTGAGTCAGCGATTTTTTTTAATGGGCCAAAGTCATATTCTTGCGCGCTCGGCTGTAGCAAGCCTGCCGACTGCAACGATCTGGCGGTCCCGGTCAGGGTGTATGTAGTAGTTTAACTTATATCAATAGATACAAAACCAATAGCGATCAAAAGCACCTAGGGGATCAATATTATTGTTCAATATTTCATATATTGTACAGTAGTATTGATCATATGTTGTTAATATTAAGAAATTGTACAATAAATATAAAATAGTCTCCTTTTAATAATAAAAAGACAGGTAGGTAGATAAAAATACCTAATCTATAAATATCAATCAGTGTTACTAACTACCCACCTAATTAGTAAGTTTATTAGATATTTTTAAATGAATGAAAGTAAAAACATACGCATAAAATGAGTTTTATTGTTGAAATAAATTTTCTATTGGGATAGATAAATATGTAGTATGTAGTTTATGTAGGCCCTACATTAATAGCATTCTAATTCGGTCATATCTGCCTCGAAATCTTTAATAATGTTACAGGAACGACATTTGCACTTGTTGCAACATTTTAGGCTTTCCTTAAAACAAGCACATTTTCGATTGTCACAATTTTTATTCAAACAATGAATACTTAATGATTTTCGACAACCGCCACTTCTACGTGACTAATCTGACCAACCCTGCATGGGAGGTGTATTAATTGCGTCCCAATGTCGCATTTAGCGGTGATAAAAAAATTTGCTGTTGTCAAACGGTACACTTTAGGAAAAAATATATTGTTTCAAAAACTTTTGTGATTATTAGGCTTTATTTTCTTCGCTGCATGTATGTAAATATTTTCAAAAATAAAAAAGTTTATCGATTGGTGAAGATTTCAATACATAAAATATATATTTTTAGTTTATCTGATTTTTAGAGAAATGAAAGTGCGAATTGTGCCCAAACCATTTATATTGGTAAAAGCGCTACAGTGTGCTTTAATTTGACACACGATAGACTTACGAAATCGCTGCTCTAATATAGGTATCGGTGCACGCCAAGTGACGTCACTCTACGGACTGTTGGCCGGCCGAGCGTGTTTCTATTCAAATGCGAATATCTCTGTGGCTATTGATTCAATTGAGCTGAAATTTTTTTCTGAGGCTATTGGTTTGTTATACTTTAAAATGAGGAAGAAAAAGTAGGAAACTGCCATATCACTAAATGACCCTATTCCTGTCAACTGAGTTTTCTCGTTTCATTTTTATAAACTTACTCCATGTGTGATAATGATTATTTGTTCGTTATTCTATGTGATATATTGTTTTACTTACTCTACTTTGTTATTTATTTGTTTTATTTATTGTGTATTTTTTTTCTTATTTATTGTTTTTTTTTGCTATATTTTTTGCATTTATTTGACGTGTCAAAGCATAATTTGTGTATATATGACCAATAAAGATCTATCTATCTATATATTATTCTCTCAAAAACAGTAGGAGATAGAGAAATTGTCTTGAAATTTTGCAAAAAAACCCTTATTTTGTCTTTCACTATTTTCTCTTAGATAAGGCCCTACAGCAAAGAAAATGGGGAGAGCCTACCATCAATAACGCATGTTTGGGAACTCTTAATTTTGCTGGACAAATTAGTTTTTCATTTTGCTTAATACACAAAACTTACCATTCATTTTATTCTGAAAATATTTTGAAAATAATTCAAAATCTACTTTATAACTTACGGTTATTTTATTTTCCATTAAATGTTCTTTGTTTATTTTTCCATTATTTATATATTTTTTCGTTAATGGGTTATGGAAAACCGCTGCCGAAGGAGCCACTCCTTCCACGTTCAGATTTCCTATCCAAGTTTTTTATTGCCCCCCAACCCTTCAACGGAATAAGATCAAAATATAATCTAGTTTCAGATCTCATTAAAATACATGTGTACCAAATTTCAAGAAAATATCTTAAATAGTTCAAGAGTAATTGTGCGCACAAAAAAAGTTACATAGAATGACAGACAGAAAATTTTTTTTTGCTCAAACTTAAAATCTCAACTTTTTGTGACATTTTAAGCCTACTTGAACAATAAAAATTTTCAACATTTCTTTACTTGCACTGGGTGTGGAAGTAATAAGAAATGGTGAAAATTTTGAGTTTTCAATACACTACTATTAAAAATAGATTTTAATGCCACTACATGTGTTGCTTTTCTATGCACGCCACTGGCGGCTTTATTTAAATAAATAATATTTACAAATTATCAGAGATGGATAAAGGAAACGTTCCAGTGAAAGCTTCTAGGAAATTTTAGGGAGTTTCCGGAACAAAGTTTTGATAAAAATCAGAGATGGGTAAAGGAAACTCTTCGTATGAAAGTTTCCGGAACAAAGTTTTGATAAAAATGAAAGTTTCCAATAAAATATTTGAATATTCCGAAAGTTTCCAAAGGAAACTTTCCCGGAATTTTGGGAACTTTCAAATATTCAAATATTTTATTGAAAACTTTGTTCTGGAAATCTTCATACCGAAAGTTTCCTTTACCCATCTCTGATTTTGATAAAAACTTCGTTTTTATTAAAATTTAATTCTGAAAACTTTCAAAGGGCCGTTTTAGAGCTATAGTCAAACATGCGTTATTGTTATTGTTAGCAGGCTCTCCCCGTTTTTTTTTGCCATGTGGTCTTACATAAGAAAAAATAGTAAATGACAAAATACGGGTCTTATGCAAAATTCTATGCTGTAGCGAATGGCGTCAACTTATTTTAACTTGATCTATGCATGGTTAAAAGTATTTGGCTTCATTCAAAAGTGGAAGTATTAAACAAAGTCACTAAGCTAATAAGATAATAACAAAAGGGGCAAAATATGTGTTACTATTAATGCAGAAAAAGTTAAACAAACATACTGTTCTCTTTTCATATCCCTCGGGCAGTCTCCTGGATCCTCTCCTGGGAATTCATTGGGATGAGTTTGTATAGAGTAAGGATAAAATATCTGAATAACTTTGCAGAAATCTACGCTCTGAACTAAACTATTCATTTCCTCGTCATAGTAATCATGTGAGAAAACCAGAAGAGCTTGAGATATACCGCGGGCTTGTGCAAGACTAACAATCAAATGACGTAAGTAAGTTATTCGATCATGGATCTGAAACAAACAATTTAGATAAACAAATACAGTAGTCAATTTTCGGACTACATAATAAACAAATAAATTTATAAGTTTTCCTTACCTGTATAACAATAACAACAGAATCACTTTGTAGAGGTCCGAATATATGTTCGTTGTAAACAACTTGTTGTAAATTATACTGGGCAATGTTTCGCTTAATGTCAGATATATTAGGCGTATATTTATAGATTAAATTATTGTAACTTCCATTTAGACCTAAGACATTCGTAAAATTTCTAGGTGATAAAAATTTGTGCAAAACTGCTGGTACCATACTAAGTATAGCAGCATTCGAATCGTTCACCTCATAGGAAGGAGTGGATCCACCAAAACTTAGAAAATTTAGTTGGAGCCATATAAAAAATACTATAAAAATAATTAGTCCAGCTCGGATCCATGCTGTTCCACTTCTGCGTCGCCATACTTGGCTATTCCCACTGCTCATCATATGGCATATCCAAAAAAACCTACAACGGTTACGAATACTTGATCATCACTTAGTTCTGTTGGAATACACATTACATGAAATATTATCTTGAATTTCTACGAACTTCAATATCCAAATATTAAAACGAATATAATAATTTTGTTCTCGGGTAAATGACGGAGGCCCTTCATTTTCTTTGAAATGTTAACTATGAATTTAAAATTACACGATTGGCAAAACAGAGAAGTATATTTGTCTCTATTTTTTTGATTGTACATTAGACACAAAAAATTTTTAAGCTATAATTTATGCAAGTCGTCATTCGTTGTAAATCAAATTTCGCATCCCCTAATGAAATGACCATTTTAGTTGAATATTCCAATTAGTATACAAATCACCTTGGTACTTACTTAGTAGAGACCATTCGAAAACGTTGCTTTAATCCTCATTTTGATCATGTTAATTTTGCTTTACATGGTAATTATTTTTATATATTTGTTGATATTTTCAATAATAATCACAGCCAGTACACATTTCTTCTATTTACACTCCATCCATAAGCAGTTTTTGGCAAACATGCCCCACTTACAGCACGGTCACTCGTACAGAGCCTTGACAGCGGTATACCACCACTCAGAGATGAGTTGCTATTTAACAACCTGTTATTTTATTAACAGACTGTTATTTCTGTTCGAAAATAATCAGCCCAATGATGGAACGTTTACGTTAGTCATAACGCCAATGTTACGGTCATCTGTCTCTCTCATTCTCATATATTTTTTGGTCAGCGCTCAACATAACAGTGTATGTTAAATAACGTAAACGTTCCATCATAGGGCTGATTATTAACAGGTGAGAAAATAACAGATAAGCAGTTGCAGTAGCAACACGATGTACAAAATAACGTTTCTGAAATAACATTTGCAAACTGCGCGCTGCGGTATGCTCATGCTAGTACTTCTCAGCGATCTCTTATTTTTAAACTGTTATTTTAAACTGTTATTTCAAAATAACAGTAGCAGCTTAAACTGTTGTTAAAAAATAACTGTTTTTACCCATCACTACCACCACTGAACAATAGTGATGGGCGATATATCACGATATTAAGAAGTCACAGGTAACGACTGTTAGTAAAGTTGATAGAAAAGCGTGACGTGATCACGACTTTCCGTATTTCGTTCCCTTGCCGTGGTCTATCCTAAGATTCAACCAAGACCAATATATCTTTCACGATATTTACTTTCAGTCGATTTTTGTGTACGCATTTCACACTATTTAGATAAAAAATATATAAATATCTTTATATCTATTCACTGGCGACGCAATGTGGCGATTAGAGGCAGGGTCGTGACGGAACATTTTTATTATAAGACCAGGGGCAATTAACTACTAAAACCATGCCTAATAATATTTTATATGATTAAATATGCTAGCAATTTTATGGCAAATTTACGTCTCGGCATGAGATATGAATAAAAATATGGAATTCGACAATAATGAAAACTTAAAAAAAAAACATCCTTATATATTATAAAACATAGGTAATAAAACAAAAAAACATTAAAAAATAAACTTAACATTTTAATTTTTAATAAATTAACAAAATAAACATTATATTCATTATTTAATTTGTACATTTTTATTAAAATCCGAGATTAATATTAAAAAAAGGTTTCAACACTATTATAAACAATAGCCCAGTAAACATTAAAGTCGCTAGTCTAGTTGTCAACCTAAATATAAACTACAAATTTATTGATGATTCCAAAATGTTTATGTTTGTTTAACATTGCAAAAATATCCTATTACGAAGTTCCATTCAAAACTTAGTGCTTTTACTTTATCACCCCAATCCATAAACCTGGTTATAGTTGGATAAGCAAATCATAATTCATAATATATATTATACAAATTGCATATCTGCGACTGCACAGCACAGATTACCAAAGTAGCTAATTCATCATTCACAGTCTGTCGGCGAATATTTAGGGATAGGGAACAATTCACAATTTCTCCCGTACGTCGTATTATGAAAGTCGTGATCACATCATGTTTTTAATTCACTGATATAAGAAAATCACAGTAGCGATTTACGTTGTGATTAAAAAATCACGATATCGCCCATCACTACTGAACAAGAACAACCCACTGCCTTAACCGCTGCGCTGTGGTATACTCGGTTAACCATAGTAACTACATTTTTGCGACACACCGGGTAAGTTGTGGTATGTATTATTAGCTTAATAGAGAAGCCCAGTTTCAAGTGACTCTTGGGGCCGTTACTTTCGGTCCCGATTAAACTTTAACCGTCGGCCAAATCATTGAAAGTACAATTGTAACTGAATTGGTTTGACCCACCGTTAACGTTTAATCGGGATCGAAAGTAACGGCCCTTGATATGTCAAAACTCTAACCGCAGCTTACCCAGCTCTCGACGTAGGTTAGAAGCGGTATGTATCGCTGTCCTTGCTTACTGTCAAGTCCGTAAACTAACCGCTTTTCAAATTTGTAAGAAATAATTTAAAGTAACTGATCAGCAATTTCGCCACTCCGGTTTGCAAATGTATAATAATATGGTGGGGGCTTAACCACTACATACCACTCTTATTTAACCCGGTATGTCGCAAAAATGTACTTAATATACAAGATTTGTAGACTATGAGGTTCCTTAATATACTGCTTTAAGGCTCTGCATCTGGTGTGATTTCACACCAGCTGTTCATTGGCTAATGCCATTTTTTGGTGGGGATTGTGAGTTATTAGGCCACCTTATAGTCCACAAATCTTGCTTAATATATCGTTCCACTGTTAGGTGCTTTGCGAAAACGTGACTAGAACTGTGTCTAGCTTCATAGAAAACATTACCAACGGAAAAATGTATACCTAACCCTACTTTTTAGGTTGTGATATCCGGTTCAGCTTTCAAATAAAATATAACAGATGAGTGACTCAGATACGACACCGTATGAAGATATATTGAAAATAACAGTAAACATATTATTATTATCGTTATTTTTTTAGAGTATGGAAAAAACTGTATCATATAGTTTCGGGTGGGAATACCACGACTACCGGTGATATTGTTGATGAAATTTTAAATCTTTGTAGAACAAAATTGGTTAGTGGTCTTCTTGAATTTCCAGCGTATACGAAAGAAAGCTTCCAAACATGGAAAGAAAATCCAGGATTAAGGGAGTTTGTGGCAGACGATGAAATGTCCACTTTCATTAATTTTTTAAGTAAAGAACTTGTAAGTCTTGTACTGCTACTTCTACAAGTTCATTCATTTTCCTTAAATTGTAGGATTTAGAAGTACCTGTGGCGTGGATAATGATATGTAATTACCTCATGTTCGAGTATTTTGGAAAAGTGGATGAACTGAAGTTAATCATTAGATATGATACGAATGTAAGATGTCTAATTGACAATATTTGGTACTTTTATGCAGGAGATCGCATGTTCATGCTAAAAACATTAAGACACATATTTGAAAATGCATCAGACAAGGAGCATAAATTTCATGCGCAATTTGATCGCTTTATGAAGGCTATTGATATTGGTTTGTTGTGGAAAAACTTGGTGAAAATGTTTGACAGTCTTATTAATGAAATAGATAGAGATAAGGCACAAGCAATTTCTTCCGAAACATTGCCCCGTTGGATTCATAGAAACAATCGCGAACAAGTTGAAGTGCTTATGTTGTTAATCCACACATTACAGTACCGTAAGTTAGATGGCAAAGAGTTGGAAGATATTTTGGTTTTGTTTATTAGACATGGCTTTAGCAGACATCCATTATATCCGGAATCTGTCAAGACATCCAAACCTAAAGATCTTTTGGAAGTCAGATTTGCTGAAGTTGCTTGTGTTTTGGCAATAATGGAGAGATATTGGTAAGCTGTGCAATCTTACCTGGGATATAAAATAAATTTGCATGTACGTATTATTGGGAAACTGTTCGACAAATTTAAAAGGAAACAAACACATTTTAAAAAATTCTATATTTGGATGACAAGACTAACAAACATTTTGAAACAAAAAAAAATTGTGTTTTTGGGCAAATATATGAGTACACTAGATGCAAAAGTCGGTTTTTGCAGATTAAGTGATTTTGAGAAAAACGCAAAAAACGCTTATGCGTTAATTTTTTTGTAAATCTTTAGAAAAATTGCAGGCAACTAAAGCTGAAATAATAACTATTTAAAAAAAGGCTTAATTTTCCTTCAAATCGCATAGTATCAATAAATAATTGCAGTTAAAAGTTTAAAAAATCCAGTTTTGCATCTGTCTTATGCAAAGACCAAGTTTTGCAAATGAAATGTGCAAATACCAATAAAATAGTAAACAATTTGAATTAGTCTGTTGATTATTTAAAAAATATGAAGTAATCTGCCTAAAACTGTGTTATTGCTTTTTCGAAAGATCGGAGATTGAAGATTTTTTCCACTTCAAACAATGTCTAGTAGATATATATCAGTAACACTAATTAAATGATTCAAGAAGAGAAATAACTTCTAAAAATCTAAAAAAATAATAAAAATGCTCAAATTTATCAAGACATTGTTAACTCTTTTTAAATTCAGTAAACACTAAGGTCGGTTCTGGCGGTAAAATTGCTGGCCCACGTGGTTTATAAAACTGCACAATGATTGGTTAATAGCAAATACATAGTTAAATGCATCTGACAGAAGTAAACAAATACTGAGTTTTGCAGCTGAGTTAGATTTTAACACTTACTTTATCAGCAAGATACTGACTTACTCATCTTATTAATTAAATAGTCTTGTGAACAATACATTCTTCTATTTGGATAACATAAAACCCCAGTTTTTTTAATCTTTGCAAAAACCGAGTTTTGTATATAGTGTACTCATATATAAAATTTATTATTTCTTGAGATTCTCGAGGTTCCTGAGAACGTCAGTTTTTATTTCCCGATTCCTGGGAATAAAATAAAGTTGGGAAATCAGAAACCCTAGTATATATCTGGAATTTGTAAAAAAAATAATGATTATTCAATTTATGCAGTATATTCTTTTGCAATATGTTAATTAAACCCGTGCATTTTCAGAAATGAAAAAAAATATCCAAAAAAAGATGTGTGTCAATTTTACTTTACCTTGCAGAGAAGTGTTATTAGTGAACTATAAATTTAGATATAATAATAATAATAAATTGTCTTTATTTAAGCATTATATATAAATACAATACGTAGGGCAAAGTCTAGCCGAAGCTACTCTACTTAACCCTGCAGCTATGCAGCTATATTTAAAATGATTTAATCAAACTTAGTTAATCATGTTTAAAATATTGCAAAAAAAAACAGCGAAGAACAAAATCAAGTAAATTAATCATTATCATTAATTATAATAAAGTTGACTCTTCTGAAAAATGTCAAAGTAATATTTCAAAGCATTGTGCAAAAGGATTTCTTAATAAAATGTTGTAAATGCACATTGATTTGTAAACATAAATTACTTGAGAACAACATGGTTTATCGAAATTCAATAAGAATACCTTTTTTTATTTCTAATGATCAGAAAATATTACTGCCAAATTCACGTAGTGGAGTGGAAGTGTAGTAATGGTAAAGAAAAAATTACGATTACTCTGGAATGGTATATGATAAGTGTGTGATGTCGGACGTGGAAGACGAGCTGAACGAGCTCTACTGTGAAAGTTGTAATAAACATGTAAATGATGAAAATATTACTAAGTGTGATGGCCTGTGTAATTGCTTATTTCAATATGACCCATATAGCACAAACACGTTTTATGTACATACATAAAATATTTTATTGTGGAAATTCAATATTTGTAGAATCTACTAAATTAGGTAGTAGCAATTTTATGGATGTTTTATGAACATTTGTTTGTCACCCTTCGGAAGTTTTGAAAACGTTCATATAATGTTTTTCTTGTATATTTTATGGACGTCTTGGAAACATATAAGAATGTTGTTGTATATTCTTCAATATATTAAAAATGTTTTAAGTCTATTTAATGGACGCCCTAAGAATATTTGTAAACATTGTTGTATATTTTTAAACATTTTAAAAATGTTTCAAGTACATTCTGCAGTGTGTCCCACTTCGTACTAAGCCACCCCTATAACTTGGCTATTTATATTTGGATTTGTATATATTTTTTATAGCACATAATACCCATAATGAACTACCTTTGGAAGGTAGAACTGTTACTCAATCTCAATTTCAAAGCCAACTGTGATGTTTTTAAAATGGGAATTTTGCAAAAGTAACATTAGCGATTGAGATACAGGAAAAATGTATTTGGAAAAGTTGTTCACAAAAATTAAGTAAGTTCAAATATGAATTTTTATTTAAAAATATTGATTTTTTTTTTGAAAAATATTGCAAGTCAGAAAAATTCGAGGTTTGGGTTAGTTTAGAGAATCCAGATTGCTATGAATTCTAGAAAATAGTTGGAAATTTTTAATTTAATAAACCATTTTACATAATGTTGATAATTTATTTAATTAAAAGAAAAAAACTTTCTGACTTGCATTATTTTTCAAAAAAAAAAACAAAAAATCAATATTTTTAAATGAAAATTCATATTTTCACTTACTTAATTTTTCTGAATGACTTTTCCAAATAAATTTTTCCTCTATCTCAATCGCTAATGTTACTTTTGCAAAATTCCCATTTTAAAAACATCACAGTTGGCTTTGAAATAGAGATTGAGTAACAATTCTACCTTCCAAGGGTAGTTCATTATGTGCTATAAAAAATATATACAAATTCAAATACAAATAGCCAAGTTACAGGGGTGGCTTAGTACGAAGTGGGACACACTGTATAAACTGCAAAAAAATATTTTTAAAATGTCCTCTTCTCGTACTACAGTGGTGGTTGATGAAATTTAGGGTATGCCTTATTCCTATTGGAACATAGGACCCAAGAAAACTTTAAGGCATCACTATCAAAACTAAATAAAAACAATGAATTGGAAAAAATCCGAAACTGAAATTTGCAAAAACTGAAGTTATTTTTTTACATTTTTCTTGCAAGATTCTTTTTGTAAATTTTCTTCATTTTATCTTGATATAATGTTGTCTTAAAAGTTTTGATGGGGTGCCATGTTCTAACACTGAGATAAGGCATACTCTAAATTTCACCACCCACCTCTGCTCGATATGCAGGCTGAAATTGTTGTCATGTCATTAATTCTCATAACTTTTATTTTAATCATATAACACATGCAGACAACAAATTCGACAAATTGACCAAATTTTTCTGGTAAAATGTATGAACGTAATAACTTTAGGCAACATTGGATGAAATAGATTATTACACAGCACTCTCTAGATAACGTGGAATCGTGTCACGGTGCTATGTGGTACAAGTAAATGCTGCTTCTACTCTATTTTAAATGGACTTGGTCTTATGATGAGCGGCAAATGTTTTATAACAAGTAAATAATTGAAAGAATCATTTTGACGTATCACGCCACACTGTGGTAATGTGAGAGATTGTAGTCTCTCATGTTCAGAAAATGAGATAAAACTGAGAAAAAGGATAGGTAAGGATAAAAGACACAGCAAAAGGTCCAATATTTATTACATATATATGCATACACATATTATATTAAAAGGTATGATATTCTTGAAGATCCTCCTGGTTCTCTTCCATCTGAGAATTTTCTTTCCTAAAAGAAATATAAAAACAGAATTAAAAAATGAAAAAAAATGTATTTACCTTTTTTGGCCCAAAATAAGATTTTTACTCCTGAAAAAATTCAGGCGAATGTATCATCTTTTTTTTATTTACAACTTTTCTGTAAAGTGCGTTTTCATCGAGTTTTTCCGGAAAAACATGAAAAACCACCCCCATTTTTGACATTATAGCGCTTTAAAAATATGTAATTTAAAAATTTGAAAAAATTCAGACGTATGCATTGAGGCCTTCTAAATATTTTTTGTCTCTTGGAGAGTTACAGGCAGTTTTTCACGAAATAATATACTACATTTTTTACACATGAAAATTCGAAAAATGAGCGTGATTTATATCTATTATTATAAAAAATATGAAACCTATATAGTTATACCATTTTTAAAGGTTCAATACAATTTTTAAATTAAAAATGTGAAAAAGTTTTCCGGAAAAATTTTTTAATGTGCAAAAAATTTAGTACATTAAGTATTTATCCTGAAAAACTGCCTGTAACTTGGAAAGTTACAAAAAAACTCCAAAAGACAAAAAATGTTTAGAATTCCTCAAAGCAACCTCTGAATTTTTTCAAATTATTAAATTACATATTTTTAAAGCACTACAATTTCAAAGATATGGGGATAATCTTTCATGTTTTTCCGGAAAAACTCGGTGAAAACGCAATTTACAGAAAAGTTCCCCTCCCCCATTTTTAGGAATTTTTGAGTGGCCATATCTCGAAAAATATGCATTTTTCGAAAAAATTCACATGAGTAAAAACATCTTATTTTGGGCCAAAAAAGGTAAATACATTAACTCTTTTTTCATTTTTGACCTAATTCTACAAGTTACGGAACCCGTGATAAAATGGGTGTTTTCTACCCTTTCCGATCATTTCCTAATCTAATTTTTTTTAAAACTTTTTTATTAACGTTTGACCCATTCCAAATAGGGATGGGCAGCCCGTGTGGGTTTCCTCTCGCAAGAAAAACGTCATTACCAACACATTGCACAAGGTTTCATCAAAATCCATCATTAGCACTCAAGTTTTTTGATCATTTTAGCGCTTCGTTGACTGGACTATTGTAGGTTTCATTATTCTTAGACATTAGTTTAAATCAAAGAAACAACAGTGGTGATATTACTCTTGATAAAATCAGTGCCATATAAAATTTTCCAAGACTTACTCGTATTACCTCTCTAAGGAAAGAAATAGTGGTTTTCTATACAATTCGTACCCATTCTACGACAGAAAGAAAGATGTGATATTCGGAAACAACCGCAAAAATACTAGTTGAAATGATCAAGATGGCTGCAACTTTTTTCAATGCCAAAGATTTGTAACTGTGCCCATAGAAACTAAATAACTACACTAACATTACTATTAATAACATTAAAATATTTACCTTTTTACTTCCACTATTACCATAAAATGCTTATATTCACAACTACACATCACAAAAGAATTCATTCGTTTCACCATATACCATACTATTTGCTTTCACGTTGCGTTGTTCACAAATCTTGGTTGACGATAGCGACATGACATGGGGTTCGTAGGAGAGGCAAAGTACGCATGTGCACACTTAGAATGGTGCGTTGGAGCAAAGTTGTATGAATATACTATTCCATATAATAATTAATATTGTACATATTAAGAAATTCAATTCTAGGAATAATTTGTATTTATTTATTTATTACCTAATTTTTTAAACCTAAATCTAAAACACACTCTTAGAGAAAAGATCTACGAGTCATGACCTGTGGTAGCCGTATTCTTTATTATTATTTTATCCATATAATAATTTTAAATTTTAAAAGAATCCTTTAATGCCTTCATGGCAAATAGAGCTTTTAGATGTGGATTAAAGTTTAGAGCATCAATTTTTAATATTCCTGAATATTTAGCAAATATAAGCAAGATAATATTTAATTTCATATGTTTTAAAAATCTCCATAGAATGTAGGATAAAATATATTTTCTCTCAATATTTTTAAAATATCCATAAAATATACCGTATATTGAATGTACGTGACGGACCAAAAACCAATATTTGTACAATATTCTGTGCTATATGGGGAGTGTTGTGATGTAAGAAAATCTGTCATAAAAGTGATCAAACCAATGGATTCCATAAAATGGCTGTGCAAGGTATGTCTGAAAATAGACTCTATTATTCCCGCATCCATATAACAAAAAGTAGAAGAAACGTTAAATTCGTATTTTAATAAATTTCGTCTTCAACTGGAACGAGAAAAAGAAAATTTAATACAATCGATTACGTCCAACTTAATTATTCAGTCCAAAGATAATAACACTAATAGACCAGACTCCCATATCAGTCCAAGCAAAAAAGACGCCGCTGATAAGAGTAACCTTAAAAACAGTCAATAAATTCCGTCAACCCTTGGCTTGACGGAATTAGTGTAGGATATCGTCCTTCTTTATATAACATTACATATTTAAACAACTTAGAGGAAGTTCTTAGCAACATTTCCGGCGTAGTCGATGATATTATCTTTGTTGGAGATTTAAATATTGACTTTTACAAAAAAGATACAACTCAATACAAATATATTAGTAATATATTGAACTGCTTCAACCTTGTGCAACACATTAATGAACCTACTCGTATAAGTGACACTAGTTCAACACTTATCGATATAATCTGTACCAATACAAAAGATACAGTTATAGAATGTAGTATACTTGATATGCTCAATATGTCTGATCACAGATTAACTTGCTATAAATTAGATTATAATGTTGCAAAAATCCACCTCTAAAGGTAACCTGTACAGATTATCCTTTGTTTAATTTAAATGAATTTGCAAAAGATGCTTCTTCCGTAAACTGGAATTACCTAAACACACTAACGCATATAGATGACAAAGTTGAGTTTCTTAATAAAGCTATTATAACTCTATTTGATATACATGCACCATACAGGACGGTTACCTTCAAACACCAACCAAGGCCCTACATGACTGACACCATTAAACAAATTATCAGGCTTAAAGATCGTGCATATAATAAACATAAAAAAACGAAATCAGAAAATCATTTACAGACTTTCAAAGACCTCAAAAATTATCTATCTCTGGTAATCAAAAATGAAAAGAAAGCGTATATTACCCATCAAATAAATTTAAACAGAAAAAATCCGAAAAAACTGTGTAGAGACTTTGCAAACTGGAGTGTACATAGTAAACCCCGTAATGAAATTTCCCCTGATCAACAACGCCACTGAGATAAACTAATTCTTTACAAATATAGCAGCCGGATCCATAAATAATAACACTTTAGATTTTTATCCAAAACGATATCGCCAATTCTTCGTCAACTGAAATAGAACTTCCTGTAGTTTTGGTGGAGGAAGTAGAACAAACCCTCAAAGAGATTAAATCATTCGCCTTCGGCTCTGGGAATATCAATTTGGAAATGCTACGCCATGTTTTTCCATACTGTAAGAATGCCATAACACATTAAAAATACCTCATTTGAACTATTCCTTCCATTTGAAAAAAATTGATAATAACCCCTCTTCCTAAAGTTTCAATAGCCACGGAACTTAAAAATCTCAGACCAATAAGTGTTCTGCCACCTTTATCAAAACTTTTAGAAAAAATTATGAGTAGAAGACTGACTGACCATATCATGAGTAACGACGTACTTCCTCCTACGTAATCTGGATTTAGAAAGCATCACAGCACTACAACAGCACTAATGAAAATCACCAATGATCTTATAGGAAATATTGACAAATCACAAACCACATTCTTAGTGCTCTTAGATTACAGCAAAGCGTTTGACTTAATCAACCATGATCTTCTTATCGCCAAACTCCATTGTAATAATATACGTCCTACAGTGTTAAAGTGGCTAATTATCTGTCTGATTGTACCCAAATGGTGAAAACTAATGATATCCTTTCCCTTGACTTGCCTATTACAAAAGGCGTACCTCAAGGAAGCATTCTCGATCCGCTTCTATTTATAATATACACCAGTGATCTGCCAAAAGTACTATCTTCTTTGTGTACTATGCATCTCTATACAGATGAAGCTCAGCTTCAAATAGCAAGTGATTCACGAAATCCTAATCAATCAATTGCAGCACTTAAAGCGAGTATCTGAATATTTTATGAACCATGGTATGGTGATTAATCCAACCAAAACAGTAGCTCTGTGCATCGGAAAGTGCTGTGTGCCAAAACTAAACAAAATGTGTCTTATGACATTTTTTTGGATAACAACCACATTAAGTTAAGTGATACTGCCAAAAATTTAGGACTTATCATTAATCAAAACATGAATTTTGAAAAGCAAGTGATAAACAAATGTAGCATAGCATATTCTAAAATTAAATATATTTATAAATATAAGTACATTCTGCCTAACTTTGCTGGCATTATAAAATAGTTTGGTTCCCTTAGCAAGATTTTTTATTGACATTATACAGGGTGTTTACTGTTACTGTAGAGTAACTTTGCTGACATTATAAAATAGTTTTGCTACACCCTAGTAAGATTTTTTATTGCCATTATACAGGGTGTTTCAGGATTAACCGGTCAAATTGTAAATTTGGAATAGGTATTTCTAAATATGAAAAATATTTCCTATGGAGGTATAAAATGCCTCATGAAGGAGTTATACCATTTCAAAATTTTTAGCTGCCATTTTTGTGGTATAATTCTTCAACGTTGCATTTCTGAACATACCTTCATACATATAGGATTTTTTTTTCATATTTTGAGGTGTCCAATCCAAATTTAAAATTTGATGGTTAATCCTGAAAGGCCTGTACAGTACAAGGCCTTCTATTCATTTTTTCAGGACAAGGAAAAAGTGGTTTTATAAACACATAAACGTTTTTTAATGTCCGAGTCGTTTATTTAAAAATACATTGCTGTATGTAATGCAAAAAAAGAAATAAAATCAGTTTAACATTTATTAACCTATAGGCACCTACTGAAAATGCAACTATGTCAGTGATTTCCACAACAAAAGAAAAGAAATGCTTTTTGAAACTACATTTTGATAAGTAAATAATAATATGTAATTGAGGAGTTTCCGTTAGAAGGGGGCTAAGTGCCGAAAGTAAAATTTCTAAGTTATTACAATCAAAAATTTCTACATACCATCTACTAATATGCAGAAAGCGGTTAATTGCCAATAAGCTGTTTAAATTTTACATTTGTCACTTAGTCTCTTTCTACTGGAAGCTCCTCAATTATGCAAAAATTTTTTCCAAAGGACTAATGAACATTTTGCCAGATGAAAATTGAAAATTCTTGACAGAAAATAAATAAATGAAATCAGTTTCACGTTTCTTAACCTAATCATACTGATACATAATTACTTGCATTTCGTGTAATTATAACATACGTATCATAAGTTTTCAAATCTTGAAAGAAAATGCAACTCACTGATTTCCACAAGAAAGGAAAATAAATGCTCATTAAAACTTTTTGAAACAACATTTTGATAAATAAATATGTCATTTTTTTCATTAACCATTAGATAGATAGATAGATAGATAGATAGATAATTTATTAACCACAAGATGATACAATTACTGTACATATGGCAAGTCAATTCAGAATAACATTTAAAAATTAAAAAATACAAGTCAATAAATAAACAAATACAATATACATATATATATATATATATATATATATATAAAATACTTATAATAAAGATAAGTAAATAATCACCGCTCACGCCCAAATTTAATGAGAGACATGTAATTAGTCATAAATATTTATATTGTTAAATGGAACGAAGAAGAGAAAAAAAACAATAATAAAACTAATCTTCAAGCAAGGTATAAACTGTATTAGTTTCTATAGAGAAATTCTTGTAAATTATAGTACCCATTTTCAAGGAGAAAATTTTTTGTTTCCTTCACTAATTTATGACAATTTTTTATGCTGCGAATTTCATTTGGTAAAGCGTTGTAACAAATTATACAATTATAATAAAAACAATGTTTGAAGTTACTAGTTTTGTGGTTGGGAATAGAAATAAGGTCACCATGTCTAGTGTTGTAGTTATGACTTGAAGACAACGTTGTGAACTTGTCTTTAAGTTTAATGAACAATGTGACGCATTTTAAAATAAATATGCTAGGAACAGTTAAAATTTTTTTTTTGTTTAAAAATTTCTCTACAACTTTCCCTATATTTCAACCCAAATATAAGTCTCACAACTCTTTTTTGTGCTATAAATACTCTGTTCATTTCAATTGCACTACCCCAAGATGTAATGCTGTATGAGATACATGAATAGCATAAAGAGTAATAGACGTCCAAGAGTACCTGCTCATTCATCGAGTTTTTGAGCTGGAGGATAGCAAAAAATCCCTTATTGAGCTGCTTGCAGACATGCTCAATTTGAGAGCTCCATGACAATCTTTTGTCCAAGTAGGTACTTAAAAACTTAACATCATTTGCAAACTTTATATTTATCATAGATAGCAGGTCCTCTTGGAGGGGTTTTTGTAGGTGAAAGTTTAAACAGACAGTTTTTTTGTTGTTCAATATTAACTTATTTCTATCACACCATATATTTAATTCTTCTACAACTATCTTTGCCACAAGCTGAATTTCCTCGGGAGTTTTGCTGAAACAGTTATTGTCATATCATCTGCAAACATTGTGACTTTACCATTTGTAATGTTAAATGGAAGGTCATTCACACATACATTATACTAGAAATTTTGTCAAAGCACGGATAACGATAATTACAACTCGAAAATAACTGAAATCGAAAGGCTTTGCACCACTAATCAGTAATCACTAATCACAAAATATATCTTCACCACTAATTAATACATAATTTGTGTACACGACACACGACAAGTACCCAAAGATTAGCACGTATACCGCACCACACCACGTGGCACATACTAACAGGTACGCCACTCCGGTCAGTACTGGTCACTCGGTGACGGTAACAATAATGCACAAATTAGCACTAGATTAGCGCACCGATTAGCAATTATGGCGATGCGATGCGGCCGCAAGCCCCAGTACAAATATGATTGTATTGTGAGGAATGAGAGAATATATAATGCAATAATGAGATTCTTCTTCCAGCCCGCGCAGCATAACCAACGAAACAATAAGAAGACTAAATTAGAATTTCACTCCTCTTATGACGAGAACCGAGTCTACTTTCGCAAAGCGCATGCGTTAGCTCAATTTTTTAAAGAATTCTCTTTTGTACCAGCTAAGTTTTTTTTAGGAACAATAATAAAGTTTTCAACTGCAGTTAAAATATTTATACAGAATTTGACTTTCTGTAGTAACAAAGTACATTTCAATGGTAGAGATTATTTAGTGATTGTAAATTAAAGTTTTATAAAATAATTTATTGTGTTACAGTATAGACTATTTATGATTCCAGCAAAACATGTTTCTGTTACTGTGAAGTGCCGCAGCATACCGATTTTTTTAACTGCAACATGAGTGTTTACTGTTATAAAAAAAAACCGCTGCCCAAGGAATCATTATTTCCACATCCAGATTTTCTATCCAAGTCACTCACAACGAAAAAATTTTATATGCGGAAATAATTGTTTATGGAACTTCAATAATATAATATTTGAAATCCTCTACCCCAAAAACCCATAAAACGATACCCCATATCGGTAGTGGGATGGGGGTGGTGATAGGGGGTGGTAGTGGGGGTGGATGAAGTAAAAAAATATTTTGAGGTTTCTGGTTCTTGTACACACACTAAATCACAATTTTTTTTCATCCCCTTTAATAATGGGGTGGGGGTGGTTAATGTCGTCAATTTTTATTTGAGACCTTAGCTTCTCTTGTGTATACTAAATACCAGTTTTATGGACTCTTACGTGCTTGATTTACCTATTTACCCCAAATTTACCCCAACCCTTCGACGGAACAAGATGAAAATATAATCTAGTTCTAGATCTCGTTAATGTACATATGTGTACCAAATTTCAAGTCAATATCTCAAACGGTTCTAAAGTAAACGTGGGCACAAAAAAAAGTTACAGACAGACAGACAGACCGACAATTTTTTTTCGCTTAAACTTAAAATTTCGACGTTTCATGACATTCTAAGCCTATTTGAACAATAAAAATTTTTAAAAAATTTTTTGTCATTACTATACTTCCACTGGATGTGGAAGTAATATAGGTATGTTCTAATAGCAAAAAAAGTGGTAGCAAAGATTTTCTATAGGCTAATTTTCTGTGTGCTATAAAACTATAAAATGCCTTAAAAAATCTATTTTGCTGTAACAATATCCTTAATACCATCATAAAGCGACTTGTAGACTAAAAGGGCCCACCCTTATGAAGGTTGTTAAGGCCTTTTTAAATTCCATCATAAAACTCCTTAGTGAGGCATAGTGTCGCTCTTGAAAACCTTGTTCAGGCCGCTTTAAAACCTATTTTAAAGCTCTTGGAAGCTTTTTTATTAGCGTCCTGCATTTCTAGAAAACACCTAGAAGGCTACCTTAAAACTGGTTTTTAAAACTCTTATAAGTCCATATTAGAACTGAGAAGCTATAAGAATGTCCACGAAGAAATCCAAATAATTTTATTATTGCATTTATTTTTTCTAAACTGATTTAAGCAAACACACCATCAGACTTATTGAAGATAAAATGGAATTTGAAATTTATAAAGCGCAGAGTGGCACTATAACCTCTCTAAGGCCGATTTAAAAGGTAATAAAAAGACATCAGGTATGACAAAAAATTAAAACCAATGGCAGTTTATCGTTAAAACTACAAAAGGAAGGCCCACAAAACAAGAGCCCCTCAGAAATAATAATGATTTTAATATCCATACAAAATTTGTATAGACACGTAATCAGCAAATTTAAAAAAGTAGGCTGCTTCTCGGTTCCCACGGTAATTTTCAGTCGTTTCTTGTAATTCTATCTTAATTTGCTAAAGAAAAAGTGATAATTATTAATAATTATAATTGTGAGATTGACCTTGAATATTTTTATATAACAAGAAAAACATGGCCGGCCAACTAAAAACCTAATTGTCATTTTACAGTCCTCTCATGAAACTATATATTCTAATAATGGTAATGGCCTAGAACATTCACTCTAAATGAAGTCCTTTTAGTCTTTTTATATACTATCACAAATAATCCCTTCCTTACAAAAATGCAATTGCACTTGGCGAAGATCACATGGACTTGATAAAACCTGTAATAAAACATTTGGGACGTTGACATTTGATACAAAAAACTTAAAACTTAACCTCAAAATAATTTGTGTGTGTGTTTTAACAGTCCTTTTAAAATGGCCACTCTTACTTCCACATCCAGTGGAAGTATAGTAACGACAAAAAATTTTGTATTGTTCAAATAGGCTTAAAATGTCATGAAACTTCGAGATTTTAAGTTTGAGAAAAAAAAAAATTTCTGTCTGTCTGTCTGTCTGTCTGCCTGTCGGTCTGTCTGTAACTTTTTTTGTGCGCACGTTTACTCTGGAACTGTTTAAGATATTCACTTGAAATTTGGTACACGTATGTACTTTAACGAGATCTGGAACTAGATTATATTTTCATGTTGTTCCGACGGAGGGTTGGGGGGTAAATTGGGGTAAATTTGGGGTAAATGGGTATATCAAGAAGGTAAGAGTCGATGAAATTGGTATTTAGTATATACAAAAGAAGCTAGGGTCTCAAAGAAATTTTTGGCATTAGCCACCCCCATTACCACCCCCTACCCCCTTATTAAAAATGTGATTTAGTGTATGAACAAGAACCAGAAACCTAAAAATATTTTTTTACTTCATCCACCCCCACTATCACCCCCCTATCACCACCCCCACCCCACTACTGATGTGGGGTATCGTTTTATGGGTTTTTAGGGTAGAGGATTTCAAATATCATATTATTAAAGTTCCATAAACAATTATTTCCACATACAAAGTTTTTTCGTTGTGAGTGACTTGGATAGAGAATCTGGATGCGAAAGTAGTGATTCCTTGGGCAGCGGTTTTTTATTTTCTTCCACCTTTCCAAAAAAGACTTAATTACACATTATTAAGTCGTGAAATGCTTTTAATTAAAACACACACACACACACACATGCATCAACGACACTTCAGGCAGACATATTGTTTATTATTTTTATAATAAATGTTTTATTGAGGTTTTGGAAAGTGTTTTATGGAATTAAAATTTGCCTTTTAGATTTATAGAGGCCTTTTCTTCTTCATAACGGTTTCATCACAACATTTATCAAGGATGTTTTAAGAGTCTAGTTTTGTAATGGCCTTTAATAAATCCTAATTGGCATTGAAAATGTCTAGTTTTAAAAAGGATTTAAAATGCATTTATTGCAGATATGTTAAAACTATAAAAAATAATTTAAAGCCTCTTTAAATCTAAATGGAATTTAAGATGTTCATAAAACTAATTAGCTTTATGGAGAGTTTTATGTAGGTATGATAAACCCATTACAAATACATATTTTCCTAGAAGCAAATTAGCTTCATAATTAGGTCTTACAGAATGCTTTAAAACTTACCATATAAGAACAAGTATACTTGAAGCCTAAAAGGCCTTAACTACAACATCAATAAAGCACAAGACTATTTCCTAACCCTGACAAACCTTTCTTAAAACCTCCCTAACCCATTAACGGCCAAGACAATAAGAAGTTGCCATTTTAGAGATATTTTTATTAAAGTACATTAAGAATACATAAATTAAGACTAATTTGGCATTAAAAAAAAATGTAAATATTTGAAAAAAAAACACGTAGGTGCATATACGCACCTTTGGCGGAAACCGACATGTAAATTATTAAACAAAGAAAAATGAAATGAATCAGAATAATTTTTTTTTTCCGAAAAATGTTGAAGCAATGTGGGTGCAGATGCATTTTGCACTTTTTACATAGATAAATAGTATTACTTTACGTTTCGTATTTAGCTGTTGCTCAATTCGTCATTTCCTCATTTCATTTTTTCATCGTCAGACATTTCTTCCTATGCGGCTCGTTTTCCGCTTTGTCGTGATTTTCTTATTTTGTCCTTATTGATTATATCGTCAGGCTGGCCGATCTTAGGATATGCTATTCTGGTCTGCTGTTCAAGTTTCCATCGTCGTGATGGTGAAAGCGATATCATCGTACTATTTTGTGCTAGAGTAAAAATACATTGAAAATGGCGGTTTCGCTCTTATTGTTTCCATCATCGGCTGTTTTTTTTCGATTTTTCCTAAAAGGAACGTTAATATCTACTTGCAGTTCACGTTGTAATAAAGTAGGTGCTTTGTATATGACGTATATGCGAAAACGAAATGTCGCCATATCAAAGTAGATTTTATTATATTTCTGTTGCGCGAGGCGGAAGGCGATAGTATTTGACAAAATAATTTGGGACAAAAAATAAATAGTGGCAGGGCTGTGGAGAGAAATACGGGCCGGGGGGGGGGGTATTTTTTTGAAAATTGATGAGCGAGGGAGGAAAAATCTGAAAAAATTTATTTTTATTTTGGTCCGAAAAAATTTTTTGGTGGGCGAGGGGAGAAAATCCAAAAAAAAATTGTTTACTCCGAAAAATTTTTTGATGAGCGGGTGGGGCAGAAACCGAAGAAATTTATTTTGGCTCGATTTTTTTTTTGATGGGGCGGGGGAATCATCCTTGCACGCCCTCCCGCTCTCGGCAGGATTGAATAGTGGACCCGGGTGTGCTTCCATGCACGATGTTGACATACCGAGATTTTCCACACTTGAAATAAAGTACATAAAAATATTAACTGTTATTGGCCAAAGGTGCGTATAAGCATCCATTATATAGGTGGGGCAATATAGACGTCATTTTTAAAATATGAGTGAATAAAAAATATAGTTATCACAATGTATGTATTTTATTTATGTATAGCATGAAAGAATTGCTGTTATTTTATAATTGCTAACTCAAATAAATAATTTGATGGTTGATGTATATAACCAGTTAAATTGTGGCATATTCAAAAAAGTTTTAAAATATGAAAGAAAGATATTTTTAATAAAACAAAAATATTCGTACACTCTCTGAATTGTTGATATACATTCTGTAAAACTTAGAAGTGTAAAATATTGGTCTCAAATTTGAAAAAAAAAATTGGTTGAAAGGGTGCGTTTACGCACCTTTGGCCGTTAATGGGTTAAGTCCAAATGACTTTTAAATTGTTCCTTGGGATACAGACGATGATGTTCTGGCAATAATGATCCCAACAGTATTTGTCTTCCCATATACTTATGTTCCATTTTGTATCCTTTTTTGTAAATGACTTCATAAAAAAACCAAAAGCACAAGACGCAACTTAATTATTAATAGTCAGTAGAATAGAATCCTCCACCAAGCTTCTTAATGGAGCGATCACTGCCTCATGTGAGAGCAGTTCTCTTAAAAGAAGAAAGGAAAGGAAAAACGTTCTCTGGTGGAACAGGGAGCTCCAAAACATGCACAAAGAGACACGCAGGCTCTTCAATAGGGCAATGCGTACTCAGCATCCAGAAGACTGGGACAGCTACAAACAGTCCCAGCGCCTCTACTGCAAGATATCCAGGGAAAATACTGGGTAATAATAATCACTTTGTTATAAAATAGTTGTTGTTTAATTAGATCTTTCCAACATGACATACAATACGAAACTGAGTACAAATAAAATCTTATTATAAAAAGTAGATAAAAAGTTCTAACAAAAAAGTACACTTACTTTAGTAGTCAATTAAATTAACTATAAAAAATACAAGTCCGTTGAAACGGAAATCATAAATATTTTCTGTGATTATTAATTAACAATAAATAATTAATAATTAAATATATAACATTCTCCGCCACCAAATTTGATTACCATCAAATAATTTCATAAACTAGAAGTATTTAATATTAACAATCCTAATATCCCTATTCTAAATAATTTTAAAATAAACTATATGTTTTCATAAATTAAACGATCGGGAGGTTTAACATTTCTTTTTGGTCTACCAACAGGTGTAGTATTCGAACAAGAAGGTTGAATATCCTTGTTACTTTGAACCTGGTGATCCACAATTTCAGGGGTAGTATCCTGATTATTTACATCTGAAATTTCTGAATCTTTTAAACCACTTTGAACATTACTTTTTAAGATCTGATTCGTGTGGCGTTTCCAAGTCAATTTTAATTCAGACACTCTAACCAAATAAGTACATTTTCCGATACGCTTTTCTACTATTGCTGGTATCCATGTAACTTTATTAGTTTTCCGATAATCTTTAACAATAACCTTATCGCCAATTTTAAACTGTCTGTCTTTACCCCCAAAATATTTAATTTGCTTTTTTTGTTCAGTTAAAACTTTATTTTTCACATTTTCTTTAATTTCTGGTTTTAAAATACTAAAACGAGTTCTTATATCACGACCAAACATAAGCATCCAAGGAGACACTCCTGTCGTTGAATGATTCGCATTACGATAATCGAATAAAAAAGTATTTAATGCGGAGTTTATATCTAAATTTTTATTATGTCCTAAAAAATTTTTTAAAGAATTTTTTACATTTTTAACGGCATTCTCGGCTGCTCCGTTCGACTGAGGAAAATAAGGTGATATAGTAATATGCTGTATACCATATTTTGTTAAAAATTCTTTAAATTTTGCGCTAGTGAAGCTGCTTGCATTATCGGATGCAATAACTTGTGGCAAACCGAATCTTGCAAAAGTACTATGTAAAGCACGGATTGTAAATTCTGAAGTAATAGTATTAGTTTGAAATACCTCAATCCACTTTGAGTGTGAATCGATAATAATAAAAAAAATTTTATTCAAAAATGGACCCATAAAATCAATATGAATGCGTGAAAAAACTTCTTCAGGCCATTTCCAGGGATGTAATTGTGTTTTCGGGGGGCTTATTTTGTTTATTGAACAATTTTCGCAACTTTTTGCCAAATTTTCAATGTCTTTATTTATTCCTGGCCAATAAAAATAGGATCTTGCGATACTTTTCATTTTGACAACACCTAAATGTGACATATGTAACTGTGAAAGCATTTTTTGTTTTAGTTTATCAGGTATTATTACTCCGTTATTCCATATTAACACACTATGTTCAATAGTTAGCTCATTTCGAATCATATAAAATTGCTTAAACTTAATACTATTTTTACAATTTTTGGGCCACCCGTTTTTCACAAATTTTTTCACCGACTTTAAAACATTATCTGATTCTGTAAATTGCTGATAACATCAAAATTAGTTGAAAATATTTTCTGAAAAATAATTTAAATAGTCCACATCTACTGATTTCCATATTGTATTTTTATCATTTTGGATAGGTAAACGCGATAAAAAATCAGCAGGATTTTTCTCAGATTTGACATATTGTACCTTGTACCTATAATTTGATAAGATCACTGCCCAGCGTCTCAATCTATTCGCAGAATATTGCGGAATACCCTTTTTAGGGTTGAAAATCGCGAGCAACGGTTTATTATCAGTAACTAGCGTGAATTCCTTATATAAGAACTGATTAAACTTACATAATGCATAAATAATAGAAAGTCCTTCTCTTTCTACTTGTGAATAATTTTTTTCCGCAGGGGAAAGTGTACGCGACGCATAAGCTATAGACTTTTCTTGTCCACCCGGTAAAACGTGAGAGATTACACAACCCACCCCGTATGGACTAGCATCTGTGATTACTATTATTTCATAATTTGGATTATAATGTAATAATATATCAGCTGACATTAAAATATTTTTTACTTTATTGAAAGCCTCGTCACATTTCTTTGTCCAAGACCATTTCACGTCTTTTTTTAAAAGTTCGTATAGTGAGTAAGTAAGTAAGTAACTAAGTTTTATTCCGTTTCATTGGACATATTACATTAGCATAATAATATGTATAAAACAGGTCATTAAAAGACAAAAATACAGTAAATTCAAATGATCACATTACAATGTATATAAAATAGACGTCAGCACATTATATCCTAATTAATAGTTTAAAAATTCTTAAAGAGAATAAGGTTCAATATCACAGATATACTTGAAAGCTTGCCTTTTGAAAGAGTTCTGGTGAAAGGTTTCTTTTAGATTTATTGGCAGAGTATTATAAAATTTGATTGCGGAGTAATATGGTCCCTTTTCAGTGATAGTCAGACGATGCTGCGGAAATTGAAAATTATCTTTGTTCCGTGTGTCATAAGAATGTTTAAAGTTAGACATTTCAAAACTAAGCTTGTTTGCTTTTAAATACATTAGACAGGAGTAAATGTACAATCCTGGAACTGTGAGCATGTTATTCGTTTTGAAACACCCTTTGCACGACTCATTAAATTTTTTCTTGAGAATTATTCGAACGGCTCTTTTTTGCACTTTAAAAACACGGGCCAGATTTATGCTTCCACCCCAGATTTCAATGGCATACTTGGAATAGTGGAATAAAAATTAGCATAATAAACTGTCTTGAGAGCATCTAAATTAAATGTGCGTGATAGGGTTCTAAGAGCGAAGCAGGTTCTGTTTAACTTTTTTATGACATCATCAATGTGTTCCACCCATTTGCAATTACTATCTACCACCACGCCCAATAGCTTCGTATTATTAGAGATAGGAATTTTTATTTCTTCAGTGAGACGGTCAGGTATTTGAAACATGGAATTGTGAGTCTTAAAAAATATGCAGTTAGACTTGGCTTCATTTAATATAAGCTGATTGGTATAAAACCAGTCTTTTAGGTTTTCCCATGTTTGAGTGGCACATTGTTGAATGTCAGCGAGAATTTTACCTTTAACTATAAGATTGGTATCATCAGCATAACTTATAATATTTACTTTGTCACTGTCACTTACAGTATTTATTATGTCGTTGAGAAATATTATAAAAAGAAGTGGGCCCAAGACACTCCCTTGCGGCACACCATGGCTGTGGCTTAGCACGTCTGATTCGTATTTGTTGTTGTCTATCGTTATACATGTTTTCTGTCTCCTAAATAGGAGGCAAACCATTTTAAACTATTTCCCCTGACTCCCATTTTCTCCAGTTTGTTCAAAAGACAATTATGGTTTAAAGTGTCAAATGCTTTGGAGAAACAGTCCACAGACAGCTTCTTGACCATCCAGAGCATTTAGTACAGTATCCACAAAATGAAATAGGGCTGTTGTTGTTGATCTATTTTTTACAAAACCATGTTGAAAATCGTGAAAGAAAGTTGTTCTGTTTAAAAAAGCAAGAAGTCTGTTATACATAAGGGTTTCTAAAATTTTGGAAAAGACTGATAACATGCTTATTGGTCGATAATTTCCTAGTTCATCCTGATCTCCTTTTTTAAACAATGGAAAAATCCCCTGAGTAAAGGACGCATTACATATACTTGCAAGTGGGGCAGCTAGTGCACTTACACATTGCTTTAAGAGCTTTGATGATATGCCATCAAAATCACTTGAAGTCTTTGGTTTGAAACCCTTTACAACAGTGCATATTTCTTCCTCAGTAGTCGGGTATGTGAACATGGAATCTTTATTTATGATGACAAGTTCACTGTAGTTTTTTGATATATGGCGCTGGTTTATATCTTTTATTAAGTTAGGAACAGTTTCAACGAAAAAAGTATTAAATTTATTGGCTTGAGTGTGAAAATCATCGTTAGAGGGTAGTTTATTAGGCTTTAGATTACCGATGGTTGAATTAACTAAGTTCCATGTGCATTTTGATTTATTAGTTGCATTGTTGATCATGTTTTCATAATACCGACTTTTTGCATCTTTTATTTGATTACTATACTCGTTTTTCATGTAAGTCAGAACTGGCTTGTATTCGGGTTTAATATTCTAATAGCTGTACATGGTTTTTTAATTCATGCAACTTTGGTGTACACCAGTCTAGTTTACGAGTCTTACGAACTTTTCTTCTCACCAGAGGGAAGTGTGTATTAAAGCTGTTATGAATAATTCTCAAGAAATTAACAGTTTTGGCCTGTGCACAACTTTCCTCATACACAGAGGACCAGTTAAGTGAATTTAATTCAGATATGAAATTGTTTATATTTTCCTCGGTGTACCGTCTTGTGTGTATGTAAGTTGATTTTCTAGCCGATATTTTAAGAGTGAATAGTTGAGCCTTATGATCAGAAATTAGTGACTGCAAAACTTCCGTATGGTGGTTGTGTGATATATTTGTGATGATATAGTCATATATTTTGCTACTAGTTGGAGTTACTCTTGAATAATCTGTAACTGTCATATTTAGACCATAGGACTCAATTACACTCGCCAGTTTACATTTGTCTGCATTTTCAGTGGCAAAATCTATATTAAGGTCACCTGCATAGTGGGTTAAGTAAAGTGGCTAAATTTGGTATAAATTTACCATAATAATTTATTGCACCAAGTACGGATTGCAATTGTTTAACCGACGTAGGAATTGGTGCATTTTTTATTGCCACAACTTTGTCAGGTGAAGTATGTAATCCTTCCTTATCAATGATATATCCTAAATAACTAATTTTACTTTGAAGAAAACTACATTTTTCTGGTTCTACTTTTAATCCTGCATTCTGCAATCTACTTAGCACGCGCTCTAATCTTAAGCAATGCTCATTCTCATTTCTCCCACAAATAAGTATATCGTCTAAAAAACACACACAACCTTCAATATCGTGAAGTAAGGACTCCATTATTTTTTGAAATTTTGAGGGGGCGCATGCCACACCGTAAGGTAATCTTTGATATTCAAATAACCCTTTGTGAGTCGAAATTGTAACGAGAGCCTTAGATTTTTCATCTAAACATATTTGTGCATAGACCTGTGACAGATCGATTTTAGAAAATATTACACCGCCTTGTAGTCTAGAAAATAGATCATCAATTCGCGGTAAAGGAAACTGATCTACCTCTAATACCGGATTAATAGTAATTTTAAAATCACCACATATTCGTACAGCTCCAGATTTTTTTATGACAGGCACAATAGGCATAGCCCATGGAGAATAATCTACAGGTTTAAGTACATTTAATTTTACTAAATTATTTATTTCTTCCTCAACCTTATCCCTAATACCAAAAGGTAATGGTCTAGCCCTAACAAATTTAGGTGTGACCGTATCGTCTTTTAATTTTAATGAAACTGTACCTTTATTAAATGTTCCTAACCCGAGCGAAAAAACAGCATTATATTTTTTAAGTAAATAATCTATATTATTCGATTCCGAAGAAAAATTAACTTGGCATACGTTAAAATTATATAACTGCAAGAAATCTCTACCCAGAATAGGAGGACCACCATTTTTAATAACGAAAATATTTAAATAATTAGATACATTGTTATAACTAATTTTAAATTTACACATTCCAAGAGTTAACATAGTCTCGCTATTATAAACATTTAAATTTTTATCTGCAGCAAGCAGTTTATAATGAGAAAAATATTTTTTCCAAAAATTTTCAGATATGGTGGATATGCCAGCTCCTGAATTGAAATTTATAAAAATCATCATCAATTTTTATGTCTACTAGATATGGTTTACTTATGTTTTTCGTTTCTGTTATTGAAAATATTTCATTACATTCAATAAAATTTTGTACATTTTTTTGCTTGGATTTACTACTTAGCCTATTATCCTTTTTCTTGGGACACACAGGCGCTAAGTGCCCTTTAACCTTGCATAGGTTGCACACGTAATCACGAAAACGGCACTTTTTTGTAGGATGGTTATTCCTACAACAACAAGCACATTTTTCACAGGCACTTCGTGATGTCTGCGCAGATGACGTAGGCGTCTGACGTTGACTTCTGGAAGTGACGTGATGTACAGCTGGCTCTACCTTTATGAACGGTTCCTTGTTGCCGGAAGTTTCGGCCGCCGCCATTTCTGCAACAGCTACTTCGATGACGTCAGCCAATGAACACGTGATTTTTTCCTTGAACAGTTTAGCTTGGATTTGGCCCTTTTCAAAACCAATAATAAATCGATCACGTAGCATCATATCGATAACTTCTTCCTTAAAATCGCAATTTAGTGCCAAACTTCTGACCCTCGCTGCCCATTCATTAACACTTTCATGATGTACCTGAAGTTTCGAACGTTCACCCGAACGAATTTTAGATGAAAAAGAAAAGTTAATAAAAACCACACATCCATTTACACTTCACTGTCACATTTGCTGACAATAATATACGCAACACTTAAGTTTTTACACCTAAATTGAAGTGTGGTTTTTATAAATTTTTCGTTTTCATTTGAAATTTGATCAAGTGAACGTTCGAAACTTCAGGCACATCTTTCATGTGGGTTTTTAAATGCAGCAAAAAATTTTGATCTTGCAACAAACGGGGATTTGGCAACTTTGAAATATTTATTAAATAATTCTGTGAGTTCAGTGTATGATTTGTCTTCCGGAATTCTGGGAAGGGACAAATTATATATTAATTTGTAGGCTTCTTCGTCCAGGGCATTGAGCAACATTGCTCGTTCTTTGCCATCATCTTGAATAGCATTTACTAGAAAATAATTTTCTAACCTTCTTTTGTATATTACCCAGTCACTATTTTGAGCACTAAATTCCCTTAATTGTCCATAATATGATGGATTATCTGCCATTTTAAATAACTGTTACCAGAACACACTATATACTTCGCTGGGTTCACACACTTAACTTGAAGTGTTAAATCTCGTCGCCACTGCAAGATATCCAGGGAAAATACTGGGTAATAATAATCACTTTGTTATAAAATAATTGTTGTTTAATTAGATCTTTCCAACATGATATACAATACGAAACTGAGTACAAATAAAATCTTATTATAAAAAGTAGATAAAAAGTTCTAACAAAAAAGTACACTTACTTTAGTAGTCAATTAAATTAACTATAAAAAAATACAAGTCCGTTGAAACGGAAATCATAAATATTTTCTGTGATTATTAATTAACAATAAATAATTAATAATTAAATATATAACATCTACAAAGTGAGCAAGAGGGCAACCTGGAAGGACTTCTGCGAAAGAATAGAAGATCTTCCAGAAGCCGCAAGGCTCTGCAAAGCCCTCAAAAAAGACAGTCCATCACGACTGGAGAATTTGAGACTTCCCTCTGAGGCTGGGAAGTCAGTGGAGACAGCCCTTCACCCAATCGTTTCCAGGATCAAGAAGGCGCTGCACCACAAGGAACTTGCGGCCGGTGTTTTTTTGGACATCGAGGGAGCATTTGATAATACCTCCTTCGACTCAATCTGCGCCGTGGCCGCCTATCATGGCATCGATGACACCATCATTAGATGGTTGAGGGCCATGTTGGCGGGAAGGCAAATTATAGCTGCCAACGAGGAAACGGCAGTAAAAGTTTCGGTAAGGAGAGGCTGCCCACAAGGAGGCGTCCTTTCCCCTCTGCTATGGAGCCTTGTTCTCGATGGTCTACTCCAGGAACTCGAGAACGAGAGTCTTTTTGCTCAAGATTACGCAGATGACCTAGCAATTATCATCTCGGGAAAATTCCCAAATACGGTTAGCGGGCTCTTGCAAAGGGCCTTGCAGATCGTACAGAGATGGTGTAACGACCAGGGCCTTAGAGTCAACCCTTCTAAGGAACTGGGTGACTCTACACATGATGATAGTTGGGAGAAACCAAAATATAGAAGAAACCGAAGGTTCGTAGTCGGAGATAATGATGAGTTTTCAGGTATTCAAACGGTACCTAAACTTATTTCACTACATGTGACACGACTTAAGCCTGAAACGGATCCCGATGACTTGAAGAAGTCTCTAGAGGATAAATTTCCAGGAGTTCTTTGTGAGGAACACGATTCTAAACGTCCAGATCTATATAAATCCATGAAAGTAACAATAAGACAGGAGGACTTTAAAAATACGTGGAGACGGGAAGTGTGGCCAAGGGGTGCTCTAGTGTCACGTTTTTTAGTAAAAAGGGGGATTACGCAACAATCAGGGGAAAAAGCGAATCCATAATTAAGGAAGCAGTACACAGAAACCTAACCACGACCTTAAATGTATGTCATATAAATACTCAGTGCCTTAGAAACAAAATTAATAACATTGAAATATTTGCATATCAAAAGCAGCTACATGTAATTTGTATAACAGAGCACTGGGCAGATGATGAGGAACTGAATAGTCTTAATATACCAGGTTTTACTCTGGTGAGTAGTTTTTGCAGGATGAAAAATCATCACGGGGGAGTAGCTATTTTTATAAATAATAATCTTAACGAATTAACAACACCAAAAAATTTAAAGTGCACAGCAAAATTCAATCATTTGACAAATATTGAACTGTGCGGTATATTACTATGCTATGATCAAGTAAATATCAATATTATAGCTATTTATAGACCACCAGCAGGTGGTCACAGACTTTACAAACTATTACTAAACATAATTCAGCTATTATCCTATGCGGTGATCTTAACATAGATTTCATGAAGAAAACTACAGAACGGGACATATTAACAGATATATTTCATTCTTACAATTTAACCACTTGCTTTAATCAGCCTACTCGTGTTGTTACCAATGTAAATAATGTTACCACAAAAACATGTATTGATTACATAGCTACTAATTTATCTAAAAACCAATATACGGCTTACATATATAATGCATGTATAGCCGATCACCTATCTCAAATAATCTCTTGCAAAGATTTACAGGTAACTAACAGTCAAGTAAATGTATCTGATATTTACTATGTCAGGAGTTTTTCAAATGACAACCTGGAAAAATTTAGATACCTTTTAAAAAAAGTGGATTGGACTAACATCTACATTGATAATCTGGAAATACCTTTTGAATATTTTATTGAACAATTTAATAAGTGCCTAGATGAAGGATGTCCCCTACTAGGACATAAAACCAGAAAACATAATTTTGCGAGCAAACCGTGGTTAACACATGAACTGATTAAGGAAGGGGAGGATTTAAAAAATACCTATTGGCTACTGAATCAGTTAGGGGATTGTAATCTAATAAATGTATATAAGACTAAAAAAAAAACTTATAACAAAAACATTGACAAGGCAAAAAAAGAATACTATGCTAATAGAATTGAACGAGCAACTAATGGCACTAAAGAAATCTGGTCATTAGTTAATTCCCAGCTTGGTAGAAAGTATTACATCTATTAAAATCGATGATGTAATAATCTCGGATACCCAAACGATCTCGGATAAATTTGCAAAATATTTCTGTAATGTAGCAAGCGAAAAATTATCTGAGCATTTTAAGACTATCCCAACAGAATGTACAAATGGCTCACAAATTAGTGACACTATGTTTTTATACCCCACTGAACCCAAAGAGGTTGAGGAAGTAATAAGAAATTTAAAAGATAAGACATCTGTTGGTATAGACGGTATATCTACCAAAGCTCTTAAATTCGCCGCGGAGATTATTGCAGTTCCTCTCTCTTATTTAGTAAACAAATGTTTTGAACTGGGATATTTTCCTTCAGTATTCAAAGTGGCAATTGTTTTACCCGTACATAAGAAAGGTGACGAACAAGATAAAGAAAACTATCGCCCGATATGTATTTTGTCAAAAGTAATTGAAAGATTAATTTTCAACAGAGTCATAAATTTCTTAAATAAGTATAGTGTTCTAACTGAATATCAACATGGCTTTCAGTGCAATAAATCTGTTGAGACAGCAACTTGCCAGCTCTTGCAGTTTATATGTGATGAAATTGACAAGAGAAAACATGTTATTGGTCTATTTTTTGATCTAAGCAGAGCCTTCGATACACTTAATGTTGATTTCATTGTATGTAAGCTGCAGAGTTCTGGTATCAGAGGGTCTGCGCTGAATCTGATCAAATCTTTTTTAACTGATCGAAAAATACGTGTGAAAGTATCTCACTCTGTTTCAAATGATTATGACATAAATATTGGTGTTCCACAGGGATCTGTGCTTGGACCACTAATATTTCTGTTATTCGTCAATGATCTTCCATCGGCTATTAAAAATGCCCTAACTATTATGTTTGCAGACGATACCTCCATTGTGATCTCAGCTCCAGATCCTGAGGAACTTAACACCAAAGTTTTGGAAATTTTGACAATCTACAAGGAATGGTGTGCCAAAAATACTCTTATCTTGAATATTGATAAAACAGAATGCCTATACTTTTCTAAATGGAGGACACCTCCTAGTGATCTGAATAACATCATTCCTACAGGACAATTTTCACCATTTACAAAATTTTTAGGAACTATAGTAGACGAAAATCTATGTTGGGAACAACATATTGATTACTTATGTAAAAAGGTTAACTCTGCGTACTTTGCTATAAAACAAGTAAAAAATTTATTCGATACAAAATACCTGGTAAATATATACTATGCATTGGCATACTCCCATCTTTCATACAATATTATAGTCTGGGGACGTGCGACAAATATAAATAGAGTATTCATACTGCAAAAAAGACTCATCAGATTAATATTTAACCTGGGCCCTAGAGAAACTTGTAAAGCTTGCTTTAGGCAAAACAGAATCTTAACAGTTCATTGTATCTATATTTTAAAGACTATAATGTTTATTAAAAAAAACCTTTATAAATTCAATGTAAATGCTAATATCCACTCACATGATACTAGATACTGTAGCTTACTCAGAACGACTAATCATAAGTCATCAACATATGAAAAATCACCTCACTATGCTGGAATTAAATTATATAATAAGCTACCTGCAGAAATAAAAAACATAACATCAATAAATAAATTTAATAATGAACTAAAGAAGTTTCTCATCATAAATAGTTTTTATTCCGTTGATGAATATTTCGAGTGTAACAGTGATGTTTAATCATCTGTGATAAAGTTATAATGTATGTAGTTGCATTACAATTTGTCTGTATAATTTTTTTATCTTATGTTTTTTAAATTGTACTTTGTGTATTTTTAAATTGTATTTTCTGCATTTTTAAATTGTTTTTTGTGTATTTTACTATGTATGACGTTCATATATGTACCCGGTACATCTAGATGACAAAATATAAATAAATAAATAAATAAATAAGGCAGTACTGGTAATTTTCACTAGGAGGCGCAGGCTAGACGGTTTCGTCGAGCCAGTACTCTATGACATGACTCGAACGATCTCCGGGACGATGAAGTATCCTGGACTCTAAGCTGACCTGGAAAGATCACATAGAGAGACAAATACAAAGGGCCACTACAACCCTGTGGGTATGTAGAAGGACTTTGGTAAAGCATGGGGGTTAAAACCCAAGGGTAACAATGTGGTACTATACTGTGATAGTAAGACCAATGATCACTTATGCTTCTGTTGTGTGGTGGCCTGCTGTAACCAGGCTTTACATTCAACAGAAGCTGACACAACTCCAAAGACTCACCTGTTTGGGAGTCACAGGAGCAATACGCACAACCCCCACAGCAGCTCTGTAGGTCCTTCTGGACCTTGTGCCCCTTCACTTGGTGATTGAGGCCGAGGCTCGGAAAGCGGCCTACAGGCTGAGGTGTGGTGGTCAGTGGAAGGCCGGAGGAGAACAATTAGGACACACTAGAGCCCTTTCCAACGTGATAGGGACTCACTCACTTCTGGAGGCCAGGAGTGATGATATGGTGCCTTCCTTCTCCTTCTCAGAACCGTTTGAGGTTGTCATTCCCAAAAGGGAAGACTGGAACCCACTCGAGGACATACTCAGGCCCACCGATATCGTCTGGTTCACAGACGGATCGAGGTTTGAGGAAGGTGCTGGAGCGGGGATATACGGTGAAAGGCCCAGGGCTGAAGCTTCTTATGCCTTGGGCAAATTCGCCACGCTATTCCAGAATTTTTGCTATTTTGGTCTGCGCATAGGAGAATATCTGAAGGAAATATTCCAACAGGCACATTTATATATGTAGCGACAGTCAAGCGGCCCTCAAGGCCCTTGCATCAGTCCGGACCAAGTCAACCCTGGTTCAGGCTCTCTGTGAACTTGGCTCATCCAACTGGGTCAAGCTTCTCTGGGTGCCAGGACACAGCAACATCGAGGGTAACAAGAGGGCAGAAGCTCTGGCTCTCAGAGGCCCTTACTGGGTCCGGAGCCGGCTCTCGGTTACCCTAGATCAAATGCCATGAAGTCAGTAGAAGACTGGCCACGTTCCCAGTTCTTTGACTTCTGGGCCTCCTACCCAGGACTCCGGCAAGCGAGGCTCCTGATCTCGGGACCCTTGCCGAAGCGAGCAGAACAAATCCTGCGACTAAACAGGAAACAGGTCAGAACCATGGTAGGTCTTTTGACTGGACACGGCTCTTTCAGAAAACACCTGCACACTATGGGGGTGGTTGACAACCCCGACTGCAGGTTCTGCGGAGATGAGGAGGAGACTTCCATCCACGTCCTTACTTCCTGCCCTAGTCTTATGTACTTGAGGCACAAACACTTCGGCATTGGTTTTCCGGTGCCGGAGGAAATAAGGAATGCCCCTATAGGAAGTGTTTTGGCCTTTGGGTTAGAATCCGGCCTGGATGGGGAATTCAATAAATCCGTAGCGGTAGCACAATGGGCCACAAGGCCTGAGTGCGGCGACTCTCAGTCGCCCCGCTAAAAGAAGAAGAATAGTCAGTAAGTAACCAACAAATTAATAATAATAATAATAATCTTTATTAGTCCTTTTCAATACAACAGTAGATACCCAAAATTGGGCGTAGGACATGTATAGCGACTATAGCGACTCACTCACTGGAAATCGAGAAGTTCCAAAAGCGAGAAGTTTCCATGGAGTCGCTAAGAAACAAAAAGGAAAACTCGATCCATAATGGAGAAGTTTCCATGGAGTCGCTAAAAAAACTAAAAAACATTCGATAAAAATATAATATCAATGTACTAAAAAATACCAAAATGACATAAAATATGAACATGTATTAAAAACAAATATACATATATTAACTTCGATTTTTATTTTATTTATAGCGATAACGCTATAAATTTGGTGACCCCGACGTGATCATTTTATGTCCAACGTGATAAATATATGCCAGAAGTGAAAATTTTATGTCCAACGTGATAAATATATACCAGAAGTGATCGATATATATGTCCGAAGTTATCCTATAACTTACATGATGAAATCTACGTTATTTAATTAATTTGAAGGAGAGATAAAATCATTTCCACTTCAAAAGATAGAAGAATATCTCAGATATAATTACCGAAGTATAACACTTTCCTGTTTTGGAACAATTATTATCAATAATTTCAAGAGGAGATTCAATATATCAACTACCGTTATAAATTGATCATTTTTATGAAGAGAAGAATTTTCCCGATGAATTTTGAATAGAGGTTCCAAATTTGAATAGATGTTCCTATAATTTATGGTAATTTCCTAATTCAATCAACTGAAGTTGTACATTACAAGTACTGTCATCTGTCGGTGAGTGAGTTAAAGTACATTCCCTTTTTTATCTAAGAGAGTAATCAATCAATCAATCAATCACAATCGATTAGTTATGCCAAGACAACCTTCAGACGAGGATTTTCCTCAAACCCATTATGTCACGTCTGTCAAATTACCCCCATTCTGGAAATCGAAACCAGAAATTTGGTTTACCCAGATCGAATCACAGTTTTCTGTTGCAAAAATTGTCAATGACAAGAAAAAGTATGATCAGGTTATAGCTAATTTGCCATTAGATGTGATAGATAATATATATGATATAATATCTAATCCCCCGGAAACGGATCTCTATATAAATTTAAAGAAAGTTTTAATTTCACGTTTATCGTCGAGTGAGGAAAAACGTCTGAATGATCTGTTATCAGGTTCCCAAATGGGCGATCTGAAACCTTCAGATTTCTATAGATCCATGCTGAATATGGTTGGAGGGTTCAGCATGGTTAGTCAAGATTTATTGATAAAGCTATGGAAAAGACGTTTGCCTCAAACAGTATATATTGCAATTACAGCTTCAGGGAAAACACACACAAAAGAGATTCTAGATATTGCGGATCGGTCCTGTCAAAATTCAATGGTTGCATCGTACTCCAAAAATCCTCTTGACTCTGAGTCAACCCCGTTATCAGATTTAACTACCACTATCAAAAATTTTTCAATCACTTTCCATGATTCAATTAATCAAGTATTACAAAAACAAGAAATTTTTAATTCTCGATTAAACTCTTTAGAATCCAGACTTTCCAATCAATCCTTCGAGCCTCAACCTTCTACTTCATGCTGCAACAATTGCAAAAGTAGAAGCAATTCACAAACTCGTACCACTAATCGCAATCGTTCACCCAGCCGTAATAATGTTTCCAATAAATTTGATCGTACAGACAATACTATTTGTTACTACCATCAACTTTATGGTGCCAATGCCTATCGTTGTGGAGGTGAATGGTGCAAATTCAGTAAGAATTGTAAAAAATCTGATAATTCTCAAAGATGACTGAAGTTTGATAATTTTATGACGTCTGATTTTGACATTTCTAACAGCAAACGTCGTGGACTTTTTATTTACGATAGATCTAACAACCTGAACTTCCTAATTGACACTGGTGCCGATTTATCTGTGGTGCCACGCAATGCTTTCACAGATTTAAAAAAGAATTTCGAAACGATATTAACCGCGGCTAACGGTTCAACCATTTTTACATAAGGTAAGAAATTGTTAAAAGTCAATCTAAACTTACGTAGATTATTTCCTTTCGTTTTCAATATAGCAGACATTGACATACCGATAGTCGGAGCAGATTTCTTGTCTCATTTTGGTTTAGTTGTCGATCTTAAAGGAGCTCGAATAATTGATAACAAGACTAATTTGTCAGTTAATTGTTTTATTAAAAATAGTCCTTTAGACAATTATAGATTAGATACACTTAAATTATTTCCTTTGACAGATAAATATAACAAATTACTTTTACAATTTCCTAATCTAATTAGTTCACCAGATTACAATTTACCTATTAAACATTCTATTGTACATCATATAGTTACTGAAGGTCATTTACCTTTTTCACGACCTTGTAGATTAGACAATCTTAAATTTAAAATAGCTCAAACAGAATTTAATAACATGGTAGAATTAGGTATCTGCAAACCATCATCTTCTCAAGTTTCCTCTCCACTCCATCTAGTGGCGAAAAAAGAGAAGAATGACTGGAGACCTTGTGGAGATTATCGACAACTAAATACGATTACCATTCCAGACAGATATCCATTACCTCATATCCACGACTTTAGCTCTCAGTTGCACGGCTGCACTATTTTCTCCAAGGTTGATTTAGTGCGAGCGTACCATCAGATACCTGTCGCTGAAAATGACGTTTATAAGACAGCTATAACAACTCCATTCGGACTGTTTGAATTTTCCCGCATGCCTTTTGGTCTACGCAATGCCGGTCAAACTTTCCAACGTTTTATGAATGAAGTACTTGTCAATTTACCTTTCATTTTCGTCTATTTGGATGATATATTAATCGCAAGTCAATCAGATGTACAACATTTGGAACATTTGGAAAAGGTTTTCAAGAGATTAGACACATACGGAATTAACATTAAACCATCTAAATGTATCTTAGGAGTTGACAATTTAACCTTTTTAGGTCATCACATCTCTTCATCAGGTATTTTACCATCAACTGAGAGAGTCGAAGTCATTAATAATTTCCCTTTACCGACAACTCTCAAACAACTACAACGTTTCATAGGTATGGTGAATTTTTATCATCGTTTCATACCTCATTTTGCTGAAATATTACTTCCCCTATATTCTCTTTGTAACAGTTTATCTCATGATAAAATTACAAAGATAAATAGTTGGCCTGATCAATGTTTAGACGGATTTTCGAAAGCCAAAGACGCAATAAGTAATGCAGTAGTTTTAGCTCATCCTTGCAATAATGACGATACTATCTTATCTCTCTCAGTTGATTGTTCTAACCTTGCCATGGGTGCAGTTTTAGAGCAAAAAGATAATAAGGGATTTCTTGCTCCTTTAGCATTCTTTTCCCGTAAATTAACCACAGCACAAACCAATTATTCGGTTTTTGACAAAGAACTTTTAGCATTATATACTGCAATTAAACATTTTAAGTTTATACTTGAAGGTCGAAAGTTTAATTGTTTTACAGATCACAAACCTTTAATCAACGCTTTATTCACAAAAGCAGAAAGATCTCCTCGTCAAATACGTCATTTAGAATACATAGCTCAATTTTCTTGTAAAATACAACATGTTAAAGAAAAACATAATGTAATAGCTGACAGCTTGTCACGTATTTACGACACTTCTTCCTTAAAACAAGATATTTTACCACTTCAACTTAAAAATTCTCCCTTCCTTAATGTTAACTTTGACCTAAAGTTGCTTAGTGAAGCTCAGGAGAAAGATTCAAATCTCAACTATTTATTGTCAGATAAATCATCACTAACTAAAACCAATTTCATTTTAAAAAAGATACAAATTCCAGATTCAAATGATTTTATTTGGTGTGATGTTTCTCGTGCAAAAGTCAGACCTTTTGTCCCACTTGTTTACAGACGAACGATATTCGATATTTTTCACAACTTATCTCATCCTGGTATTAAAGCCACTAGACTGTTGATTTCAAATAACTATTTTTGGCCGAAAATGAACACAGATTGCAATTTATGGTCAAAATCGTGCATTAACTGTCAAGCTGTCAAAGTCAGTCGACATACGCGAAGTGCTCTCGGGAACTTCACCATCCCGAAAATCAGATTCGACCACATCCACATAGATTTGGTAGGACCATTACCTCCATCCAAAGGTAACTCTTACATTCTTACGGTGATTGAATGATTCACTAGGTGGCCGGAAGCGTACCCTCTTCGCGACATCACAGCAGAAACAGTTGCGCGTACTTTATTTCAAAACTTTGTTTGTCGATTCGGTGTTCCCTTGTCAGTAACGACTGATCAAGGAGTACAATTCGAGTCAAGATTATTTAATGAATTTGCAAAGTTTTTAGGTTTTCATAGAATCAACTGCATATCACCCCCAGAGCAGCTCTTTAATTGAAAGATTTCATCGCTCACTTAAAACTTCCTTGTTAGCTAGAGTAAATACATCACATTGGACAGATGAATTACCCATCATTTTATTAGCATTTAGGACAACTCCAAAGGAAGATCTGCAATGTTCACCTGCTGAACTCATATATGGTCAAACCCTTCGTTTACCTGGCGAATTTTTCGTTGAATCGTATAATTCCCCAGATATTCCTTATTTCATTGACAAATTACGCATTTATTTTAATAATTTAAAATTTGTTCCTCCAACTTCGCATGGCAATTACAAAACTTTTGTTAGTTCAGATCTTGCCTCTTGCGATTTTATTTTCGTTCACATTGAACGTTTAAAACGTTCATTTACTCCTTTATATGAAGGACCGTTTGAAGTTTTATCTCGTTCAGATAAGTTATTTACCTGTAAGAAAGGAGCCAAAGTCATAACTGTCAATATTGATAAGGTTAAACCGGCTTTTGTATTAGTTGACAGATCTGACACTTTGCCTACCCCGATTAAAAAAGTACGTTTTGCAATCGACACGTTGATTGATTGACTATTTTCTTTTTTAACGAGGGGGTGTATATAGCGGCTATAGCGACTCACTCACTGGAAATCGAGAAGTTCCAAAAGCGCGAAGTTTCCATGGAGTCGCTAAGAAACAAAAAGGAAAACTCGATCCATAATGGAGAAGTTTCCATGGAGTCGCTAAGAAAAATAAAAAACATTCGATAAAAGTATAATATCAATGTACTAAAAAATACCAAAATGACATAAAATATGAACATGTATTAAAAACAAATATACATATATTAACTTCGATTTTTATTTTATTTATAGCGATAACGCTATAACATGTCAACAATGTAAATGGTAAAAGTGGTAAAAATACAATACAATACTTAAAAGTCAGGAAAAGTTTTACAGTTATACAAGACTAACAATAAATGAACACAAAAATATAAGAATTTAATATTGTGACGTGTTTCCACCCTTAGGAAACTACCCCTTGCAAAATCCGTGGGTTCCAAAAATTATAACAAGAGATTGTCCACTAACACACTTTATTAAATATTTACTGGATACTTCACAATACTATTGTTAATTTAAATACACTTTACTGACTAAAAATCACAATGTTTATCACTTTGTTTCTCTTTGAACTCTTAACCTCACTTTCTATACTTTCTGAACTTCTGAACTTTCTGAACTACTCGCCGAGAATGCGGTCGGTCTTTTATACCTAAAAATGACAGATCTCGATTGTTCTGTGATGACGCCACCATTCTCTAGAGAATTCCAGATGTCACTTTGGAATCTTCTGGTAGGTTCTTTTTCGAGTAGGTGCAAATACACTACATTCATTCAGACATTCGATCTGTTGAAGTCTGCCTACTTTTTAGTAACATAACCTTAAATTTTAAGGGGTGCAACATATTACACTGCCCCCTCCTTAAGCCTGAACGTACCGGTCAGGCAATTCAGCCTCTTTCACATACTTCGCCAGTCTATCCAAGTGTACGATCTTCATCTTTGACTTTTTGTTTCGTTGAATACGATAGACGACATCATTAATTCGGGTAATAACAGTATACGGTCCATCCCAAGGAGGTTGAAATTTCGGGGATCTCCATTCCTTCCGCTGTGGGTTGTACAGCCAAACCAGATCCCCCACCTTGAATCCCCCTGTACTGGCATTCTGATCATAACGAGCCTTCAAGCGGTTACTAGTTCTATTCATCTGCTCTCGATCATTCTTTGGCTGTTCTCGACTTCCATTTCTGTAGTTGCTCATCGAAAATGGTTCTCCACGGGCAGCACAATTTTTACACTTGTGACACCAGGCCTCCACATCCTGGCGACTATTAACCCAATAGAACTGTTCTCGTGCTCTACTCAATGTCTTGTTTATGCCGAAGTGTCTGCTGGACGTTTCATTATGCGCTTCCTGGAGTACTTCTGGTACACGACACCTGGGAATCACTAGACGCATGGCAACCTGCTTCCCATCTGGGCTTTCCCATGCTCTCCTCAAAAGCCCATCTACGACCATAAGTGAATCCCATTGTGACCATAAAGCCTTCAGCCCCACTTCTTTGTCGGAAACATCCTTCCATGCTGGACGCGTTCCCTCTTCTTTTGCTCGCAACATAGGTCCGATTTCTACATCGCGCAATTGCTCTCGCCTCAGAATTTTCGTTGACTAACTGTCTGGAAGATCGACCTTGACAGTGTTCACTTCAACCATGTTCGGCAATTTTCTCACCTGAGGGTAGCGCTTGCAATCTTCCTTGTCTGTTTTTCTGGATAATGCAGGAGTTTTGACTGCCTGCGTTGTCAACAGCCTGGTTTTCTCGCATTGGTCGTTCACTTTTGACAGAATAAATTGTTTGTTCCCAATCCTTAAGACTCGCTTTCCTACGTCAACGATAAACCCATACTGTTCCATAATGTCCAGTCCCAAAATGAAGTCATGTGTGATGTCAGCCACGATGACCCTGTGGTCGAACCTTAACTGTCCAATCTGCAAACCCAGGTCTACTTCTCCATGAACCGTAGCCCTGTCCCCCGTAGCTGTCCGGACGATCACTTCATTTTGCCTCTTGGTAATCTTTATGCCTGATATAAATCCTGGCCGTACTATTGATGACGTAGTACCTGTGTCGATGGTAAACAAACATTTCCTTCCATTCACGTGGCCTTGTAACAATAGACTTCGAAATTCCTCGAAGCTGGGAAATCTTTATTTCTCTGGGGTCACTGCATTCCCTAGCCAGAACAACCCCATTGGTACTGCTTTCCTGCTTCTCTTCAAGATTCACAGCATTTACTCGACTCTCCGAATTCTGCTGTCGACAGTCTCGCTTCATGTGTCCTACCTTGCCGCAGTTGAAACATTTAATACCTCCGCTCGGCTTTCCTCTATTTTTTTGTTTTTCTTGGTTTCCGAGGCCATCCAATTTATCGCATAATTTGGTGAATATTTTCTGCATCTCAGTCAGCAAGGGGTTCTGGTTCATTTCTGGTTGCGATTCTTCGAGAGTCACAGCTCGCACTCTCGACCTTGGAGTATCCCTGTAAGCGGCTTCTACTTCGAGTGCACGCACCAAAGCTTCGCTACTACTTTGGTGTCTCGTCAGCCTCAGAACTCGCCTGACCTCTTCGTCCCTTATACCATCTAAAAAGGCCCCCACGGCTAATTGTTCCTGGAATTCTTTAGGTGCACTCGGATACGCCAGGTGTGCCAGTCTCTCTATCGCAGCTTCAAATTCTTGTAAACTTTCCCCAGCTTTTTGCATCCGGGATTTCAGCTGAGCCTGGTATAATTGGGCAAGGTGTTGATCGCCATACCTCAAGTCTAATGCAGCTTCCAAGACTTTGAAGTCCTTTTGTTTCTCAACTGGGATGGTTTGGAGTAACTCTGAAGCTTGGCCCCTTAGCGCTAGAACTAATGCCATGGCCTTTTCCTCATTATCCCAGTTGTTGGCACACGCTGCTGCCTCAAACTGCCTCTTGTACGTCGTCCAGGAACTTTGGCCATCAAAGGAGGGAGGTTTTAATCGAGGGCCTGATGATGTTACTAGCTGGCCTCCTTTTTCTCTCAATTGTCGTTTAAGTCTCTCCATTTCTCCTTCGAACTCGCTCATTTTTCCTCTGATTTGACTAACTTCTGTCTCGACCACAACTACTTTGTCTTCGACCTTGTTTATCTCTTCTTTGACCTCACTCTTTAATTCTTCGTTGGCAGAAATGATAGCGTCCTGCTGTATTTTCATTTGTTCATTCAGAATTTTCCTTAATTCTTCTTGCCGTCTTTCTTGTTCCTCTTTTTCTTGTTGGCGTCCTATTTCCAGATTTTCCATCATTTTCTTTAATTCATCTCTTTCTTCTTGACGTCTTTTTTCTTGTTCTTCTTTTTCCTCTTGATGTCGTCTTTCTTGTTCCTCTTTCTCTTCTTGACGTTGTCTTTCTTGCTCTTCTTTTTCCTCTTGATGTCGTCTTTCTTGTTCTTCTTTTTCTTTCTGACGTCTTGTTTCTTCATCCTCTTTTTCTTTCTGACGTCTTATTTCCTGATCTTCCATTATTTTCTTTAATTCGTTCCTTTCTTCTTGACGCCGTTTTTCTTCCTCCTGGCGTTTTCTTTCTTGCTCTTCTTTATCTACTTGACGTCGCTTTTCTTGTTCTTCTTTCTCCTCTTGACGTTTTTTCTCCTGTTCTTCTTTGTCTTCCTGCCGTTGCTGCGCCATCATTTTTTGGAATTGTTCGAATAAGTCCTGTATTTGTTTATCGGATGCCATACTTCTTGTTGTTACGGGCATACGATGGAATTAAAATAAAATAAATTTAACTGTCACGTCAATATCGGTAATGGAACTTCCCAGACAAATCTCGAAATAGCACGAAAAAGTCTTATCCAGAGTCTTTTGTCACTATCCAGTTCAGAGAATTTAATAATCTCCACTAATGTCCAAATAGAAAAGTTCTAGACATTTTCACGCACTAAATGAGTCTTTTTCAGTGTCTCTATCACTTCTTAGTTCAAAGGATTTAATTATCACACTAATGTCCTAATAAAATGTTCTACAATGTCTCAAAAATGCACTTAAACACTATTTTCCTGTTCGAAAATAACCCTCGAACAATGTCCAGTAAATTAGTCCTGTGTTAGCACTAACTCTCGAGAATACTTCTCGAACACTCCAACACAACTTCAGAGCTCCTCTTGTCATAAAATCCCACTTCTGACACCAATTGTAACGTGTTTCCACCCTTAGGAAACTACCCCTTGCAAAATCCGTGGGTTCCAAAAATTATAACAAGAGATTGTCCACTAACACACTTTATTAAATATTTACTGGATACTTCACAATACTATTGTTAATTTAAATACACTTTACTGACTAAAAATCACAATGTTTATCACTTTGTTTCTCTTTGAACTCTTAACCTCACTTTCTATACTTTCTGAACTTCTGAACTTTCTGAACTACTCGCCGAGAATGCGGTCGGTCTTTTATACCTAAAAATGACAGATCTCGATTGTTCTGTGATGACGCCACCATTCTCTAGAGAATTCCAGATGTCACTTTGGAATCTTCTGGTAGGTTCTTTTTCGAGTAGGTGCAAATACACTACATTCATTCAGACATTCGATCTGTTGAAGTCTGCCTACTTTTTAGTAACATAACCTTAAATTTTAAGGGGTGCAACATATTACAATATATAAAAACACTTAGAAGAAAGAAAGAAAATACAAGAGATAAATGTAGTAAATAAGAGATTGGTATACTAAATTATGTTAATGTGTCATCAAAAAATTCATTAAGGCTGTAATAGGCTTTCTGGAGCAGTATATTTTTTAGTTTTTTGTACATAAGTCCTTTGTTGAGATTTTTAAAGTTGGATGGTATTTTATTGTAGATTTTAATATTATGATAAACATTCTTTTGTATATATGTAGCTGTAGCCTTGATCGGACATAAATTTTCTTTGAAACGTGTGATGTAGTTGTGTTGTTTTTCACAGTGTTGGAAGAAGTCTTTGTTTTCCGTTATAAACTTGACAGCTTCTATAATGAGAATAGAATATAATGTGAGTATTTTTTCTTTGAGAAACACTGGTTTACAAGATTCAGTTTGCTTTAATTTGTATATGGTTCTTACACATCGTTTCTGAAGAATGAAAATTGTATTAACCTCACATGAATTTCCCCAGAATATAATTCCATATTGGATTCTAGAATGTACATAGGCATGGTAAGCTAATTTTGCAGTATCGGTATTTATTGTATTTGTTATTACACGCTGCTGGGCCCTCTCCTATTAAATAGAGATAAAACTCAGAAACAGATTTTTTCAACAAACAATGCAACTGTAAAAGGCAATTGTGTCAATTTGCTAGGATTATCTTAGACGATAATCTAAAATGGAATGCTCATATTGAACATATAAGCAGTAAAATATCCAGCTATATTTTTCTTTTGCGTCAATTAAAGAAATATATAAATGTGCAAACATTGAGATCTGCATATCATGCATTAATAATAATAATAATAATAATAATAATAATCTTTATTATCCATAGACCACATTACAGTAAATGGTATCGGACTCGTCAAATGATTACTTCAAAGAATAAAATACATAAATAAATGAAGGTAATAAAATACTAAAAGTTAGGTACACAAACTACAGCAAGACAAAAAAATAAAAAAAATTAAAAAAAATGAAACAATATCAAAGTCAGGTCATAATTACTGGGACTACATAATTAAACATACATAATAAATACATCATATCTCAAAACTGTGTTTCAAAATATTCCCTTACGCTGTAATATACATTATTTAAAAGTAATTCTTTAACTTCTTTTTTAAATGTTCTTATGCTATTTATTTCTTTTATTGTTTGAGGCAGTTTATTATACAGTTTAATACCCATATATCGTGGACTTTTTTCGAAAACAGACAGTGTATGGACTGGTATTGATGTCATTTTTCTTCCTGGTTTCATAGGCATGATTATAATTATTACATAAAAATTCATGTAAATTCTGCTTAACAAATATGACTATTTCATATATAAATATACTTGGTATTGTTAATATATGTAGTTAATACAATCCCATATTACTTACGGAATAATACTCTGAGGTAACTCCACCCATGCATACAAAATTTTTATATTGCAAAAATGATCGATCAGAATAATTGCAGGCGCAAATTGTTGAGACCATTGCAAACCATTATTTGTCAAATATGGTATGCCTTTTCCGAGTTTATATATTTATTATTCAGTATTGGAAACTCACAAAAATAAAAGTAACTTTTCTACACATTCAGACTGTCACAGCTACGAGACTAGGTCATCTAATCTATTAAAACCGCCTAGGTATCGTCTCACTAAATCTATAAAAAAACTCCCTTGATCTAAGACTGTACAATATAATACCCGAAAATATAAAGCAGCTAGACTATAACAGATTTAAAATAAAACTTAAAAACCACATGTTAAAATACTGCTTCTACTCGGTAGACGAATATGTAAGTTTTCCTATGGAAAACTAAGACACTCCTTCTATCATGAAAGATACTCACAGCATAGTTTTCTATGCTTGTACTCTACTAATTATGTTTGTTTATATATGTGTGTATGTATGTGTTTATATATGTATATATGTATGTATGTATGTGTATATATGTATATATGTATGTATGTGTATATATGTGTGTATATATATATATGTGTATATATATATATATATATGTGTATATATATATATATGTGTATATATATATATATGTGTATATATATGTATGTATATATATATATATATATATATATATATATACATACATATATATACACATATATATACACATATATATATATATATATATATACATACATACATATACATACCATTCTTGTAGATCTGTTTTTTACATTTATTTTATTTGTCTTTATATATATATATTATATTTTTTTAGAGCTGCATATGCTCCATGTGTGTTCAACCACTGTTTTATGATTTTATTTTTACTATAAAGTAAATTGTATTGTAATCTTTAGACTGCATTACTTAAGGTAATTACAGCATACTTGACTTGCTACAAATGTAAACTTGTACATCACGTGGTCAAATAAATGTCTATCTATCTATCTATCTACACTTAAGGCATATGAACATTGTCCAATTTTTTGAGCCAGTATATTTATATGTGGTCTCCAATCTAGTCTTCTATCTAGCTGCACTCCTAGAAATGCTGCATCATTTTTAGATTCTATCAGATGTGATTGCAGTTGGACTGATATATTTGTATAATCTATAAAAGGCTATGAGAAATTTAGAATATTTGTTTTTTCTATATTTAGAAGCATGTTATTTTCTGTGAACCATGTTTTAAGTGTTTCAAGTGTCCTTGTGATATCATCTTTTTGAGAGTCTAGTGAACGATTTGTAAATAGTACAGATGTGTCATCAGCATACATAACTATGTGTTGGTTTACCATTTCAGGCAGGTCATTTGTATATAATATAAATAGGAGAGGACCCAATATAGATCCTTGCGGCACTCCTTTTTGTACTTCTTCCATATTTAAGATTTGCCCTTCATAAATATTTTGAGCAGTACGTTGTTTTCTTCCATATAGGTACGATTTTATCAAGTTGTTAGCGATTCCTCGTATTCCATATTGTTCTAGTTTAACAGTCATTATTTCATAGTTAACGCTATCAAAAGCTTTTGACAGGTCAAGCAACACTGCAGTAGCATTATCTTTTTTGTTTAGTGATTCGAGGGTCTTGCTTAGTAGTTGATAGATTGCTCTGATTGTGGACATTTTTCTCCTAAATCCATTTTGGCTATCAGTGAGTATTTTATATTTGTCTAAGAAATGAATTAGACGTTCATATACAATTTTTTCAAATACTTTGGAGATTATTGGTAGTAAAGAAATGGGCCGGTAGTTTCCAAGACATTTTTTATCACCTTTTTTATGTACAGGCTTTATTATTGATATTTTAAGAAGGTCGGGGAATATTCCAGTATTCAAGCTCAGGTTTATGATGTGGGTTAATGGTTTCGCAATGACGCCTGCAGTGGCTTTTAACAATCTTGTAGGTATTTGGTCTATCTCTACTCCTTTTATGTTTTTCATCCGTTGGATGTAAGTATATATTTGAGTCACAACTTGTCTGTATCCGGTTTATATTTTTGTTTGTTCTGACATTTCCCAACAAACACCGAAGATCGGCCCATCAGTGGGCCATCACTGGGCCAGAAGTTTCATTTCTGGCACAGTGATGGTCCGCTAAAGGGCCAACCTTTTGTGTTTGTAGGGTTTGGACAGGCATTTATAAAAAATGTATTTATTCTGTTGAGTGTTCGTTGCACAGTCTCTTGTTTGATTTTTTTCAATGTCAAACAGGAGAATCTGAGTGGCCTTTCGTTATGGTATTTACAAGGGACCAAATAGCTTTAGTTTCATTTGACGCTTCAGTTATAAACTTTTCATTTCCCATCTTTTTAGCAAGGATAATGACTTTTTTTAGAACACTTGCATAATGTTTGTATGTGCTATAGAACTATTTATAAAATGCCTTGAAAAATCTATTTTGCTGTAACAATATCCTTAATACCATCATAAAGCGACTTGTAGACTAAAAGGGCCCACCCTTATGAAGGTTGTTAAGGCCTTTTTAAATTCCATCATAAAACTCCTTAGTGAGGTATAGTGCTGCTCTTGAAAACCTTGTTCGGGCCGTTTTAAAACCTTTCTTAAAACCTATTTTAAAGCTGTCAGAAGCTTTTCTATTAGCTTCCTGCATTTCTAGAAAACACCTAGAAGGCTACCTTAAAACTGGTTTTTAAAACCATATTAGAACTGAGAAGCTATAAGAATGTCCACGAAGGAATCCAAATAATTTTATTATTGCATTTATTTTTTCTAAACTGATTTAAGCAAACACACCATCAGATTTATTGAAGATAAAATGGAATTTGAAATGTATAAAGCGTAGAGCACTATAATCTCTCTAAGGCCGATTTAAAAGGTAGTAAAAAGCCATCAGGTATGACAAAAAAATTAAAACCAATGGCAGTTTATCGTTAAAACTACATAAGAAATGCCCAAAAAACAAGAGCCCCCTCAGAAATAATAATGATTTTAATATCCATACAAAATTTGCATAGACACACGTAATCAGCAAATTTTAAAAAGTGGGCTGCTTCTCGGTTCCCACGGTAATTTTCAGTCGTTTCTTGTAATTCTACCTTAATTTGCTAACGAAAAAGTGATAATTATTGATAATTATAATTGTACGATTGACCTTGAATATTTGTATATAACAAGAAAAACATGGCCGGCCAACTAAAAACCTAATTGTCATTTTACAGTCCTCTCCAGTGTTGCCAGGTCTAGTGAAAATTTCACTAGATCTGGTGATTTTTTTAAAATCTAGTGATTTAGTGAAAACTTTTATGAAAATGCCCATTTTTAATGATTTTTTAATCATCCAATTTATTGCACTCTACTGGTAGGTAGGCAAACATTAAATTCGAGTTGCGATCCATTTAATACAGAACTGTTCACGTTAATCACTACCACGGTCAGTAAACTCTACGGTTACCTCGATCAGCAACTCTTAGACGAGAGAGACGCGCAGAGCGGGGAATCGAATGAAAGAGACAGACATATCTGATTTCCGTGCATAAGACACAGACAAAGATGCCTGTAGTGTCTACAACTGACGTAGGCTGTAGACCCTAACAGAATATCTTTCATTCGATTCGCCGCTCCGCGCGTCTCTCTCGTCTAAAAGCTGCTAGTTGAGGTAACTGTATAGTTTATTGACCGTGAATCGCTACACTCGAATAGCCTGGGCTCGTTGCCCTCTAGCGTCTCGTAGACAAACAGTACTTTCTAGTTACAAACCATTTAATACAATACAGAGTACGAAGTCTGGCAACGAAATAATCAGATAGAGGACGCTCAAAGCTATGCTGTGCTCAGAGAGCTCACGAAAATTACGTGTCCTACAGACACTGCAACTTTTGAAAATTAAAGATGAGACCTTTAATTTCAAATCTAGTGAAATTTTAGTAAGATTTAGTAACTTTTTGAAGCGTCGTCTGATAACTTTTAAAATTTTGATCTGACAACACTGGTCCTCTCATTAAACTATATATTCTAATAATGGTAATGACCTAGAACATTTACTCTAAATGAAGCCCTTTTAGTCTTTTTGTATACTATCACAAAAAATCCCTTCCTTACAAAATGCAAATGCACTTGGCGAAGATCACGTGGACTTGATAAAAGCTGCAATAAAACGTTTGGGACGTTGACATTTGATACAAAAAACTTAAAACTTAACCTCAAAATAATTTGTATGTGTGTGTGTGTTTTAACAGTCCTTTTAAAATGGCCACTCTTTTTTATTTTCTTCCACCTTTCCAAAAAAGACTTAATTACACATCAGTTAGTCGTGAAATGCTTTTAATTAACACACACACGCACACATGCATCAGCGACACTTCAGGAAGACATATTGTTTATTATTTTTATAATAAATGTTTTATTGAGGTTTTGGAAAGTATTTTATGGAATTAAAATTTGCCTTTTAGATTTATAGAGGCCTTTTTTTCTTCATAACAGTTTCATCACAACATTTATCAAGGATGTTTTAAGAGTCTAGTTTTGTAATGGCCTTTAATAAGTACTAATAGGCATTGAAAATGTCTAGTTTTAAAAGATTTAAAGCCTCTTTAAATCTAAATGGAATTTAAGACGTTCATAAAACTAATTAGCTTTATGGAGAGTTTTATGTAGGTTATGATAAATCCATTACAAATACATATTATCCTAGAAGCAAATTAGCTTTATAATTAGGTCTTACAAAATGCTTTAAAACTTACTATTAAGAGCAAGTATACTTGAAGCCTAAAAGGCCTTAACTACATCATCAATAAAGCACATGACTATTTCCTAACCCTGACAAACCTTTCTTAAAACCTCCTCAAGTCCAAATGACTTTTAAATTGTTCCTTGGGATACATTCTTCGTTTCTCTTTGCAGGAAGTTCGTATTCCTGAGTCTTTTGGATTTAATTACCTTTATGTTGAAGATCTGAAACATCAAGTTGGTGCATATTGTATTAAATAAGTTGTAGGCTACATTTGCATCATTGCTCAAATATATGTGATCCCAGTCATGTTTTTTTAATTCTTCTACGAAGTGTTGAATTTTTTGTTTTGAAAAACATTTGCATATGAAGTTGATTTGGGTATTTATTTTGTTTGTTTCAGGTATTGTTAGAAGCTGACCATGGTGGTCAGATAGGGAGGTTGAAATGACTTCACCCTGTATGTTAGTGGGCTTGTTTATAAAAATGTTGTCGATAAGTGTCATAGTTGTTGGTGTTTCTCTGGTGGGTTTAAATATTGTTTGTTTTAATTCATAGCCATTTAGTAGATCTTTAAAATCGTTTGCATCTCTGCTGTTTGAAAATAAGTCAATGTTAAAGTCTCCGCAAAGAACAACTGTATTCTTTAGCATTTTATTTTTTAGTATATTTAACATATCTATAAGAGTATCATAAAATATATTTATATTTCCTTGTGGTGGTCTATAGATGCAGATAACAATTATCTTATAATCATTAATCTGTATACATGTGGATTCGATTGTACCTTCGATACTCATTTGTTTTATATCTGTTCGTTCAATATAGTTGACTTCCAGTGGCGGCTGGAAAATTTCAATATTTTTTTTTCTCGTCTATGGCGCATGGGACCCATACGAAATTTGGGAAATAACATCTAGAGAAGCACTTCTCTAATGACCCCTAAAAAATTTTGAAAAAGCAGTTTGCGAAGAAAATTTTTGAAAATTCGTTAGCCTCCCCTGGGTCTAGGAGCTCCTGTTTATTTTTATTTTTTTTTGTCATATGCATTTGACTTTTCATAAAAATACAACAACAGATTTTGGAGTTTATGAAAATATTTTCATTACTAACTGAAATACAATGAACTGAAATTTTGTAATTTACAATTTAACAAATTACAATATTTCAATTCGTTGTATCTCAGTTAGTAATGAAAATATTTTCATAGACTCCAAAATCTGTTGTTATATTTTTATGAAAAGTCAAATGCATATGACAAAAAAAAATAAAAATAAACAGGAGCTCCTAGACCCAGGGGAGGCTAACGAATTTTCAAAAATTTTTTCGCAAACTGCTTTTTCAAAATTTTTTAGGGGTCATTAGAGAAGTGCTTCTCTAGATGTTATTTCCCAAATTTCGTATGGGTCCCATGCGCCATAGACGAGAAAATAAATATTGAAATTTCACCAGCCGCCGCTGTTGACTTCCTTTATAATATAAATACATGAACCTCCATATGCCTGATTACTTCTAGTCCGACAAGTTGCTAGTTTATATCCTTCTAGTTTCATAAACGATTCAGTTCCTTTAAATAGCTGTAAAAGGTAATTACAGTAGTAAATAAAAAATAGACACGTCAATATTTTTATTTTAAAATAAACGAAACAAAATAAAACAAAAATATATGTCAAGATATATTACCTTTCCGTTTCACAAAAATATGCTAGATACAGAGTGACACCCATTATGAAAGCGGGGTATGTCTCTAAAACTTTTATTTGGTGACCAATTGAAACTATTTTTTTCTAAATGACAGAGCCTCAATATAACTCTACTATGGTGTTAAGTTTCAGAATGAAATTTCAAATTTCAAAGCTTACTTCGAATTTTTTTCAAAGCCAAAAATCCAAAAAAGCATTAGCAATTTTTCTTATCTCTAATCTGACTATGCCACTACATTTTTAGGATACTTTCAAATGGGCGTGACCGAAATTTAAAAAAAATATATCAGTTTATTACAGAAATATAGCATAATTAAATTTTATATTGTAGAATTTTTAATCAGTATGGTGTTGTATCTAAACCCGTTCTAAAGAATGATAATTTACAACAAAGATAGACATTCCGTTCGCTACAAAAAATGATCAGTCTGGACTTTTTGCTTGTGCTTTGTCAGTATAGGTGCAGGGAAGGAGGATGAACATGGCTTACTATGTCCTGGCGGTGGAGGTGGTCATGTGACCGTAAATTCTAATTGAAATTCCACATCGATGTTTTGTTGAGACTTAGCTCTTGTGATGCACTCTTGCAATGTGATATATGTTACCAGTCGTCGAGAAATACCATTGCCAGCATTTTCTGTCATCAGGTTCGGCCCTAGGCCGAACCGTTAGCCGTTTCACCGATTTCCAGGAGTTGGGCTTATGGCCGAACCTGACGACAGAAAACATTGGCAAAGGAATTTTTAGATTGTTCTCAGCACCTGGTAACATATATCACATCGCAAGAAAAGTCTCAACGAAGCATCAACGTGGTATTTCACTTAGAATTTACCAGGTCACATGCATGACCACTTCCACCGCCCGGACATAGTAAGCCTTGTTCACCAGAAAAAAATTGTATCCATTCTGGCGATGACCGATCCTTGCAAAACTCATGAAGCATCCTACACCAATTTTTCCATTTTATATTGATTAAACAGATGTTGGTGATATAAATACCCAGAGAACTTAAAAACTCATTAAATATAGCTATAGAGGGTAATTACGATGGTATATAAAAAATAGTAGACTGGATATCATCAATATTTCTATTATTTTAAAATAAATGAAACAAAATAGAACAAAAATATATACAATGTGTCCACAGCAAAGCGGTATTATAGGTGTAAATAACATTTTTTTTTTGGATTAGAAACACAGTTTTTTGTATTCTGCTCTTGCTTCACCCAAAAACTATTTTTAGTATCTTGGACTTTAAAAAATTTATAGAGGGCGCTGGTAACAGCTTAAAAATAAAAATCGCATCAGGTAAAGTGCCTTTTCTGTGCGAAATGTTGAAAAATTTTATTAGAAAAACTTGCTCAGAATTAAAAAATATGACGTACCAAATTACAGAACTAAAAACATTTTTTTTATTTATAAAATTTTATTTTTTTTTAATATTATAAAAAATGTAATGATAATTTAAATTCACTTATTCTACCCATGTTCCTCCATTTTCAGCACATATCTCAACTCTGTTCTTAAATTCTTTGTAGCTATTTTGAATGGTTTGGAGGTCAATTGAATTTATAGCATTTATAGCTTTCAATACATTTACATCCGTTGTTAAATCATAGGAATAAACAATTTGCTTCAGATGACCCCCATAAATAAAAATCGCAAATAGTCAGGCGATCTGGGTGGATACGTAAAGGATCCAAATCATCCAATCCACTTTTCTGCAAAATTATTATTCAGCCAATTCCTTTCTATTTGTGTGCTGCGGGCTGAACAATCATTTTGCTGAAAATACAAACGTGCTCTTTCGTCCAGTGGTAAGGTATGTAAATGTTCATGAAAAAATGTTTCCAGTAGATTTAAAGAGTTATTCTGATTCAATTTACCGTCAATGAAGTATGGTCCTATTATACCATTGTAGGATATTGCACACCAAACATTATCTCTTTTAGAATATTGACTACCTGTAACAATTCTAAAATTTGGGTTTGTATCGCTCCAGTAGCGGCAATTCTGACTAGACACAACACCATTGATGAGTTGCTTCATCAGAGAAAATGATGTCGATGAAAAAACCAGTCTTCTGCAAATTCTATAATATTAAAAAAAAATGTTTTTAGTTCTGTAATTTGGTTCGTCATATTTTTTAATTCTGAGCAAGTTTTTCTAATAAAATTTTTCAATATTTCGCACAGAAAAGGCACTTTACCTGATGCGGTTTTTATTTTTAAGCTGTTACCAGCGCCCTCTATACATTTTTTAAAGTCTAAGATACTAAAAATAGTTTTTGGGTAAAACAAGAGCAGAATACAAAGAATTGTGTTTGTAATCCAAAAAAAATTGTCATTTACACCTATAATACCGCTTTGCCGTGGACACATTGTATATCAAGGGATATTATTTAGGTATAAAACAATTCACTAATTTTACTTTACATTTTATCCAGTAGTTTTGTACGTTTAAGAATCTTGCTTTCTATTTCACAAAAATATACTAGATACAGAGTGACCCATTTGAAAGTGGGAGCACTCTCTAAAATTTTTATTTGTTGGCCAGTTTAAACTAATTTTTCTAAATGATAGAGCTTCAATAACTTCACTGTGATGTCAAGTTTCACAATGAATTTAAAATTTCAAGGCTTGCTTCGAAAACGGCCCAATTATGAGCGAAAGTTAGTAGCAATTTAGTTTTGCGATATGTTGTGAACTTTACTTTCTAATACAATAATAATATAATAAAAAAGTGCTTCTACCCTTCACCGTGTATAAAAATCAAAAAAATATATTATTGAGAAAATCGCTCAGTAGCACATTTTTAAATTATATTTTATGATTTTTATGCAGGGTGAAGAGTAGAATTTTTTTATTATATTATTATTGTATGTTTTAAAATGTTTTCTTAACCACTTCTCAAGTCACTGAAGTAACTCCTTGAAAATCTAGAATGAATTTGTGTTAGGTAAAGAGAAACGAGGCCCTACAGCTTATAGTGGAGTCCGAACCACTTCTTGGGGATAATTGTATATTTAAAATTATTTCGCGATGAGCAGGGATTGAACCTGCTTCGCTAGGTACGCCAGTATGCAAGCTAGACGCGCTAAACCACTGAGCTACCATCCCCGTATTAAAAATTATTATTGTATAAAATTCACAATATATCGCAAAACTAACTTACTACTAGCTCTTGGTCATAATTGGGCCGTTCTTCTATAGAAAGTGTACCTCCTCCTTTTTATATTTTATGGAGTTACTACACCTTAAAATTTTATAAATTAAAAACCAATCTAAAAAGGGGGATTTTTGTCTGTAGAGCTTCTTGGTTTTGATAGCCATGCCCCAAAGTATAGTTTGGGTTCCATGATTCAATATTGTGATATAGTTAACCTAAAAAACTGTTAAAAATGTATCCGATTTTTTGCCGCTCTGACAAAAGTAAATTGGTAAAAAAAACACTTGTTTAGCCGAAAAGTCGAGAACATTTTTATATAAAAGCTGTCCATTTTATCAGGGCCGTCGGGGATATCTTGCTTAATATCACAAAAAATTATTTATACAAAAATTGTGTCAATTTTTACTAGCTACACAATTGTTTAAAAATATTTGAAATCCATACTAAAATTGTCATGACAGAAAATCTCGAAAATGCGAAATATGTCAAGTCCGATATCTCCATTATTTGAAGGGCTACAAATAAACTTCTAAGACGAATTTTTTTTTTCAAAATAAAGTAATTTAATGAGGTATTATTCTTTTTAGAATCGCTGGATTTCAAAATTTACTTTTTAGGGTGTTAAAAAATAAAGGGGGAAAATATTTTATTTACTGCCGCTATTTCCCACTTGTTTAGTATTCATTTTTTAATACCCTAAAGAGTAAATTTCCAAATGTAGCGAATTTCAAAAAAAATTAGAAAATATCTCGTTAAGAGATATGATTCTGTAAAATTGTCATAGAAGTTTTTTGTAGCGTTTCAAATAACGGAGATATCTGCCCTGCTAGACATATTTTGCATTTTCTAGATTTTCCATCGTAACACTTAAAGTAGGTCATGGCTTTAAAAGATTTTGAACCCATTCTGTAGCTCTTAAAAATGGACACAATTGATGTTAAGCGAGATATCCTCGACGGTCCTGATGAAATGGACAGCCTGTATATAAAAATGTTTCAAACTGTTTTTGGCTAAACAAGTATTTTTTTCTGTTACTTGGGGACCACAACAACTTTTTGATAGGTACAATCAATTCACTTTATGTACAAAATATGTACATTACAAAATCATGAGCTAAATGAATAGTCAAAAAAAATTCACACCTACAAACACATATTTCGTAACTGAAAAGAAAAACCACTTTTGATAACCACTGCTAGTGTTTTCATTGAAATATCTAATATCTTCTTTATAATCTACAATATCTAACACTCTTTTACAATTTGTGAGACTACAAGCGATTCCTCTATTTATTAGCTTATTAATAATATTATCGGTGTAGGTATCACAAGGGGACACTGTCTCTTTTTACCGAGTTATTTTATTTCATGTATTGACATAAAATCTGCCTGAGGGTTTATTCCACATAATTTTTTTCTGATGTACAGGACATTTATTCCTGTGTTTTTCCTGGACCAGCTATATGAAAAATACTCTACTATTGAGAAAATACATGACATTTTCAAAATACTAACCTGTAACTAATAAATATTTTAAAGAATATCATAAAGCCCCAATATGTTTACAGGCAGAGCAATAACCGGTGCCCGCTGTGGACACGAACAGGATGACTTATTTCAAAAAAAGAAACATTCTTCTTAAAAATAATTTCCAAGTTATAATCAACTGACTTTTTTGCCTAGCACAATACTTGCTTGTATAATATATTAAGTAAATAATTTTTAAAAGCCACTGTATATTTGATGAACAACTTCATAGCCAATATTCTTCCTTTCTTTTTCCCCTTTTTTGCCTTATTTCTAGTGAAAAAAATCTTCTATGCAATTATAATTTATAACTTTTTCACCTTTCAATTTATTTAAAGGCTGAAATAAATTTGTGTCTGGAAAAGATATGGGATTCTTTTGGCCTCTGTCTGTGTAATCTCAACAAAGATTCATTTAATATTTTTTGTTTCCACAAAATTAAGCTGCAGAAATAAAAAGTATAAGGTTAGATAAAAAATATGTATACTTGCCACCTTTCAAGTTGTTTATTTTGCCTGTAGTCTGAGAATCAAGCAAAGTTAACTCTTTTTTCAGTTGTAAAATATCCATATTTGCTAATTTTAGCTTTTAGAAACAAAAAATTTAAATCGATTGACGGTCACTAAACTGCAGCAAACAGCTGATTGAAAAGAAGGGTTAGAGTAAACCAAACCAAAGTTCGATTGAAGCGCCACTAACGGAAAGTTTTTAAACTATAGTTATTTGCAATTCAAGAGGTCCGCGCTTCGGTTCCACCGCATTTAGTTTTTTTTTTTGTTAAATTTGTTTAGAACATGGTATATAAGCATAATTTAATGTTTTAACATTTTTGTAGAAATATGTTTTTTAAAAAAGATGGCAAAAATGCTCCCGTGTTTGGATATCCGTGGGCAAACTGAACAAGATAACCCATGGATATCGATTCTATTACATCCGTAGGATATAGATATTTTGTACACCTATAGGATACCGACATCCCGTCGGGATATCCGTAGGCAATCAGTTGTGGATATCCATAGGATATCCATAATTTGGATCTCTACAGGATATTAATATCCAGTCAGGTCATCCCTGGGATGACCTAGGGATATGTCTATGGGATATCCCAAATCTGGGACAACGGGACTATAATAGGATATTCTCAGGATATCATGTGCTGTCTGGGAAAACTTACCATATGAAAGCAAGTGTACTTGAAGCCTAAAAAGCCTTAACTATAACATCAATAAAGCACAAGACTATTTCCTAACACTGACAAACCTTTCTTAAAACCTCCTCAAGTCCAAACGACTTTTAAATTGTTCCTTGTTCCTATTATGTCGATAAAAATATTTTAAAAATGGCAACATTCCTGTTCGGTACGGTACGCTCCTTTATAATATTGTTACCAATAATACACCCCAATATTTATCTGCCCTTCTTGAACGCAGGTCTAATACTTTCATAATATTAGTAAATTTGAGAGTTACTTTTCTTATCTTGCACCTAAATTGTTAAACAAGCATCTTAGTATATTTATGTCAACAAATTCTATATTTCAATTCAAAAATAAACTCAGGAAAGAACTACTAGACCAACAGAAAAACATGTTACCGTAATTTACCCTTATATCATTTGTTTATAGCAACTATAAGTGCTACCTGCCTATATTTTCACTCGGGGGAAGTTGCAATAACGATACTTTCGATACTTCCTCCCATTTGATTTGTATATTGTATATATGATATTGCTTGAAATCTGATACATCTATGTATTAGAACGAGATCTGGAACTAGATTATATTTTGATCTTATTCCATTAAAGAGTGTGGGGGTAAATAGACAAAGGAAACATAAAATTGGAATTTAGTGTACGTACCATTTTAAAGGGTTTAAAAAAATAAAATCGAGATTTAATGTGTGTACAAGAACCAAGGGCTTCAAAGTTTTTTTTGGCATCAGTCGCCACTACCATATCGATTCTACTATTAATGTAGTGTTAATATAACAATTTATTTACTTATTCAATACCTAAACTCTCAAATTTATTCGTATTAACTATTTTAGACTTCATTGGGAAACACATTGGAAATATAATCAATTTGTTGAACTCTCAGAAAAGTGGTAACATATGTGCGAAAATATGGCCTATTGATCTTTTCGGCTTGAAGAGTTTTCAGCAAGAGGTGTCAGAAAACTTACCTCGCTTGTGGCTGCTAAGCGTTCATAGCGACGTCGCTTTTTAATCCTTCGATGTCGACTCTTCCTATCTTTGCGATTTTGACTGTGAGACAGTCATAAAGCATGCCTGCACTGTTTTCATGTAGAATAATTATTATATAATAGATTTAAGATAAGATAAGATAATTTATTGATGTTATTTACACAATATAATGTATTTACACAAGTCAACACAGTAGAAAAATTTTAATCCAATTCTAAAATAAAATTCGGTAAAAGACAAACAATGTTTTTAGACAGACATACAGACTAAATCTAAATGCATGTATGTTATATAATATTACACGCTATCTTATTGCGACTTAGCCATAATAAACCTTCACAGGTATATCGTATTTCACGATAACAGCTTCTCTTATTAATTGCTTATCTTCAAGATATCATATTACACCTTTGTTTCTCATAACTTGTGCAGACTGCAGAACTGCAATTCCTTTGTTATATATTTTGCTTACTCAGGTTCTGTATGTTATAAATATGACTAAACACGCTTTGTTGAATCAGTTATTAAACTCACTTAGAATGAAACACTTCTAATTATTGTAATATTCCTTCTCCAAGAGCCAACGTTGGCTCCATTAAATAAATAAACCTTTTTTAAAAAGTCATTCATGTGAACCGTGATCTAACATTGGCGCAGTCGGTAGGATCCGTAAACATCATCAGAACAAGAAGCCTAACTGGTAGTGAAGCGTAAGAGAACAAGGAGAACATCTTCAGAAGGTGCCTAACTAGTGCGTGTACATCTATTAGAACAAGGAGACCTTCCTCACTGGTGGTGGCGGATCCCAATCCCTTGACGGACGAAGAACCTACCCATGGAAACGAAACTAACGTAAGTCATTTAAGAATCATCTCGTACCATTTTTACTATTTTATTATTTTTCGCAACTTATTTTATTAAAAGTGTATTATACTGCTAATACACTCGGCGCACAAAGCCAGTTCTCTTGTCAAAGTGAATCCATTCCTTTACAAACGCAACGAAACAAGTTCATTTAATTTTAAGTTTATTTATTTTCGTATTATACTGCTAATACGAAACATTGTGTATTATACAGCTAATATACAATCCATTTACGCACGCAACGTAACAAGCTAATTTTAATTTAATTTATCGTATCATACCGCTGATACGCAACCAATTTTTGTCCAAGTAATTTCTAAATACAAAAAGCAAAATGCCAGATAGAGCTCAACCAGAGCCAGTTCAACCAGTGCCACCGGCACCAGCCGAACAACAACAACAACAACTACAACAACAACTACAACAACAACAGCAACCAGAGCAAATTGAGCCTTACAAGCTCTCTGAGATATTCTCTTTAATACCTGAATTTGATGGCAATGCCATAAATTTACAAACATTCTTATATTCCTGTCATTGCTCCCAAAGCATGGCAATTGGAGATCAAAAAATTCTTTTGACCGTCCACATAAAAAATAAGTTAAAAGGCAAAGCTGCCGAATTAATAAATTCGCGTAATCCTGGCACCTGGCCAGAAATCAAAGCACTATTGGAGACCCACTTTGGGGATTCCAGAGTTCTAACGGCCCTAATTCAGGACCTGCAGCGCATTCACCAATTGCCAGGTGAATCCGCCCTAACATTTGTTTCGCGTTTACAAACGCACAATGCAAAAATGCACGCTGCAGTGCAAAAGCAAAACTTAACATCGACGCAAAGAACCGCACAATCCGACCTCATCGAAACAATGACTTTAAATAATTTACTAACGGGCTTAGAACCAAACTTAGGCCGCATCATACGTGCCAGCAACCCTCCAAACATATTGAAAGCTGTAAGTAGAATTCGTAGAGAGCTACAACTCTCTTATTTCGAGCAACAGAAATTTCCGAAAAATAGTCCGGTCAAAAATCCCGCTTTACAACAAAAACGACCAACTTCAAATTTCCAACAAAAATTCTGTTCATTTTGCAAGCGCAATGGACATGTAATAAACGAATGTCGTACAAGGCAACAGCAACTGTCTATGCCATCGACATCAAATTTCCAGAGACCAAATTATCAAGGAAACCCAAATTTCCAAAATTTCTCTCAAAACAATCAATTTGGTCAGAGGACATTCCCTCAAAACCAACCTAATCAACCTCAAAATAGGCCCTCAGCTATAAGGCCGAATCCAAACTTTAACCAACAAAGACCGTCAGCTATTCAACCTAACCCGAATTTTAACCGCTTTAACCAGCAAAAAGCTCATCATTTAAATTACGAACCTTACGATAACTATGCCGATCAATTTAATCAATACAATGACTGATGATAATCGGGTGAATCGATTATCAAAATGTAAGTGACAGTTATGAAAATTACGATTTAGAAAACGCTCAAAGCTTTTCAGAGAATTATACAGCTAATTCCCCATATGAACAGTACGAGAATTATACTGCTAATTCTCAAACGCCACAGGAGGATTATACTGTTAATCCTCAGGATTTTCGATTAGATCCGGAGTACCCCACGGATACTCCAACACAACGAACAGACCAATTCGACCAAATAACAAATCAAATACGAACGATGAATCTCAACGACAGTTTCGACCCGTCGCTGAACTTCCCGGAACAAGGGTTCATGTAGAAACGCTATCACACTCACTGTTGACCGTAAATTCAAAAAATCTATACTACATTAAAGACATCACAAACAAATTCAAAATTCTAATCGATACTGGCGCAGGTATCTCTATCTTTAAACCAAAAACAGCGGAAAATTACAAACGAAGATTTTCAGAAAACGTAATTATACAAGGTATAACCGATCAGAAAATTACTATTAGTGAATCTGTTCTTATACCCTTTACGGATAACGATCCACATAAAGTTTACATCTACGACCTAGATATCAGTTTTGATGGACTGATAGGAGCTGACTTCCTAGAGCATTATCATTGTATCGTCGACATAAGAAATAAACGATTAATAACCAATTTTAAAACGGTCCCACTTTTCAAAGTAACCGACGATTCGTCGAAACCCGAATACGACAAAATCCAATCAAACCACAACCCTAATCAAAATAAGATCCAAATTGACGGCCGTACCGAAAAAATTTATAAACTAAAATGTAACCTTAAAAACACTGACGCTATTTTGCAAGCGCAAGAGAATGAAAAAGTCCGTTTACCTAATGCTCTTGTTAAAGTAAACGAAAACGGAGAATTTTTAACAACAATAATCAATGCTAATGTCATCCCGAAGACTGTCGACTTTTCCAAATTAAATTTAGAACCTTTACAAAAATTTAAGTCAATTTTTAACTTAAACACGCAAAATTCTGACCAACAACTAACGACGGACAGATCCTTTGAAATCAGGAACGAATTGCGCTTGGATCATCTAAACGAAGAAGAGGCCGAAATAGTAACGCAGCTTTGTTTAGACTTTCAAGATATATTCTATTTAGAAGGAGACAATTTGACCTTTACTAATGAAATCAAACACCCTATTGACACCGAAAATTCCCGACCGATATTCACTAAATCGTATCGATATCCTCAGGTCCATAAAGAAGAAGTTAAGTCACAAGTATCGAAAATGTTAAGTCAAGGTATTATTCAACCCTCAATCTCACCTTGGTCCTCTCCTGTCTGGGTAGTTCCCAAAAAACTGGACGCTTCTGGTAAACAGAAATGGCGCGTCGTAGTCGACTACCGCAAACTCAACGAGGTTACAATTGGTGACAAATATCCTCTGCCCAACATTTCCGATCTTTTAGACCAACTTGGCAAATGCCAATATTTCACAACCTTAGACTTGGCTTCTGGTTTCCACCAAATCGAAATTAATCCCGCAGATATTCAAAAGACTGCTTTCACAGTTGAGAACGGTCATTATGAATTCGTGCGAATGCCATTTGGACTCAAAAATGCTCCCTCAACCTTTCAAAGAGTTATGGATAACATCCTGTTAGGTATTCAAAATGAACGATGTCTTGTCTACATGGACGATATTATTATTTACTCCCCTACAATTCACGAACACATTTCCCGTCTAACTGAAGTCTTTAAACGCCTTCAAAAAGCCAACCTCAAAATTCAACCAGACAAATGCGAGTTTCTCCGCAAGGAAGTCGCTTATTTAGGACATCTCATTACAAAAGACGGCGTAAAACCAAACCCTTCGAAAGTTGACGCTATCTTAAATTTTCCTCAACCGAAAAATCCAAAAGAAATTAAATCATTTCTAGGCTTAGCCGGATATTATAGGCGCTTTATCCCTAATTTCTCCAAGATAACCAAACCCCTAACAAAACTACTACAAAAAGACATACCATTTCTTTTCGACAATGATTGTGTAAATTCTTTTCAAAATTTGAAACAAACATTAACAACAACTCCGATATTAATTTACCCTAATTTTGATGAACCTTTCATTCTAACCACTGATGCGAGCGCATTTGCCGTCGGCTCGGTGCTGAGCCAGGGGCCCATTGGCAAAGATTTACCCATTGCCTATGCTTCTAGAACCTTGTGCAGTGCAGAAACTAAATATTCAACGATTGAACGCGAGCTTTTATCGATAGTATGGAGTGTAAAGCACTTTAGACCATATCTGTATGGTAGAAAGTTCAAGCTTGTCACCGACCATAGACCACTCACCTGGCTATTCTCTATAAAAGATCCAGGAAGTAGACTTGCCCGTTGGCGACTCAAATTAGAAGAGTACGACTATGAAATAATTTATAAACCCGGTAAAATCAATAAGAACGCGGACGCACTTTCCAGAATCAAAATTAATCATTTTTCCGAATGTTCAAAATTCTATTCAAAAGTTCTAGCCGCGAATGACGAAGAGTCAGACGACGACGAAAACCCAGACGATAACAACGAAATCACTAACGAACAAATTTCCCGAGAATTTGAAACTTTCACCAACCTATATAAAACAACATCTTTAATTGACTATTCGAAAATCAAAGCCTCGAACAAACAACTTTTGTATCGAGAACATAAAGATATTATAACCTTCTTCCAACAAAATAACTTACAAGACCTACATCACAAAATTATTGAGGATATATTCGAAGAAAACCCCAAATTTCATAACGATAAAATCAATATTGTATCGAGCAAAACAGTCAGACATAGGAGATATTTTATCATTCCCCTACCGTTTGATATCGAATCCGTAATTGAACATTTATTTTTGGTATTATTTAAAAACCAAGATGTTCTAGATCTCTCTAAGACATACTTTGTCGAAAATAACTTAGACCTCCCTATTCTTGAAATCCTATCATTCATTTTTGCGGAAAAAGACTTAAAAGTAGTAATTTGTCAAGATATCGTCAGAACTGCCGACGAAGATGAAATTCCAATTATATTGGAGCAAAATCATTTTGGTAAAAATAATCTACACCGTGGAATAAATGAAACGATTCGAAGAATTAGAGAAAAATACACTTGGCAAGGTCTAACTAAAGACGTTGAAAATTTTATAAAAAATTGCGAAACTTGCCAAAAGACTAAAGTATGCCGGAAAAACCTTAACAACCCTCTAGTAGTCACAGAAACCCCAAGAACACCATTCGAAAGAATTAATATCGATTTATTTGAATTCCCAACTCGAAATTACGCTTTAACTATTCGCGACGAGTTAACTAAATTTACACAAGCCTATGCAGTCCCGGACAAATCCGCAAAATCCGTCGTAAATACCTTGTTGTTATACTTTCAACATTACGGCACACCGCTAAGAATCCATTGCGATTACGGTGGCGAATTTGACAACCGTTTGCTCAAAGATCTCTGCACCCTCTACGACATAAAACTGACGTATTCAAGCGTAGGACATCCCCAATCGAACGGATCCATAGAAAGATTTCATGCTACTCTAACTGAAATGATAAGAATTCATAAAACTGAAAATCCGAATGAACATCCTTTCACAATTTTACCATATGCAGTAATATGCTATAACAATTCAGTAAATAAAACACACGGTTTCACCCCATACGAACTTGTATTTGGACATACGTCCAACAGACCACCTGAAACTTTGTATAACCAAAAAGAGTTAATAACCAAATACGTTAGGGATTTAAACAACAGAATATCTCACTACTATAAAATAGCCCGTAGTCGAACGCAAGCTCAAAAGGAGAAAGCGAAAGTTCGCTTTGATAGAAATGTTCTCCAAAAACGACCCGAATACAAAATAGGTGACTTAGTTTACGTAAAAGAATCACAAATCAAAAACAAATTGCAAAACAAATTTAACGGTCCTTTTAAAATAAAAGAAATTTTTCAAAATTCTGCTACCTTATTAAACCTCGAAACGAAACAAGAAACCAAAGTAAATTTTGATAGAATGAAACCATATACTGAAAATTAAATTTATTTTCAGGTTTCTCCTGCTGTTCGGATCAGCACTCTGTCAATACAAAATTATCCCAATCAATAACACCGTTGGTGTATACTACCACCAAGACACGGACATCGTGGTGACAAATGACAAATGGACTCTACTAGTGCATAAAAACATTTCATCCCTCAAACTAGCTTTTGACAAAAATCAAAATATCTTAGACAGAATCCTGTACACTCTCCATAATGGTGATCATAAGTCAATTATTTTTACGAGTGAAATTAAAACAGACTTTAACCTTTTAACACAAATATCCAACTCTATAAAAATGAAATTTGACGAAATCTTTTCAGATACAAAAAGATATAAACGAGGAATACTTAACGGTATCGGTACAATATTCAAATCCATAACTGATAACCTAGATGCTGAAGATGGCCAGTACTATACTAATTGTATAAATAAACTAAATAATGACGAACATCAATTGGAAAACTTAATCAAAAATCAAATTTCAGTTACAACTTCTGTTATTAAAAACTTCAACTCGACTATACAAAAATTACAAATTGACGAGGAAACCTTTAACAAAGATCTCGAAGAAATAGAACACACAATTCAAACAATGACTCAAGCTATCGAGGCTGCTCACATAAAACTAAAATTTTTATACATTTCCGAACAATTAATGGCAAGCTATTTGTATATCGAAGATAATTTAAACGACATTCTAAATTCAATAACATTTGCCAGACTAGGAATCATTCACACGTCAATCATAACCCCTAATCATTTGGTAACAGCATTACAAGAAATTTCACAGAGCTTACGAAGGAACAATTTGCCTCTCCCCATTAAATTATCGGCAGTTGCTAAGTATTTGGATATTATTGAATTACAAGCGTTTCAAATGGATTCTAACTTAGTATTTGTTTTAACAATACCACTTGTTGAACCCCAAAATTATAACACCTATCGCCTATATCCTATCCCGATACTTGATAACAGAACTGGTCTACATCACATTTTATCTATTTCACAAAAATATATCGCGAGAGATGATGATTCTTTGATGTTCATACCTATACAAAATTTGAAAGAATGCAAACCACTTTATTTTGGAACCAAACTATGTTCGAACCTGTTTGCCTATCCTATCGACCAAAATGCCATATGTGAAGCCAGAATACTAAAGCCATTGCCAAAACTTCCAGAGAACTGTCAAACTTCCTTCATTATTAGTCAGGGATACAACGTCCAAGAACTTGAAGACAACACATTGCTAGTAATTAATTCCGAACCACTTCACATTACCATCAACTGTCCAAAGAGAGAATCCACAACAGAGTTAATCAACAAAAATTCCATCATCAAACTACAACCAGGATGTTACGCCTATGCAGGCATTACTAGAATACAAGCCAGTGCCAAAGACTTTTCCGAAATTAAGGACAATTCACATCCTATCCAAATTCCTTTTGAATGCTGTAATCACATGCCCGACAAAATCGAAATTCCAAAATTAAAACCTCTCAAATTAAACAATCTCGACGTAGAAGACCTAGATATTGCTAAAAACAAATTGGACCAATATTCCAAAGACTTGGATGACCTCATAAATGAACCTTTTGTGACCAAACACATATCTTGGTTCACATATTTCATAATCACTCTCATCATCCTATTAGTTCTACTTTACATAACTTGTAAATGCAGAAGAAGAAGATGTGGAGCATTGCGAATCCAACCCTCAACGGATAACCCTCCTTCACCTCCTTCAGAGCGAAGCAGAGTATTTACCAAATTTCCTAGACTGATCCCTCCAAGAAAGCGACCCGGTATTAGACCTCAAGAAGAAGAGGACATCGAGTTAACATAGACTTTCATGTGGAGTTTTACCCTTGTCTATTAATTTAGACTATTGTATTTTATCCTTATTACATTATGTAATGTTTTATTATCGCTTACCAATTTTAACTTTTACATTATTTTATTATTTTGCTTTGTATTCATTCAACATTGTTTCAATTTATTTTTGCATTATATTCATTTAACGTTTTAACAATTTTCAAAAGTTGCTGCATAACATCAACTTTTTTATTAAGGGGGAAGTTGTTATATAATATTACACGCTATCTTATTGCGACTTAGCCATAATAAACCTTCACAGGTATATCGTATTTCACGATAACAGCTTCTCTTATTAATTGCTTATCTTCAAGATATCATATTACACCTTTGTTTCTCATAACTTGTGCAGACTGCAGAACTGCAATTCCTTTGTTATATATTTTGCTTACTCAGGTTCTGTATGTTATAAATATGACTAAACACGCTTTGTTGAATCAGTTATTAAACTCACTTAGAATGAAACACTTCTAATTATTGTAATATTCCTTCTCCAAGAGCCAACGTTGGCTCCATTAAATAAATAAACCTTTTTTAAAAAGTCATTCATGTGAACCGTGATCTAACATGTATACACATATACATATTATTCTTTTTTTTTTTTTAATCAGATCAGATCAATATTACAATTTAGAAATTCCTCATAACTGTAGAATGCGTTTTCAATAAGAAACGTTTTCATCCTATGCTTGAAAGGTTTAAGCGGCAATTCTCTAATAAATATAGGCAATTTATTGTAAAATTTTATGGCCCAATAGTTCGGTCCATTTTGAATCCTCTTTAAGCGACAGTATTTTGCAACTAAATTTTCTTTTCCCCTAGTATCATGGTCGTGGATGTCCTGATTTACTTCATAACTACCCTCATTTTTCTTAATATGCAATAAGTTCTCTAATACATAAACAGATGGAAATGTTAATATTTTATGTTTCACAAAGGAACTTCTGCAGTCTTCCTTAAAGTTCAACTTATCCAATATCCTCACTGCCTTTCTTTGCAATCTGAAAATACGTTCGCGATTTATCCAACTTTCCAACTTGTTTCATTCAGGAGCATACGAAACCATATTTTATTTCCTTTTACTTACTGTTCAATGCAGAAATTGTGCCCTGGATTCAGAAAAATTTGTAAATGCTTGTCAAAGGGTATAGCAGAATAAGCATGGTAAAATGGCCCCAGAAGCGTTTGGGCCTAATTCGGTGTCAGTAGACCGACAATAGGAAAAGAAATGTTTTCCTCGAGTTTTGGCCCCCCGTCGCCACGGGTAACCCCTGTACCCTAATAAACATGACATTTCGTTTTCATTTTTTATCTCTGCAAGTTGTACGTTAATTATCATGAAAATAATAGACGATGTGCATGTAATTTAAAGGCATCTTAGGAAAAAAAATCAGCTGATTCTGCTGTCTCCTTCGAATAAAAAAAAAATATTTAAATATTAGAATATTTATTTTTTCATGAAAATAATGATTCGCATACACAAAACTTTTACCAAAAATACATTGTTATGAGTAGTTTTTTGTAGATTTTTGTCAAATCTTTTGGAGCGGTGCGCCATAATTAAAAAAAATAAAAACTGTTACGACGCATTGTTTAGTGGTGCTTAACCATTGAAACTTTAATTCACACAAAAAATAAATGGTCTATCTGGCAGACCAGACCAGTGTATCCGTATGTATTTGGATCAGCTGAAACCGAATCCGAAGTCAGAATCGTCAGATTGGCTCGTTTTTCACCCCCTACCCCTCCAAAAAAATTGTCTGTTCGGCGGACCAGACCATTATATTCGTATGTATTTGGACCTGCTGAAACCGAATCCGAAGTCGAAATTGTCAGATTGGCTCATATTTCACCCCCTACCCCAAAAATCCCAAAACAAAAACAAAGTGGTCTGTCCGGCTAACGATACCAGTGTATCCTTATGTATTTTGACCTGCTGAATCTAGATTCGAAGTTAGAATTGACAGATTGGCTCGTTTTTCACCCCTAACCCCGAAAAACACATCCCCCAAAAAAACGGTTTGTCCGACGGACCAGACTAGTATATTCTTATGTGTTTGGATCTGGTGAAACCGAATCCGATGTCAGAATTGTCAGACTGGCTCGTTTTTCACCCCCAACCCCAAAAAACACCCCCAAAACAAAAACAAAGTGGTCTGTCTGGCGGACTATACCAGCGTATCTTTATGTATTTTGACTTTCTGAATCCTTTTTCTACTATCTGTGGTGTGTGTTTTTTTCACTCCTAACCCCAAAACAAAAAGAAAGTGGTCTGTCCGGCGGACTATACCAGTGGATCCTTATGTAATTTGACCTGCTGAATACGAATTTGAAGTCAGAAGTGTCAGATTTGCTCGTATTTCACAAGGAAGCCTAAAAAACACCCCCAAAATAAAAAAAGTGGTCTGTCCGGCAGACCATACCAGTGTATCTTTATATATTTGGACCGCTGGAACCAAATCCGAAGTTAGAATTGTCAAATTGGCTCGTGTCCACCCCCAACCCCCAAAAAACACCTCCCGCCACAAAATGGTCACCCCGGCGGACCATACCACTGTATCCTTAAGTATTTGGTAAGGATACACTGGTATGGTCCGCCGGACAGACCACTTTTTTTATTTTGGGGGTGTTTTTTGGAGTTAGGAGTGAAAAACGAGCCAACCTGACAATTCTGACTTCGGATTCGGTTTTAGTAGATTTCAATACATGAGGATACACTGGTATGGTCCGCCGGACAGACTATTTTTTTTTGGGGGGGGGGGGGGTGAAAAGCGAGCCAATCTGTCAATTCTAACTTCGAATCCGGATTCAGCAGATCAAAATACATAAGGATACACCACCGGACAGACTACTTTGTTTTTGTTTTTTGTTTTGGGGGAGTTTTTTGGGGTTGGAGTGAAAAACGAACCAATCTGACAATTATGACTTCGGATTCGGTTTCAGCGGTCCAAATACATACGGATACACTGATCTGGTCCGCCGGACAGTTTTAATGGTTAAGCACCACTAAACAATGCGTTGTAACAGTTTTTATTTTTTTTTTTTATGGCGCACCGCTTCAAAGATGCATCTAAATTACATGTACATCGTCTATTTTTTCATAATAATTAACGCACAACTTGCAGAGATAAAAAATGAAAACGAAATGTCATGTTTATTAGGGTACAGGGGTTACCCGTAGCGACGGGGGGCTAAAACTCGAGGAAAACATTTCTTTTCCTATTGTCGATCTATTGACACCGAATTAGGCCCAAACGCTTCTGGGGCCATTTTACCATGCTTATTCTGCTATACCCTTTACAGTTGTCCATGCTCAAGTGTAATTTTCTAATCAATTACTGTATTTTATTTTAGGCAATATCCTGGTACTTGCACATCAATGTCGGAGAATATAGAAAAAAGTTTAGAATTGTTACAAATCCAAGGAGATAATAGCGTCGTGCTCTTTGCTTGGTCAGTGTTGAAAACATCTGTTATCAAATCAGACGAAACTATGGATTATTGCAATGCAGTTACTTGTGAATTAATAAAAAAAAAAGTTTTCAAATCATTGCATTGGCTGCTTACAAACCCAATCTTTGCAGTAAGGGTAAGATTTATTTCTGTAAACCTTTATAATTTTTATATTTTTTAGAATTGCAAATCTGGTGACATAGTTTATGATGCAGCATATAGATTAATGGCAGAGTTCATACAAATTTGTGCAGACTACACATTCCTTCATGAACAAATAGGAGTATGTTATGTTACAGCTGATTTGTTAAGACGCAAAGGCTTAGTGGTGTTGGATTATTTAGGTCCCATTTTTCAATTGTCACTGGATGCATTTCCATTTGTCTTCATGCCGTTTTTGGAAATGTGTAAATCATTACTTTCCATTCCGAGTTACTACAATACTGTAAGTAACTATTACTTAAGTTACCATTGGACTCCAACAAATTGCACCTCAACATCATAGACTATGTTGTTTTATTAACAAATCGCAAATTGGTTTAGATCTAAAGAAAAAACGTACAAGTAACCTCAAGCCCAGTAAACCAATATTAGTAACATTTTTGAAATTTTTGTATCATATCGGAGCCCGGCTAGCTACTATAAATTTTAGAGACGGCTTTTGTATAGATATATTTTTTCTCTGCTTGTTGGCCTTACTGATTGGTCTTAATAATTGCTTTATTAGAAATAGGACATCCTAATATAAACATACACTAGTTCATTTTATAAAAACTTAACACGTTCACTGTCCAGTGACCCATATATGGGTCATGACTTATGTTTTCCGTAAGTCCTGCGCCCCGTAATTGGTTCACGTTTAGGTTCTATTTCATACTGGGTTTTAAAACGGACTGTCGACGAATAGGCAGGTTATTTACAGGGACTCACTTGTATAACAAGGTTACTATACAAAACATACGTTCGAACCATATTTATTTAAGAATTAAGTAAAAATTCCCATTGGTACATTGCAACTTATAACTAATTAATTAAGACTATACCTAACGAACATATAAGAGCAATACAATAATAAAATGAAAATGAATCAATAGTAGGAAGGATTTAGGTTAGGTTTAGGGCATGGACTTGGAGATTAAACCATTGGTTACTACATATCTCATTGGACTCTACGCATGTAATTTTTTTAATTACAGATAAGAGCAATACAATAATAAAATGAAAATGAATCAATAGTAGGAAGGATTTAGATTAGGTAGGGCATGGACTTGGACATTAAACCATGGGTTACTACATATCTCATTGGACTCTACACATGTAATTTTTTAATTACATGACCCAAATACGCTACATGTTTTTTTATATAGGGGACTCCTTGCGTATGGTTTATGGCTCACCATAGGGCCAGCGAATGTGTTAAGACTATATTAAAAAGAAAACACAAATTTAGATTAGACATTAGCCTATCATATACATTGAGCCCACTTCAAACTTTAATGGTAAACATCAAAAAGAGTACTATAGAACTAAGATCTCACATACACCAGCAAATTATGTTTAATGTTGTTAAGACTGTTGCTATTTTTACCGATACTAGGATACGATAGAAACTGTTATGGTGTCTAGTGAAACGGTTATGTACTTGATAATTAAATGTAATATTTTCATTAAGATAACTTGGAAGCAGACCATTTATAATTTTGAATATAAAAATTATTGTAAAATAATTCCATCTTTGCCTGACCGAGGGCTAGTTGAGTATTTTTAGCATCAAATTAACAGGTGTAAACCTGTTACATTTGAGAATCATTCTCATTCCCATGTTCTGTAGTTTTTGAAGTACTGATGTACAATTACTATCCAGTAGATACAAAATACTAGCACAAACGTCAAAATGTAGTTGTATTATCGATTTAAAACCCATTTTCTTTGTGTATTTGAAATTCGAGATATTGTCTTGTATATATATGTATATATATACATCCTCTTATCATTATTGCGTCCATTAGTAGCCCATTTCCATTTATTATTGCGTCCGAATATCGGACGCAGTAATGTAATTCACAGTTAATTTTGAATCAACCGCCATTTTTTAGCTACGGGTGACTTCAGTCGGTAGAACGCGACATTACCAATCGTTACATGTGATTTTTATTTGAATATCTTTACAAATAACCAAGAATGGCGCGAAAATATATCAGTTTACTGGACGCAGTATTATTCGTAAATGAAAGTGAAATATACATTTTCAAGCAAAATCCGCTAGAGTAATATACATCAAGACGTATATCTAAACTCAACTTTTCATGTTGCGTCCTTATTGCGTCCTTAAATTTGGCAACGTTGTAACACATTCTGAGGTAGCAGCAGCATAGAAATAAATGGAAAAGGGCAATTGATGGACGCAATAATGATATGTGGATGTATATATATAGTAAATTGAGGAGCAATGCTGTGTTAATAAGTAGACCTCCAATTGAATCTGCGCAGGACGTTCGTAAGCATACGCATTGAATAAAGACAGGATCGGCTCTTGAAAATTTGACCTAAGAACAGAACTGGTCTTGCAGATTTGAGCCCCAATGGGAAGAAAATAAGGAAAAAAATAAATATTAATATTTTCATAAACTTTTTCCTGCAAAGAACAGCGCCAATTTTATTAAACTAGCAATGTTTGTTTGTTTGTATGTATGTTTGTTTAGGTCGAATCTTGCCTGAATTTTAAAACAGATATCCCCAACCGATTGAGTTGAAATTTTGCATACACGTTTAGTTTGGATGGCAATGCATGGTTAGCTAAGTGACGTCATTCTAAATCCAATATGGCGGACTCTCAAAGATGACGGACCAGTTAGTTTTTATGCACCCCCATGATATGGGTATCAAATGAAAGGGTTTTCTGAGAAGAATACGAAGATGTCATTCCAAATCTAATATGGCGGACTTCCAAAGATGGCGGACCAGTTATTTTTTATGCACCCCCATGATATGGGCATCAAATAAAAGGGTTTGCTGAGAAGAATACGAAAATAAAATTACTTCATCCAAATCCAATATGGCGGACTCCCAAAGATGGCGGACCAGTTATTTTTTATGCACTCCCATGATATGGGTATCAAATGAAAGGGTTTTCTGAGAAGAATACGAAGATATGATTCCAAATCCAATATGGCGGACTCCCAAAGATGGCGGACCAGTTATTTTTTATGCACCCCATGATATGGGTATCAAATGAAAGAGTTTGCTGAGAAGAATACGAAAATAAAATAACGTCACACTAAATTCAATATGGCGGACAAAATTTTTTAGTTTTAACACTATAATTTGATCGTATAGTGTATTCGCTCATATGTTGCATTCTAAGAAATAGTGAAGGATTCAGTTTAAACAAACTTTAAGTTTTATATCGGATAGGAACGACGCAGTGAATATATAAAACTAATTAAGGCATAGTTAAAAATTTTAAAATTAAATTAAATTAAAAAAACATTTTTGAAAACAAGTTTTTATTTATATGCTCTAAAAAGAAGAAAATAAACTGTTAATTAAATCAAACCCATCAATTTATTACTTTATACAATTTATATGATATAAAAGCTTGCCACTAGATTTACCTGTGTAAATAAACAAGAATACAATAAATTTATTTTCTCCTTTTTAGAGCATTTAAATAAAAGCTTGTTTTTAAAAATGTTTTTTTTTAATTTAATTTTATTTAGGTACATCCTGTCAAATTTTCCCGAAATTTTTATTGTTATAGTCTTAATTTATTCTGAATAGATTTCTTTAACAAAATTTCCAATAATGGGTGGATTTGCCGATAGAGGAGGGCATGAGGAAATCAATACTTTGAAGTTTATGTTAACAAAACTGTCTTAGGCCCACATTAGATTATAAAAATTCTTTGGCAAAGATCTTTTATGAGAAATGTGATGGTGTAATAGACCAAATTTTATAATTTTATAAAATATCGACCATATTTTATAAAGTAGTATAAAAATATAAAATATAAAAATATCTTTTATAAAAGATCCTTATTAAATAACTTGTATAGTCTAATGCGGGCCTTAGAGCCGTGTGATGTTTGTTCAGTTTTCAGACCAATTTTTATACAATTTGAGTAAGACCCCCATTAGGCTATAAACGTTCTTTGACTTTTTATGAAATAGCTATTTGTACAACAAGTTAGGAAAAGTGTTTTTTTTCTTATTAGGCATAGTCAAAAATACGTCTCATATGGAAAAAACACTTTTCTAACGTGTTGAACATATGATTTTTTCTACTGACCTTCGGAAATGTGAGATATTTTAGTTTTTTAAATTCAGAACTGTACTTGTATAAACAAATAGCAATACAAATTTAAAGTTTATGTAGTCTTATAGTATTTTATAATATAAAAAGAGTAATAATAATTAAAATTAATAAAAAAAAAATTCAACCTCACTTTTTCATTTTTTAGTTTTTTGTTAGGTTAAATAATTAATAACTAATAGACTATAACAAGTAAAAGCATCGCAATGTCATAATCCCATAAAGTATAGTTGACATAAAGTCTCCACGTAGCGAAACAATTTTCGTGGCTTTAGTTTAACAATGATCCGACTTAAAATATAAACGCAAACTAAAAAAACTTGTTAATTAACTAACAATAGACTCATTTTATGAAAAATCGGTGAAACAATTTTTTCCATAATAGAGATAGAGTTTCAGGAGTTGGAACATTTTTATTGGAAATTTCTTCCTCTTTAAGAATCCTTCTTTAAAATTTCTTAAATATTAATATTTTTCGAGTTATTTGAAAAAAGCGAAACTCTGTATTTTTTCAATCTTCATTTGTTTATAACTTTTGCAATTGTTTATGTGTGAGTTTGAAACTTTTGCACCTTTTTCTAGGCATCATTCCGAATCTAATGAGCCCTCACTCATATTCTTACGAGCTTTATCAAGAATTAACGCGGCTTTGAACTTGTGAACTAGTCCCTAGTTCCTAATTTCATTATTAAAGCATGGCATTTAACTATGTACAACATTTATGATAAAAACTGTATATGATTGTATTCCTTAGAACAATGGGAAGCATCTGAAACTATTTTAAAGATTATACCATTTATGATTTTTTAAATATTTATAATTAACCAAAAATAAACGCAGATTTCCCTCTCACTCTGCAAAATCCTATATCCTTAAGAACAATATTCTCTTAAGGTTAAAAATGTGTGTATGAAACTTTTCCTTCGAAGATTTAATCATATTTGAAAAACAACTAATTAAAAACAGTAACACTTTTAATTTATACTTTGCAAAATGCATTGACTAAATAACAAAATCTGTTACTCGTCTTTTGTTATAACCAAAACATATTTTTTTTATATCTATGTAATTCATGGTGGGGTAATTACCACCCCCGTTAACCCCCCTCTCCGATAAATCCGCCACTGTCGGTAGAGGCGGGGGTGGAGGTAGGGGATGGTAGTGGAGGTGGATGAACTAAAAAAGAATTTAAGGGCTTTGGTTCTTGTATACATATTAAATCACAATTTTATTTTAATAATGGGGTGAGGTAGTGATGGGGCTGGGTGATGCCAAAAATTTTTTTTGGCCTTAGCTTCTCTTATATGTACTAAATACCAATTTCATGGACTCCTACTTGCTTGATTTACCTATTTACCCTCTGATTACCCCAATTTATCTCCCAGCCCTTCAACGAAATAAGATTAAAATATAATTTAGTTCCAGATCTCGTCAAAATACATGCGTGTACCAAATTTCAAGTCAATATCTTAAACGGTTCCAGAGTAATCGTGTGCACAAAAAAAGTTACAGACAGAACGACAGACAGAATTTTTTTGGCTCAAACTTAAAATCTCGACGTTTCATGACATTCTAAGCCCATTTGAATAATAAAAATAATTAAATGAATTTTTTTTTATAAAAACAAGCTTTTATTTAAATGCTCTAAAAAGAAAAAAATAAACTTTAAATTAAATCAAACCCGTCAATTTATTACATTAACAATTTATATGATATAAGAGCTTGTCGCGAAATTTACCTGTGTAAATTTATTTTATGAAATACATACATTTTTTTTTAGAATTACTTGTGTCAAGATCAAGTTACATATTTTATTCTTGTTTATTTACACAGGTAAATCTTGCGATAAGCTTTTGTATCATGTACATTGTATACTATAATAAATTGATGGGTTTATTTCCTTCCTCTAAGAGCATTTAAATATAAAAGCTTGTTTTTAAATTTTTTTTTTCATTTAATTTTATTTTTAAATTTTTAGCTACATCTTAATTAGTTTTATATATTCATTGCGTCGTTCATATCCGATATAAAACTTATCGTTTAAACCAAATCCTTCATTATTTCTTAGAATTCAACGTATGAGCGAATACACTATACGGTCAAACTGTAGTGTTAAAACTAAAAAATTTTGTCCGCCATCTTGGGGCGTCCCCCATATTGAATTTAGTGTGACGTCATTTTATTTTCATATTCTTCTCAGCAAACCCTCTCATTTGATACCCATTTCATGGGGGTACATAAAAAATAACTGGTCCGCCATCTTTGGTAGTCCGCCATATTGGGTTTGGAATGACGTCTTCGTATTCTTCTCAGCAAACCCTTTCATTTGATACCCATATCATGGGGGTGCATAAAAAATAACTGGTCCGCCATCTTTGGAAGTCCGCCATATTGGATTTGGAATAACGTCTTCGTATTCCTCTCAGCAAACCCTTTCATTTGATACCCACATCACGGGGGTGGATTAAAAAGTAACTGATTCGCCATCTTTGGGAATCCGCCATATTGGATTTGGAAGGACGTCGTTTTATTTTCGTATTCTTCTCAGCAAACCCTTTCATTTGATATCCATATCATGGGGGTGCATAAAAAATAACTGGTCCGCCATCTTTGGAAGTCCGCCATATTGGATTTAGAATGATGTCACCTTAGCTAACCATGCATTGTCATCCAAACTAAACATGTATGCAAAATTTCAGCTCAATCGGTTGGGGATAACTATTTTAAAATTCAGTTGCAAGATTTCACCTAAACAAACATACATACAAACAAACATTGCAAGTTAAATAAAAGCTTGTAAAAAATACTAAAAACTACCCCCAAGCTTGCAGGGAATTGAAAGATAAGGTAGAAATATTCTTGATAAATGAGCACTTCATATTGTTTGCAATATTTTTAATAAAAGAATACAAATATGGTGCAAAATTAAAATAACTATTTTTTTTTATCAAAATATAAACATTAATATATATTTTTTAGTATTTTTTTTTACGGAAGTTTATCAGAAATTAAAGCAAACTAAAAGTATACATCTCAATTTATTTTCTAAGCGTTATTTCAATTTAAAGGCGATATAAGGGTAGTTTTCACCCCTGAAGGGTTGGAAAAAATTTTCTTCATTTTACAATTCCCATTCATCTAAACTCAAATCAAAAAGTGAAAAAAAAAATTCCATCATTTTTCCATTTTACGTCAATTTAGTTTTACCCCCTCTGGTTAACCCTCAGCATAAAATTTGTCCTTATTTTAGATGAACATACTGAACTGGCAAAATATCATTACAATTAGCACATTTATAACAATATTTTACAGCATTATTCACATTATCACAAAAAAAAACCCAAGCGGGGTGGTTTTTGGCATTTTTAGAGGTGACGCACTATTTTTAGAGCCGCGGAGATGCAAGCGGTCCCGATGAGGGGGCATTCTGAGCATCAAACCCCGCGTTTTACATAGGCTACAGGCCCGTTTGAGAGTTAGCGTATGTGAATTTGTAATGGTGTTTCTCCATTTGGGTAGCAGGTTTGGAGATTTTTCCAGGGTTCATCATTTATACCAGAAATTAGAAACCAAATCCAAACGTAGTTTCCAAAATATGTACAAACATCAGGTCGTCGTATCTTTTACGACTTTATATTATATAATCAAATACAAATAAGAAAGAGAGAAACGGAGTGAGTGTAATGTGTATCTCTTTTATAACGTCGTGTATGCAGATTCGAATCGACGTGGTCAACGAGACAGACACAAACGGGAATAATCCTCTATTTATAAAATAGCGGGTATCTGGTAAGCGTCCGCCACGTCGTATGAGAAGTTAAATTTATTTCGTTCCCCTAGCTCAGCTCGCTAAAGTATGAAAGTTAATTAAACTCTGATTTGTGAATGATTCCGGCTGACTTTTATACAAAAGTTCTGGCTCTCACTTAGTGAAATTATCCCCATACTCGGTATTTCAATCACGCGCAGTTACATTATTAAATGACAGGAGATTAAACAAGAAAGGATGTATAGTCCGTTACGCGAAATGTTGACCGTAATGAATGTATAGTCTATTACGAGATATATGGCGTATACTTCATTACAAATTACTTTTATTAGCTTGTAAATTGAAATTGACATTCAATAAAGCAGAATATTTCCCACCACGTCTGAAACGTGCCAATACTTTCAATCTGACAACACTGTCGGACGCAATAATGTATATACAGGACGCAGTAAAGTACGCTCGATAAAAAAAAATATACAAAATCGGACGCAAGAGTGCAGTGCATGAAAGGAAGCAATAAGGTCTGTAGGTGAAAGAGGAATGATATTATAAATATTAAGATAGAAAAATTTTGAAGTTAGCTATGGGTTGGAAAGAACGTCAAAATTAATATACTTCAATGAATATTTGGTATATTGATCCTTCTGGTAGACGCATTAATGTAGCAACATGAAAGGAAGCAATAATGATAGAAGGATGTATATAGAGATATGTGAGGCGGAAAGCAAAAAGGGACCTCTTGTCAGCAATTTCCGGTTTTTAGTTATTGATATTAAATGAATTAAGCTCTAATTCTGAACAATTTGGTGCAAAAATCGTGTCTCTATGATTTTTTTTGTTTAAGTTACTAGTGCGTTTATGAAAAGGGACCTCTTGTCGATCCCATGTTATTTCTCCATATTTCTCCATAAGCGACAAGAGGTACCTTTCCAGGGCTGAACATTGACTACTTTATCGATTATTTTAAGTGTTTCATCCAATTAGATCGGTTTTGTAATCGATTACAACTTGTAAAGGACAAAATCCGAAAATCGATAATTTTGACCCAAACCACTAATTTCAACTGTACTGAAAAATTGACATCGCCGACAAGAGGTCCCTTTCTGCTTTCCGCCTCACATATATATATTTACAGCCTACTATCGATAGAGCGTCCATACATTAACAAATTTCTATCCTTAGAGCGTCCGGTTACCATAAAGCACCCGTATATGGACGCTCTAAGGTCAACACATTAAAATTCTCTCCAGATGTTAAGAAGGGGGTCCCCAGGCAATTGGACAACATTTCAGTGGACGCCCTAAAGTGGTGCTTTGTACAGGATCAGTATATTTTAGTTCTTTCATTTGGCCAAAAGAGGCGCTGGTGTCGCCTTCATGTATATCAGTTATCCTTCGGCCACAGACCATGAAGCGCCCAGTAGACATGACAACGTCGCGGGCGCTCAATAGTCGTCAGTAAGTATTAGATTATATTCGCGCATATGAATTTACAGCAACCTGACTTTCACGGTCTCAACTAGCAAACTAACGTTTACTGTTAACGTTGTAACAGAAGTACTAATAGAAGAGTGCATAGTCGATTTTCGAATCCTTTATTACTTTTTGATAGTATTGGAGATTTGCTTCTTACTAAAAATTATATGTTTCACATACCGTGCGTGTAATTTCCCATTAGGCATGTACATTCACGTAGCGTGAGAAATATGACGACACCGGCAGCCGTAAATTCGTCCATCGGTGGAGCATTCCCTCTTGCTCTGTTATTTCATTTCAGCCAGCTGGCACACGCGATGTTGCAATTCTACTCCCCATGCCTAGCCCGCAACTACACACACGGGTTAAAGCACATTACAAACATACCATCAATATATATAAGTTTATGTTGTGCATAGCAGATAGCTCATATAGATACTTTTCGAACGGCACGTTAACCAATTCAAAATTTTTTGCCAATAAATAATCGTGAAAATAATTATTTTTTCGTTTAACTCGCTCTAACACAAAAAGAGCATAATGAATTGTAATCAAATTGCGATGAGCAGTGGGTTTCCCCGAGTACTATGGATGCGCAGTGGGTTTCCTCGAGTACAATGGATGCGCAGTGGGGGACCCAGAGTACAATGAATATGCAGTGGGTTTCCTCGAGTACAATGGATGCGCAGTAGGTTTCCCCGAGTACTATGGATGCGCAGAAGTTTTCCTTGAGTGCAATGAATGCGCAATGGGTTTCCCCGGGTACCATGGATGCGCAGTGGTTTCCTCTGAATGTATTTCCTGAGTACTATAAGAGTGATCATGTAGTACTTCTTTATAGGCATAAGTTAGTATGTCAATGCTCTTAATTCCACGCGCAAAAAGTTTTCAACGCAATCGAAGTCGAAGATTTGTAAGCCGGTAGACCAACCAGTGCAATTAGACGGTTTCCCATGTAATCATTTGCATTAATTTCCCAGTACTTGGAAAAAATCAGTTTTCGATGCCATTCGATTTAACTCAATGGGGACAGTACTTGTGAGTAGTTTTAAGGCCTCCCAAATTGTTTAAACAATTAGAGAAAACAGTTGAAATTTCAATGATGATGTTTTGGATCTTTTACCGCTTACATAGCGAAAATGAAAATAGATACGACAAAAATTCTTTTGTGTAGAGTATTGAATTATATGCAAAAAAGTCCGTGAGAGCATATATTACTTCCACATCCAGTGGAAGTATAGTAACGCAAAAAAAAAAATTGTTCAAATAGGCTTAGAATGTCATGAAATGTCGAGATTTTAAATTTGAGCAAAAAAAATTTCTGTCTGTCGGTCGGTTAGTCGTTCTGTCTAACTTTCTTTGTATGCACGATTACTCTAAAACCATTTAAGATATTCACTTGAAATATGGTACACGTATGTATTTTAACGATATCTGGAACTAGATTATATTTTCATCTTTTTCTATTGAAGGGGGGTAAATTGTGGTAAACAGGTAAATCAAGCAACTAAGAGTTCATAAAATTGGTATTTAGTATTATATAGAAGAGAAGCTAAAGTCTCAAATTTTTTTTTGACATTAGCCATCTCTATTAGCACCCCCAACTCATTATTAAACGGGGTGAAAAAATAACTGTTTGTGTACAAGAACCAAAGGCCTCAAAATATTTTTTTTACCCCGTTTGAAAAATACGGGTGCGCTTTAAACTGTATCTACCACTCCCGTTTTCACCCCTTCAAAAAGTGAAAATCGAAATTTCGTCTTACACGTGTCTAATAGATTTCAACAAAAAATATTTCTGCCAAATTTCATGCATTTAGATCTAACCGTTTCCGAAAAAGCCTAAAATTTCAACCCCCTTTTTCACCCTCTTAGAGGTCGAATTTAGAAAAATCCCTTCTTAGTGGTTGCCTACGTCATTCGAGGAACCTCTATGCAAAATTTGAAGTTTCTAGACCCAGTGGTTTCAGCTGTGCGTTGATAGATCAGTCAGTCAGTCAGTCGTATTCTTATTATTTATTATATATTTATTTATTTATTTATTTATTTATTTATTTATTTATTTATTTATTTATTTCATCACATGTTAGATATACATGGTATATATATGAACATTACAAAAATTTAGGATACAAAATTTTAATAATATAAGATGATATATGCATATAGAAAGTTACGATAAAATAGTAAAAGATCACAATAGTAAAAAGTTAAAAAAAATATATATATATATATATATATATCAATAGTAAACCTAACCCCAATATCACTGATTGTATTATGTACATGAGTTTTGCATCACTGTGACTCATAATTCATGTACTCTTCAACTGAGTAGAAACAATTTACAGCTAGAAAGTTTTTCAAACAAGAAGTAAATTTATTTATAGAATTTATAGATTTTATTTCTGGTGGTAATTTGTTGTACATTTTTATACCAGCATGATACGGAGATTTTTTATATAAGGTAGTATTGTAACTGGTCATTTTTAATAAGTGCCCTTGTCTTGTGTTATATGAATGAGTATCAGAGTTTGTTTCAAAGTCATTCAAGTTCTTCTTTACAAATTTAATAGTGTTTAATATATATATACTATGAATGGTGAAAATGTTATTATTTTTAAAATAAGGTCTACACGATTCTCTTGGCGCAATGTCAAATAATAGTCTGATGAGCCTCTTCTGCAGGATGAACACACGGTTTATGCTTGAGGCAGCACCGCAAGACACAATATTGTAAGAAAAATGTGAGTATGCAAGTGCATAATAAATATTTATCAGCGATGTAATGTTAAATATACTCTTCAACTGCCTTAGTGCATAGTACGCACAGTTTGTTTTTTACAAATATGTTTAATTTGGTGATCCCAGCATAGCTTACTGTCTATCATTGTTCCCAGAAATTTAACAGATTCTGAGAAGTTCTCGGTAGGTAGTGTTTCAATTAAATCCTCCGATGGTAATCTTCGTTGTGAAAAATATATACACTCGGTTTTGCCAATATTCAAGATGAGTGTATTGTCACGACACCATTTCTGATATACTTGTAAAATGCTATTCGTCTTATTTTGAAGGTTCACAAGATTCCGTGCTGAAAGCAGCATGGACGTATCATCTGCGAACATTACAACTAATCCCTCTTGGAGAATTGCAGGAAGATCGTTGACAAATAACAGGATAATGGATCCAGCACCGAACCCTGGGGAACCCCTTGGTTAACATCATAACTTTCAGACGTATAGCCGTGTATTTTTACATGTAATTTTCGACCTGTTATAAAGGATTTAATAAGATCCAATGCCAGACCTCTAATTCCTAATCTTTGCAGCTTGTACACGATGAAATCAACATTCAGTATGTCAAATGCTTTGCTTAGATCAAAGAATAAGCCCATGACGTGGTTTCTTTTGTCCATTTCACCATATACAAACTGCAAGAGTTGGATGGTGGCTGTTTCGGTTGATTTACCTAGCTGAAAGCCATGTTGATATTTTGTTATTAATTTATGCTTGTTTAAAAATGATATAATCCTATTGAAGACAATCCTTTCTATAACTTTTGAGATTACGCATAAGATAGAGATAGGTCTGTAATTCTCATGGTCGAGTTCATCACCCTTCTTGAACACTGGCAAAACCAATGCAATTTTGAAGATTTCGGGGAAATTACCTTGCTCAAAGCATTTGTTGATTAGATATGCAAGAGGAACTGCAATTATTTCACAAGCAAATTTCAGGGCTGTAGCTGATATACCATCTACACCTGTAGCAGGCTTATTTTTTAGTTTCCTTATAATTTTATTTTATTTATTGAATATACGGAAAACTCCATTTTACATTAAATTTGTCGGCAATAGATATAATATAAAAAATGAATAACAAATACAAACCCTTATATAAAATCAATTTACACACACATGTACAGGTATGAATAGAATTTAAATAATTATAGTGTAACATCACGAATTTACACAATGGTACAATACATTGAGACTACCTAGGAACTTCCAGTGATCTAACCTGATTTTTAAAGACTGTAAGACTGACCGATGCATCTAGTTTAAAAAAGTCAAAGTTACGTTGCATTCGGGTCAAAGGGCTATATAAGCCATAGTTGGTAGGGTGGTGATTTAACCCTTTCGCTGCGCAGCGCGGTTTCACGCAATTCTCGTGTAGTGCGCAATAAATTGACCGCTTGCGAGTATACGCGCTTGGAGCACGCAGATCCAATATTACGTTACTATTTGATTTGGTTTATTGTATGCATAGTCTATTATTATATATAAAATTGAAAGAAAAACAAAAACCAAGTGCTCTAGTTTCAATAATAATAATTTATTTTTAAAAAATGGTTAAAAACAGTACAAGTAAACATAAACATAAAAACAAAACAACATTCTTATCAAAAATATTAAGGTACAACAGAAACTTGTGTAAGTATATAAAAATGTATTAATAGTACATGTACGCGTGTTAAATCGCTTTGAGCAGTCTGAACCAATTTAAAAACGACAGGCGAGTTAACGCGCTTGGAGCACAGTGGGCCCATTTATTTTTCGCGCGTATACACGCTTTGAGCAGTGAAAGGGTTAAATGAAACATAGAAGAGTTACGAGTACGATGGCAAGTATTAAAATTTATCAAACCAAGAAGATTGTCGCAATCGATATTATTGGTTAATAACTTAAACAAAAATAGCAGGTCTTGGTGAAACCTACGTATCTCCAAGGATTTAAGGTTTAACATATTAGAAATATCGGTATATGTAAGGTGGTCGTTATGTAAGCCTAACTTAAGTGCACAGTTTCGCAAAAATTTATGTTCTACCTTTTCAATGTCATTTTTATGTGAATAGTAATAAGGCGACCAAACAGTAGAGGCATACTCTAATCCAGACCGGACAAGGGAACAGTACATTATCTTAAATGTGTCATATGAGAAGTCTTTACTATATCTACTTATAAAGCCCAAATTTTTAAATCCTTTTTGTGTTAAAGTGTTAATATGACTACTGAATGTCACGTGTCTATCAAATATGACACCAAGGTCTTTGATTTCAGTAACATTTGTTAGGACAACATTGTTTATATTATATTCATATACTAATATGTCTCTTGGTTTTGTAAAACTTATACTAAAACATTTGTTTATATTTAATTCAATACCATTCAGTCTTGACCAATTATACAGGCTGTTAATATCCTGTTGAAGCAAGTGGCAATCTTCAGGATTAAGGACCGTCCTAAATATTTTTAAATCATCAGCGAACATGAGAGATTTAGAGTTGCGAATTATATTTGGTATATCGTTGACAAACAGATTAAACAGTAATGGACCACAATGAGAGCCTTGTGGTACTCCCGAATAAGCAGATATAGTATAAGATATGCAGTTGTTAATTCGCACACACTCAGTCCGATCTGATAAAAAACTATTTAACCAGACTAAAATATGGTGACCAAATCCAAAAGACTTCAATTTCTCCAACAAAAGTACATGATTTACTCTATCGAATGCCTTCGAAAAATCAGTATAAATACTGTCGACTTGGAGTCGATTTTCAAAGGCATTCAATAGGTAATGTTGATAGGTAAGAAGATTAGTGACGGTAGAACGATCCTGTCGAAATCCATGCTGTTCATTGCTAATTATATGTTTGCATTCCCAGGATAACTGGGATGTAACAAGTGAGTCAAAAATTTTTGGTATTGCCGACTGAACTGTTATGCCCCTATAATTTGTCACATCCTCTCTATCACCTGACTTATAGATGGGTGTTACAAATGTGTTTTTCCAAAAATCAGGGAAGATACCTGTGTCCAGAGATAAATTAAATAAAAAATATAATGGCTTACAAAGTGTACATACACAGGATTTCAGTAGAAACGATGGTATTCCGTCAGGCCCAAAAGATAATTTGCATTTACAGTTACTTATGCATTCATATATTTCGCTTAGTTGAATATTAAGCCTATTTATATTAACATAATTGCAATTTTTATATTCAGGCACAATATAGTCTTTCTTAGGATATACAGTGGAAAAATGATCGGCAAAGAGGTTCACTGTTTCAATACCATTTTCACTAACATTACCATCCAAATACATACTACTAGGGTAACTTTTAGTTTTCCTAGTATTGTTCAAGTGTCTCCAAAATAAGGAGGGATCATTGTAAATTTTGCCTTCTATATTAAACATATAATTATTATAGCAGTCAGTACTTAATTTTTTACACCTTTCTCTTAATAAAGAAAATTTATAATAGTCATTTAGAATTCTTTGTATTTTTTATGAGCGCATTTCTTATCAATTACTAATGCTTTTAACTCGGCAGAAAACCATATTGGAAAGTTAGTGCTCCTAAAACATTTAACTGAAACAAACAACTCAACAGCACTATATATAATGTTATAACATTGCTCAGTAGCTATGTTAACATCTGATCGATTCAATTCAGTATCCCAATCAACACTGGCTAAGTAATTGTTTAAGGAAAAAGTGTCAGCATTTTTGAAGTCATAGTAATAAACCTTATATTTTAGATCATCGTCCACTGTGTTTACTGTAACATCAAGAGAATAGGATATATGATGATGACTATTTTCTAATAGCTTGTCAACAGCCTGAGTAACATTAAGATTGTTTTTATTAGAAAACAGTAGATCTAAAAAGACCCCATTATCATTAGGAAAATTATTAACTTGAAACAAATTTAGGAAGCTGAACATATTGCATACTATATTTCCAGACGATGTCTGAGGACATCTTACGGTAACACCAAGATGATCATTTTTCCACGAGGCTTCGGGCAAATTGTAATCACCAAAGAGTAGTATAGTATGGTTTTGATGCGATTCAACAATTTCTTCCACTAGTAAACAATGATGAGTGTACAATTCTGGGCTAGATTTCGGTGGAATGTAAACAGCACCAACAAGAAAATACTGCGCATCACAATTTATAGATACGTATATATGCTCCACATTAACACCCCCATTTGGAACTACTTTGGTTTTTAGATTACTACGTGTCGCTATAATAACACCACCTCCACGAGTTTTGTCACTTGAATGGCTATTGCGATCAGTTCTATATATATCATATCCAAAAAAGCCCAATTCACTATTGCTGATGTCATTGGTTAACCAGGTCTCAATGATAACTATAATATCATAATTGCACAGAGCAATTGATTGTCTAAGTTCAGCTAGCTTTGTTCGAATACCACCCGCATTTTGGAAATAACATTTTAAACTTTTTATTCGTTTTTTGACTGATTTCTTTCCTTTACAATACGAGGTGTACCATTATGGAACCGTATTGTTAGATTTTCTTCGCCATTAGCTTTTCTTGCAGACAGTTCTTCCTGTAGTTTTTTGAGATAATTTCTCTGAGCTAGTGTCATATCTGAGTTTATACGAACTGGAGTTTCCAATTCATACAAACATTTTTTATTTTTTAAACATTCCCTAACTTTTTGAGGACTGGACAATACTATCCGCAGGGGCCTTGGCCTATCTCCAATATGTCCTAGTCGGACGGCCTTAAATTCACCAGGCATTACATTAATCATGGAAAAAATATCTATAACTTTAGCATTATCATGATTGACTCTAGTGTTTAAGTCAACCGAATTGTTTTCAGGAACGTTATACATAATGATATTTTTTGACCTTTCGCATCGCTCATTTGTAAACCGCTTCCGAATTTTTGGACTCATTTTGATTATGGTACATTTCACTTCCATTACGTTTTTTCCTTCAGGGTATTTATTTCAGAACGAAGAATATCAATTTCCTTTTCAAGATTACTAATTCTACCCGCTTTATCTTCTTGCAGATTTTTTAATTCAGTAAGCATCAACCTAATTGTCCTGTTCTGTTCCATTATGATGCTGTGCAGCTGAGTAATAACAACAATGGCATCTTTCATATCAAAATCTTTTTTACTTAAAATATTTTGAACATCATTACCCACTTCACACTGTAATAGATTCAAATTTGAATGGGAACTTGCTTGAATGTCAGTTTTTTGGGATATTTGCACTTTATATAATGTCAATAACTTCTTCAGGTGTTGTAGGTTGTAAGAATAGCGTATGCTCGATAGAAGGACAGGCAGTGCATTCTGTCGAAATATTATTTTTGAAGTGTTCTGACATTTTTTCTATGGCAACATTCGAGAAATAACTTCCAAACTGCTCAGCAATGGTTTGAGAATTGGCTGTAGGTGTGTTATTAATATTTATTTTTATTATTTTGCGTTCAACACTTCTATTGAGCTGCTCATTGATGAGGCTCCAAATTTCTCTAGAACTGTTTGTGGATATATTTATTCGGTTTGAAAAATATTCTTTTTTTACTTTTTTTATGTTTTTACTATATTGTTTTTTCTTTTCTTTGTATAGTTTATTTATATTAAAATCTCCTAGATTATTAGTTAGCGAATATAAGTTTTTTAACTCATTTCTTTCTTTATCTAAGTCACTGGTATACCAGTTCTTGCAATCAGTTTTTTTTGATTTATTACTACAATGGGTTATTAGAGGACATGAACTGTCCATACATTTTATGAACAGCTCAATAAAATTGTTGAAGGCCTCATCAATGTTCTCAACGAAAATCGTGCCCCAGCTTATTTTTTTAAGCATGTAATGAAATTTCTCGATATTTTCATCCGAAAAATGCCTGACGTGATAAAAATTGTTATTTTTCTCTTCGATCAACTTGAAATCCTTACAACATATTATTTGAGCCAGGTGGTCAGCTATACATGGATTAAAAACCTGAGCTAGGTATCTCTCCTCAGATAAATTTGTGGCTAAATAATCAATACCTGTTCTTGACGTTACATGATTTACATTTGTTACTATACGTGTAGGCTCATTAATACATAATGTAAGATTGAAACAATCAAATGTGTCATCTAATATATCTTTTCAGCAGATGCTTTTAAAGAGTCTATGTTAAAATCACCACAAATAATAACTACCGGGTTCTATTTATTAATAACTTGTAACGAGTGAGATAGATTGTCAAAAAATACATCAAAGCTGCCGGTTGGGGGTCTATAAATTGACATTATATTAATTTTAGTCCGTTCATATCAGAGTGATACTGCACAAAGTTCTATGTTTGTTTCAGATGTAAAGGCCTTTACATACTTTATATCTTTTGGTTTAAGAGTGTCTTTAACATTATTATTAACATATATAGCTACACCGCCATGTGAACGGTTCATCCTACAGAAGGCGCTCACCAGTGTGAAATTTGGCATATTTAAACTGTTTAACTCCGATTCATCAGCAAAATGTTCAGTGATACATAAGGCATGTAAATTTTGTTGTTGAGCAAAAATTTCCAGAATGTTTAACTTATTTCTGAGGCATTGTACGTTAATATGTCCAACATTTAGTTTTGAATCTAAGTCTATATTTACTTCACTGGTTGATAGTGGTCGTTTTATGCTGTTTACTTGATGAGCTTTGCTGAAAGGGTCTCAAAATCACTTTTGTTGGCCATACTTCAGGATCTAATAAGTCTTCTAACTGCATTTCACTGCTACCCACTTTAAAGCACTTTTTGCGAAATTTTGACTTTAAATTCTGGTATTCTTGTGAATAACTAATAAAAATATATCTGACATCTTTTTTTAATCTTTGGAACATGATTAAATTAGAGAATTGTTAATCATACTTCCTGGTCCATTCCTAATACAACACCCTGTATTGCTTCTAAAGCATTGAAAGAAAAGAGAGCTGACTCAAGCTATATGGGCCCTCAATCCAATACCTGCCGAGAGTAAACTTGACGCATGCGCATAGTAAATATTGGTACTCTTTTCCCCTCTGATTACTAACGCAAATATGACAACACTGTCGGACGCTCTAAGGTCATTCCATATGTGAAATATACACGAGAGGACGCTTTAAGGTAGTAAATGTACTCATTTGATACATGTATGTGGGCGCTCAGAGGTGGTTATATGTACGGACGCCTGAAGGTAGGGAATTTTTTTTAAAGTGAATCGAAACGTTTATTGTGCACAAAATAATTAACACAAAAGCAAGAGGTTAGCCTAAGCTATCGTCCACCTCCCCATATACATTAGAAACAAATTAATACTGTACGTATTACATTATACCGAGAAAACCTACTAAACTAAGTTTTTATATAATTATTTATATTACATTTCTTACAAATAAAAACTATTAAAAAAAAACAAATATCTGATTATCAATTATCGAAAGTGTAATGGTATATTGCTACGTTTGCCGTAAGATTTAAGTAGTCCAAATTAACAGTTTCTCTACCAAAATATTGCAAAATATGGTACCTACATTTTACAACATATGTAACTATATGTTATACCTAAATACTAAAGTATTATAATTTAAGAACCTTTACAAGCGATAGTAAATTCCAAACAGTTATAATATTTATAATAAAAAAAAGAGAGAAAAGAATGATTCACTTAAAGAAAGAAATAAAAACATTTTTTTTAAATTTTAACCTGTGTTACTGTATATAAAGAAAAAATATATATGTCTGTGTATTTAATTTGCATCTGACAGAGAACCTTTTGCATTTTCCTTAAATTTATTGAGAGATAAATCTAAGTGATCGATAACGTTATTTAACAGAACAGGTGCCAAATAAGAAAAACTACCTCCATATTTTCTAGTCGAATGTTGTGGAATTGTAAAGGTATTTGCTCTTATATTGACTGCATGTATATCTGATCTCTTAACAAGAAGTTTAAACAAATAAGAAGGCGTTTTGCTTTTTAATAATTTATATAAAAAGATGGAGAATAAGTAATAAACTCTATTTTTGGTATTTAATTCATTTATAGCCACGAGATAAGGTGTTATATGCTCCCTAAATGGTATGCAGCAAACAAATCGCATACAGGCATTTTGTATGCGCTGAAGTCTTAATTGATTATGTTGAGTAAGAAAATTGTAATACACAGTGCAACAATCTTCTATATGTGGATAAATCAATGTTTTGACTAATTTTAATTTTACGTCTTGACTTGATTGATTGATTGATTTACCAGCGTGCGGTAGGCATTACTGCCACTCCCAAGTTATACAGCTGGGCCTGCTACGTCCACGCTGGGTTGGACTAAGGTCATGCGTGTTGCCAGCAGCGAGAGCCACATGGCGCATGGTAAAGGAATGTGGGATGGGAGGTGTAGGTATTTGTGAGATGCGTTACCGCATTATGTTGTGAGGGAGCGTTTAAGCCCCTTTTTTTGGATTTTTGGTTCTGGGCTTCTGCCTATTCTGGGTCTTCTTGTAAGATATGTTGCCGCGTTGTGTCGCTGCTATCTGTGCTCCTATTTTTGTACTTCTGTTTCTACAAGTCTTCTTCTTCTTCTGAGGTTTCTGATTCCTCCGTTTCTGATTCTGGTAGAGTATATATCGCTCTGATTTCTTTGTGAAATTCATTCTTTCCTCGCTTTTCTTTCCTAGTATGTTTGATCCTTTCCCAGTTTGTTCATGATCCTCTCGATTGTTGTTTTCCACGTGTAACATGGTCTCCCCATTTTAAGTTTGCTGCTGTTCAGTGTTAGTGCTTTCTTCAGTAGGTGTGTTGGTTCCCTTCTTTGGACGTGTCCCCAGTACTTCATTGCGTACATTTCTATCCTTTTTGTGATTCCCACGTGTAACGTGGTCTCCCTGTTTTTAGTGTAGAATTTAATGTAGAACTTTTCACTTATCAACGAGCGTAATTTTGACCTGAAATCCTCATTTGATAATTTACTTAAGAAAAATAGTTATGTAATCAGATTCACAACACTATATTGTAACACCCACGTCAAAAAATATGCAATACCACAAAACACACTCCTATTAAACTAGACACCAACAAAAAGTCAGGATCAACAACACTTCTCTGTGATACCTCTCCTCCCCTCCATTCCCCTCTCCTTTTGATCCGCTCTACCGCACCACACCAAAAACATTGTACCTAGCTCTGGATCATATACAAAACCAATCACCACTCACAAAATCGTCAATCGCACGTCCCGAGGTATGCATTACCCCTGAAACACTCATCCCTCACCTAATTCAAAACTGTATCCTTCGCACTCTGTATCCAGACCAAGTGATGCCACACAAAAAGGAATGTGTTTTCTATGTTTTCTCCTTCCAACGATGGCTCAGCGCTCCACACAGACAATTCCCGTCGCCGTCGATCCCTCGCACCAGTAGCCAATGTGTCCTCGCTCCCGCGCTCCGCAGTAGATACATCATTCTTGTGCTTTCCGGAGAGCTACTACCTCCCGTTTACCCCCTGCTTGTCACTATTACGGTCCTAACCTTTTTAAACTTTTTAATAAACCTTCTCAGTCCCACCCTAGCCACACCAGAAGCATAAACAATTTGTACGTTTCCATAGCATGGATAAGGCTTTCCAAATTCCAGTGGCAGCGAAACCAAGCCACTGGCCTCCAATTCCATCCAAATTCCCATTATATTCTTAAATTGCTTCAATTCCACACGGTGCACTGTCACCCTGATGTAGCACGCCCCTGGCCAGGCTCATATGTAAATTTGCTAGAAAGGATTGTTTATTGACTTATTTTTAAGTTATTACACTTGACAATGAGCGTAATTTCGACCTGAAAACCCTCACTTGATATTTTACCTAAGAGAATATTATGACCATATACGTTTGATTATTACGGGTTCAGTTTATATTAAATTCGCCTGAGTATTTTTAATAATTATGAAAAAAGATTATTTGAAGGTTAACAAAAGAAATTTATATGACCATACTTTACAGACAGATCAAATAATTTGCATATTTTTATAATGGTTAAAAAAATAATTTACAGGTTTACAGAGGGATATCATGCCATGCTTTAATTTATTGCCATAAACTTGTCGACAATGTCGACTCTTCAAGGGTGATGGGCCTAAACCCTTTAATTGTACATAAATATACTTCTCTGGAAAGGTACTTAAAAATGAAAAAGGAGGTACTTATCTTGCTTTTGCCTGTCTTGGGTTGTTTGTTTAATTACGCTCTTTTCGTTTCTTAATACACAGCACTGGTCACAAAACTGTATTAGTTGTTTTCAAATATTAATTCTATTTCAACTTTGTTCTTTTGATATGAGGTATCAATTTGCGCGTAAATTCTTGGGCTATAACTTACCTAATTTTTATCAAATTTGACGGAGTTTTTCACAGCAATTTTGCGTTTATAGTGGGAGTGTTTCAGGCACCCAACCGTTCGCTTCGAAGGCACAACCGACTATCTTTTAATTTTACGTCTTGACTTAGTTGATATTTAAATTTGTACATTGACTTTAGTTTTAAAAATGTAATTTGAAAGATATGATCGACATGCTTCTCAAAAGATAGATGGTTGTCTAAAATTACTCCTATATTTTTCGCAGATTGTACCCAGTTTATATTTGTTCCATTAATATTTATTGTATGATCCCTCATAATGTTATTTATTTCCCTCTCAGGCCCTATACATAGTGCCACTGTTTTGTTTGGGTTAATACTCAAGCCATGATCTTCAGAATATTTTGCTGTATTGTATAAGTCTATGTTTATATTTCTTATATCATTTTCGAGATTACTTATTGACATATATAATTCAAAATCATCAGCATAGAGATGTACTTGACAATGAGACAGAGTAGAGGGGAAGTCAAAAATGTGGCGCCGCCAGAAAATTCATCTTGGGGGGGGGGGCAATAGAACCGGCCTCCCCAGAGAATGAGGAAAATTTTTCAGAAAATGGTTGAAAACGGATGTGTATGTAGATTCCTCTATTAGATAATATTGGCATTAATTACAAAATATTTATTTCAAGGGATAATTTAGATACTGGTTTGTACTGCTTCTTTATTTTTTGGCTCATGGAAGACGGCTTGGGGGGGGGGGGCATGGCTCCCCCCCTCTCTGCGCCCATGCACCAGATGATGTTTCTCTTATGGACGAATATAAACTATCATCAATTAAAACTCTTTGTGATCGACCTCTGACATAGCTACTTAACCAATTTATAGCACTATTTTCAAATCCAATGTATTTTAATTTTGCAAGAAGTAAATCAAAATTTACTAAGACAAATGCTTTACTCTGATCTAGTAAAACTAATATTGATGGCAATGATTTGTCCATTGCAGTGCTAATGTCATTTACAACTTTCAATAGTGCTGTTTGTGTTCCATGTTTTTGACGAAAACCTGATTGTATATCTGGAAGGATACTATTAGCTTCAATATAGTCTTTTATCTGAAAAGATAGGGTTTTTTCGAGCAATTTGGAAAAAGTCGGTAGAATACATATAGGGCGTAGGTCGTTAAAACAGGCAGGAGTATTTATTTTTAAAATAGCAGTTTTCCATAAGTTTGGAAAAATACTCTGTTTTAAAGACTCGTTAAATATGTGCTTTATAACATCAATACGATAGGGTAGAACTAGTGAAATCATTTTAACATTTATACCATCCACACCAAAAGCCTGAGATTTAAATGATTTTAAGGCTTTAAAAATTTGCTGGTCATTTATTTCGACAAAATTAAAATGTGCATCTCTATTAAGTAGATTGCTGTTATAAAATAAAAAATAAATCATTATCTATTGTTAATTGACCGGAGACATTTAAAAAATAATCATTAAGTTCTTCCGGTTTTTGCAATTCGACTGGTAACATTTTTTTTTGACGAAGAATTAGATATGATAATTAGATAGAAGATATGCGGAAAATAAAGTGGTATACTAGTCTTCAATGTGGGAAAGCCCCTGCAAAATTTTAGAATGTTCTGAGGTAATTTAGTATATTAAAGCGCGTTAAAATTTGCGAAGATATGCTACTGTTATTGTGTAGGTCAGTGTAAAATACAATGAACCACGCACCACCTGGAACGGATCTGTCTTTCAAATAAAAGTTAAGGCGAACACTCAATCGTGACTGATATCTTTCTCTTTCTATCTTATTACGAACTTCAACGATCGCGTCCGTTGCAGGCTGATTGCAGGTATGTAGTGTAAGAGTTTACTGACATAAGGTTAGTGTATTTATTGTCTTCCCGAGTTCCAGTTGAAATGTGTAACGTTAAATTTTAAATTGTATTCGTAAATCGATACCGTTCAATATGCCATTCTGCGCTTCGAACAATGCATTGAATGTAATGCATTGGAATGTTTTGTTTGACTTCTTATTACTTTTAAATTTTGTGCTGTGCTGTGTTCTACAAAAAGTATTTTAATTTTTGCTATTTTTGTAGTGTGATTAAATCCAAAGAGTCACTTCTAACCCCGCCAACATTGCTGTCAGTCCCAAGTCCGATAAAGGGGAAAGGGAAGTGATACACTTGCACCGCGTTACGTCAGATTGGTTAAAGTCATAGGCGGCGCATTTATCCAAAAAAATAAGGACATTTTTTTGGTCATTTTTTTTTAGTTTTTAATTTTTTTAACTCCTTTCGGTGGGGACAACCTAGATCACCCTGTATATGTAAAATGATTTTTTAAAGTAAGTGTATTATCTATTATCATACTTAAGTGTTTAATTTCATTTACTATTTCAATGTTTTTCTTTTCGATTTTCAAATTAATACTGTTTATGTCGATTGAATTGTATTTATATCTACTGGCTCCTAAAAGGTTTTACATTTACACAAACACAATCACTTGCTAACTATGCTTTATTAGAATAAAAGAAGTAATAAACGTCTTTATTAATGAATCAGCATACATATAGTATAGGCGATGTTTAGCTAGAAATATGTTATTTGTACTTATTCTAAATGGTCCGAAGTTAAATTCCCAGTCCTTTCACTAAATATCCACTCGTACCATGAAAAGGTTCGTTCGGTGTCTGTCGAAGTAACCGTATTTGAAATAGGTAAAGTTTTTTTTAGCCGACAGATTTACTTTCATAACGTTATATTGCATTAGTCAATGAAAAATAACCGGTTCCTTCGAAGAATGACAAAGCACGAAACATAGATGGTGGGCCTCTATATGAAATTTAATTATAACATTCTTAAGGATGTGGCAATATCTGAAATTATTTTTGATACATATTTCGGGACGACTTGACTCTCTCTACGTATAACGTTCGCTGGAAACGAAATCAGTCGGATCATTTCTGTCTTTCCAAAATAACGTTATTTTGTTACGGTATTTTTTTTGGAGCAGTCGTGCTTGTGATACTACATGACTGCAACCGCATTTCCCATCTCTAATTGTTAATGCGTAATGTGCAGTGAACTCTATATTATGTACCTGGAATGGACTTGACCATTGTCGAAGTCTTGCAAAACTGTGTCAGGCGCAACAGCCTAATGTGACGGTAACTTGTCTCTCCTCGACTAATGAAAAATATAGTGACTTATTCGCATAAGACTTTGCCCCCAGTGATATCGGCAGCTTACTGGGCTGTGGGGCTTGCTTTTGCTGCGCGATGCGGTCTAGTGGTGTGGTGGGCTTTCGACATTGCTTGGGCTGTCTGGGAATTAGGTTTTATTCTTGCTGTTATATTGTGTTATCTTACTGTTTTAAATAAATTATTTATTGTTATTATATATTATATTGTCGCTGTTGTTAACTGTAAGCAATAATTTCATATTATTTACAATTCGATACTCTGTAATTGGGTTATCTACCTGTTGAGTATTAAATAAATAAGCTAAATTAATGTTCTTCCCATATAATGCAATAAGATAGAAAGATACAGATACTCGTCACATTTGTCTATATTCAGATTTGTCTCACTTTCATTGAACAATGGATCCGTTTCAGGTACGTAATTTAGTTCAATGGTAATATGTGTAAGGAATGTTAAATTAGGTAGGTTAGCCGCACTTGCCATGAGTCGCATGAATAATAATTATTCGACTTCTTTAATTTCAAGTGCTTTCCATATGTTTACATTATAGTGAGTGTGCCCTTGCACGTATAAGTATAACATTTTAAATTAAGAATTGTTTAATATACATGCAAATAAATAAATTCTCCACATAGGAGAAATAATTTTATATCAAGAAAATAATAAAATTTACAATCTTATTAAATAACTTATTTGTCAGTTTCATTTATTAACACTATTGTAGTTGAGGAAATACATATGATAGAATGAAGTAGCCAAGAGAGTAGTGGTTGCCTTTATCGATTGTTTTTATCAGTTTTGATTGCTTTGTTGGCAAGCTTTTTGATGACTCACTTTATCCCGCTGGCCTTCCAGAATATCTCTTGCCGCAACTATGTTTGTTTTATGTAAAGAATTTATTTATTTGCTTATAGACCCAGAGCTCGTGTAGAAGATACCACAAAAAAGATACCAAAGATTTAAGTGCAGGTAAAGCTAGTAGTAAACTCAGGTAAAAATAAACCGAGCGTCTGCCGTTCGTAATCAGTCACCTAACCTCAACACACATTTTCAGAAATACGTAAAAAACGGCTGAAACCTCAGAAAAGATACCAGCAACAAATTTTGGAAATAGATAGAGATAGAGATAGTGTATATTTGAAATATGAAACGAAAATTGACGCAGACGGTCGCGTTTCTTCGGCAGACGCTGTCTAAGTTCGACCAACCCAAATGACGATAAGGAAAACCGGCATCATTTTTTGCAAGTACGAAGGGTTCGATGTATATGTTTCATAAATAAAAATAAATGTAGACGGTCGCAATTTTCAGACAGACGCTGACAATGTTAAAATAGCACATGGAGATGGGGAGATTGTCAATACTGGTAAAATCAGTTTTACAGATAACTTTTCTTTGCCGAACTCTAATATTTTTTGTGTTAGGTATCATGAACAAACTTCATCCTAAAAAAACTAGAATACGAGCAAATTATAAAGATTTTATTTTGGATATTTAATATATAGATAGTTATACCTAATACAGAAACAGGAAACAACATACCTAAATAAAAATGCATAAAAATAAAACAACATAAATATAATACCAGTGATCGTGGCTGTACTAAGGTGAGTGATCTGGAACAAAGACAAAACAGTTTTTAGCTATGCCTACAAATCACCAGCAATATTTTATAAGTCCAATTTTTCTGCACTGACTTCATTAATTTCTCTATTTTTAGGCAACTCTTGTTGTCGGCTTATCACAGACGGCTGCCTTGTTTTATGTCGACCGGCCCACTGTGATGTCCCCACGTCTGCGTATTTTCGTATGAACACCTACACTATTTATTGAAACGCATCGATATATTATGCTACTTTTTTTTAAAAAGAGAAACCGAATCAGGTTATCTTCATCACTAGATTCGTTGTACAACACGTCCCCATCATTTTCGTCAAAGGAAGAAGCTTCTTCGTCAACTCTTGTTATTTCATCCAAGTTGGCAGGTATCTGAGGCTCCGAACACCATTGTATTTCGAATTTACCGTCAACCAAATTCCAGCCTTTAATTCAGGATTGAAATTTTTTTTTTTTTCTAGCGGATTTTTCGTGCTGCATTTTGGACCAAGTATCTGAACAAAACGTATCAAACCTCGTGGCATTTATGCTGTCCGCATTCCACTTACCATGTATTTTGCACACATAGGCCTCTAAGCATCTTAATTCCTGATCAGTTGACTCATTGCATCCTAATCTTTCAAAAACTTTCTTGTTTGTCATTTTCTAATATTTTAAATGGCCTATTTTTTCTGTTTAGAAAGAACGAAGCTAGTCACATCCAGTTAGAGTGTGAAATGCCGGTAGCGTTCTTGATAAATCATCGCCAAAAGGAAAATCAGGCCATTTAAAATATTGGAAAATGTCAAACAGGCAATACAAGTTTTTGAAAGATTAGGGTGCAGATCAGGAATTAAGATACATCGAGGCCTATGTGTTCAAAATACATGGCAAGCGAAATATGAACAGCAAAAATGCCGCGAAGTTTGATATGTTTGTTCAGACTTTCGGTCCAAAATGCAGCACGAAAAAATCCGCTAGACAAAATAAAAAAATTCAATACAAGTGTAGTGCCACCATGCCAAGACACACTGAGATGCAAAATAAAGCACACTGATCTAATATGCGCGGTGTGGAATTTTTCCATGGCACCAGTACCTAAGTTTTTCCACCCTGAATTAAATGGCTGCGATTTGGTAAATATGAAATACAATGGTTTTCAGAGCCTGCGATACCTGCCAACTTAGATGAAATAATAAAAGTTGATGAAGAAGCTTTTTTCTTCGACAAAATTGATGAAAATTGATAGAGGTGTTGTAAAGTCATGAAGATAATTAGAGGTATAGTCTGATTTTTCTTAGCTGACCTGATTCGGTTTCTCTTTTTAAAAAAAGTCGGCATAATATATCGACGCGTTTCAGTAAATAAGTGTAGGTGTTCAAACGAAAATGCATCGACGTGTGGACATCACAGTGATCCGGTCGACATAAAACAAGGCGACCGTCTATGATAATATGCCGACAATAAGGGTTACATAAAAATAGAGAAATGAATGAAGTGAGCCCAGAAAAATTGGGGTTGTAAAATATTGCTGGTGTTTTGTAGGCATACCTAAAAACCGTTCTGTCATTGTTTCAAATCTCCATCAAAATTATCACCTCAGTACAACGACGATCGCTATTATCATAGGCGTAATTCGGGGTGGGCAAGGGTAGGCAACTGCCCACCCAATATTTTGAAAGAGCATTAAATTGTTTAAGGCAAATCTAGCGAATTCCGAAATTCTTCCGGAAAAAATAATAAATATAACAATCACGCCAATTAAGTCAAAGGTTTTCAATACAATTAAGCAGGGGCAAATTTCCTGTCTATGGCTTAACTTTTTGCAGCACTCACTTTCCCTGGGTCGTTTGTGTTTATAGAATTACAGGGTTCGCTTTGCTTCTCTCTATTGGGTTATCTGTGAAAAATCCCTGCCTACCCAATAAAAATGCTGAAATAATGCCAATGGCTGTTATTATATTTATGTTACGTTTATGTTTTATTTTTATGTATTTTTATTTATGTTGTTTACTGTTTTTTTTTTTCATATAGAGTATAAACTTTTGGTTAGGTTAGAATATATTTATATTATGTATTAAATTATGTTATATATTTATTTTGCGTTGTTGTTTCCTGCTTCTGCATTAGGTATACCTACCTATATATTACATATCCAAAATAAAACCTTTATAATTTGCTCGTATTCTAGTTTTTTAAGATGAAGTTTGTTCATGATATCTAACACAAAAAATATCAGAGTTTGGCAAAAAAAAAGTTATCTTTAAAACTAATTTTACCGGTATTGACAATCTCCCCATTCCTATATGCTATTTTAACTTTGGCAGCGTCTGTCCGAAAATTGCAATTGTCTGCAGCATTTTTATTTTTATTTATGAAATGTATAGATCGAACCCTTTGTACTTGCAAATCATGATGCTGGTATTTTTTTCCTCATTTGGGTTGGTCGAACTTAGACAGCGTCTGCCGAAGAAACGCGACCGTCTGCGTCAATTTTCGTTTCGTATTTCAAATATACACATCATTCTCTACCTATTTCCAAAATTTGTTGCTGGTATCTTTTCTAACGTTTCAGGCGTTTTTTATGTATATTTTAAAATGTGTGTTGAGGTTACGTGACCGATTACAAACGGCACACGCTCGGTTTCTTTTTACCCGAGTTTACTACTAGCTTTACCTGCACTCAAACCTTGGGTATCCTTTTTGCGGTATTTTCTACGCGAGCTCTGGGTCTATTATATGAATCATAAGATTCTCTATATGAAACATATTTATCTATGTGTGAAGACCGTCTCTGGTTATAACTACCTGGGAGACAGAATTTGCACATTACCGAGAGCCAACTGTGGTTTTGACATCACTTGTCGCTGCAATTTGAGCTATGACCATTATTTTTTGAGATGCCTTATATGCAACTCTGAAAACTTACTTCAGGGTGATCCAATTTCTTCTGAGTATAAAAACCATTTTATTTATTAATTGCTATTCAACAGATTATGGACCTGTTGAAGAAAATACCCGGATTCTTGGCTGAAATACCATGGAACGACCATAGAGACAGTTTCCACTTGGTTGGTACTCAAAAGTTATTTATAGACAGTGACCTATTTATAATACCTGAGGGTACCTTGGTGGAAAGATTTAGGTACCACGGATTGGAGTTTGCGAGGTTCATTTATCCATTTAGTTTCTTTTTGTTAATGGAGCAGTTCATAAAGTCGTTGAGTGTTATCACTTTTGAAGTGGGCACTTCTTGGTACTGTTATGAAAACTTAACTGAACTAGTGCAAACGGGTTTTCAGTTTATTATCCACATTTTAAAACTATACAAAGGTGATTTTAGATCAGACACAGTATTAAGAACTTTAATTCAGCGTTTAGAAATTGTCCCAACTCAATTTTGTGAGGGCCCAGCGAAAAATTTCAATTTTATTAGACTGTATTTTGAAACTAACATTACTTTGATTACGCATAATTTGTTGGATTTTGTGGAGGCTTTTCCTTCTCACATGCGAAGAAAGGTTTTTCCGCAAGTTTCTAGTTTTGGGAAAGCCAACGAGCAATTAATGCACAGTGAAATGAGCGATGAATCCATATTATTTACTTCTCTGAAGGAAGAGGAAGGCATGGACGATCACAGCCTGCTTGTTCAGTATTTAATACTTATCGATGATATGGTTGATGTAAGTGTTATTGATCGATTAAGTAACACAGTAACAACTTTTTGTACTTTTAGAAAAACATTTATCACAGAGAACTGCAAGTGGCTGGTGTTTGGTACATATTAAACGTGGCTTTTCCCCTACATCAGCAATGGCCATACAAAGATGACCTACAAATGATGCTTATCTGTAAATACTGTGTTTCCATATTTATTAAGGTATTAAACCTGCAATCTGATGAAAATGATCACAGTAGATACATATCTGGCATGTGTTGTAATGCCTTTATGCAGGAAGATGTGCTGATAGCCAGTTACATTTCAGTATTCTACAAAGACAAATTTTATGTTCAAAACCTAATGGAAGATGAATCAAACTGGATCAAGGGACCTCTATTAATGTACCTGGAAAATAGCCGACTGCAGATGGCATTTCTTTTAATACTGTATAAAATTAGATCCAACTCTCCAGCATCAGTACACTGGGCTATTGATGATAAGATCAGTATTATTGCTAAAGCTGTGTCTGGTAATTTGGTTAACCCTTACAGTACCTCCTGCAGAGTATTAGCTTGCAAATTTTTGGAGATATTGGCACGGGTAAGAAAATTTTGATAAATATTTTACTATGAATGGGGTTGCCACAAGGCAAAGAGTGGGAGAGATCATAGTTTATTTTTTTGATATACCGGGTCACGAGTCAATGTATGCACCCAATTTTTTTATTGTTTTTGAATTTAAAAATTTCGTTTTCAGTACAAATAAATTAGACAAAAGTGAGCTATTTTTAGACCAACAGGAACAAAAATATCACTTCCGGTTGAACCGGAGGTGACATCAACTTTTTTTTTATTAAATAGAATGGCTATATTTTTTTTATGGTTTCTTATTAACCATAAAATTCTAAGTACAACAGTTTCTCCAATTTAAAAAATTCCAAAAAATACGTGATATACTAACAATTTTTTATTTTTTTCAAAATGCCGCATCAGATGAACACAACGTAAGAAAATTACTAAGTAGGCTCGTGGAGTGAAGAGTCTTTAAAGAGTTGCTGCTCTTATGTGTAAGACCGTTCCCGTATTTCCATCCTTCTCATCTCAGCCCCCGCATGTCTCTATCCACATATTATTCGTTGAATTGTGGTGCCACCGTCACTTAGCAGAAGCAGTCATAACTCGCGACACGGTTCAAGGTTGATGTCGAGCGAACGAGGGTACAAATAAAATTCTAATTCTCTACGCAGATTGTAGACCAGTGCAATTAGACAGTCTGTGATGTAACCACTTACATTTATTTAACGATACGCGAAAAAAATATATTATTGTGTCATTCGATTCAGCTCCTATTTATGAGTACTTTTAAGACCTCCCAATTGTGTTTAAACAATTAGAAAAAAAAAATGTAAATGTTGAAAATTGTGTTTTTGGCCTTTCACCGTTTACGTAGCGAGAATTGTAATAATTAACGACAAAAATGCATTGCGCTTTTTTTGTACATCGGATTTTCTACAGACATGTCCGCGAGGGCATATTTTTATCTGTTATAATTTTCGAGCTACAGGTTCTCACAGGTAAGTATAAAAATGACTTTTTTACGCTACTCTGCTAGCGGCACGGGCGCGGACCGACTTAATTAACAAAAAGAAATTAAGAGAAGAACGTCAGAAAAATTTTAAAGACTTCAGGGAGCTTTTAAATCGCATGCATGATTTTTTGGGGAAATTTGAATCGATTTCGGACATTTTTCGAATTTTAGCTACGCTAAATAGTCAAATTTAAATTACACAAAATACCTATATTGAGTAACTTCTGTTTAAAACTGTTTTTTGTACAATGCATAATATTAATAATGGAGTTGCAAGCATTAAGAAAATGTTGAAATAAAATAAAAAAATAGTTAAACATTTTTTGTTATTGAAATGTATTTATAGAAAAAAAGAAACACTATTTAATACAAATATGCGGCAAGTTCCAGCTATTTCAAAATCGATGAAAATGAAAAATTACGCTTTTCGGTACCTAACATTAATTGTTTTTATGCGATAATAAAATGATACGTCAACAATAAATACATTTTTTTAAGAAAGAAAATTGGGCTTGATTTTGTGTCATTAAGCTTCATCGACTGCTGAAAAAATACATTAAAACAATTGATTATTTATAACAAGTTTTAAATATTTTTTTGTAAATCAATTTCTTCGCTCCATATGAAAAGAGCATTTTTTAAAATCAATCGATTACATCCCAACAGGGATGGAAATGTCTAAATTTATGATTTTTTTTTATGTTTTTTGCGTTAAAAAATACATATTTCGGAAAAATAAAGAATGCAATCGTGTAGAGCGACCAGAAATTCGTAAGTAAAAAAACCGACCACAAATTCTCATAGGGCAGCTAATATTTAACTGCTTTAACGGGCTGCTTAGAGAATAACGCGAAAAACGGTTATGTTGAAGTTTGCGCGTGGGCGCCTTTAGCCTGTGAGCTATAATAGATAAAAATATGCTCTCAGTGACTATTTTGTACAAGATTCGATGCTTTATAAAAAAAGTGAAGTGCATTTTCGTTATACTTATTACCGTTCTTGCTGCGTAAGCTGTGAAAAGTAAAAAAAACACCTTCTTCGAAATTTCAATATTTTTTTGTCATGGAAACAAATTGGGAGGTCTTAAAATATTCACAAATACTGTTACCATCGATCTCAATGAAATCACACCAAAACATTTTTTTGCTAATACTACAAAATAAATACAAGCGATTTCAGAATTGCACCATTTGTGCAGTGCGATACTTTATCGCCTCGAAAACTTTGGTCTCGAAAGGGTAATACCAATAATTATTTTTTTAATTAAAAAAAGTAAGCACTCTCCGCAGATATAGAATAAAACAGAATAGAATAGAATAAGTTTTTATTTGTACAAAAAATGTATAGAAATTGTACAGAAATAAACAGTTAACTCACAGAAACCTAGCAAAAGGTTTGTTCGTGACTCCTGTAATATTTACAATTTGCAGTAATAACATTACATACAAAAAGTTTCTAAAAAACAATAAAATAGTACTTACCACTAAATTAAATCTAAATGAAATAATACAAGGTACATTCTTAGAATAAAATAATATAAAGTGTTAAGTTACTAATTTACAAATTTCTTAAATACAATTAAATAGAAAATTGAAAATAAAATTTTTGCACTAAAATAATACAAGGTTTGAAGTAATTTACTAATTATACAAGTTAGGGTATTCTATAATGACAAAAATGTAGGACGCTAGCTAAATATGTGATCAAGATTTAAATTTGAATTTTTAATCCACATTTTATTTTTTTTACTGTATAAAATGATGCTGCCATTAAACTGCCTAAGTTCATTCAGTAGCTTATTGTAAATTTTAGATAGGTAATACAGGAAATATTTTTGAGTTGTCGTTTTGTGTGAGATAGGAAGTATACATTTATGATTTTTTATGGCTCTGGTATATCAAATACATACAGATCGCTTAAAGTGAAAACATTAAAATTCGAGAACAAGATTAAATTTTATTGTTTACTGATTATTACTCTTTTTCCCAATAAAATCTCGTTTTTAACCCCCGACCCCAAAAGAGGGTTGTTATAAGTTTGACGCGTATGTTTGTATGTTTGTCTGTCTGTCTGTCTGTCTGTTTGTCTGTATGTGGCTTCATATCTCTTCAACGGGTGATCCGATTTTGATGCAGTTTTTTTATTTGAAAGAGTATTTTGTCGAGAAGGTTATAGGCCATATTAGATTTTGATGTTTGGTCCTCATCTTGAATTCGCCATGTTGAACTTCTCTAGAAATTGTCCGACTGAAGTAAAATTGAAAATGTGCAGACAATTATGGTAGCCAAACATGATTCAGGCCTCATTTTGATTCGGTCATATGAAACTGGTACGATTAGATAGGTACATTGATCGGGGGTTCTTAAAAATGTTCAATTTTACTTGTCGTTTTAATTATATATACAAAAATGCATGCAATTACAGAGAAAAACTATAAACAAATAGATAATTTTTAATGCATTGCAGTAGCATATATTTGGGAGTAGTCTAGGAAATAGCGTGCAAATTCGACGACGAGTGGTTACCGTCTGCCAGTCGGTAATCGAAGAGACCATATAAGTATAAAACGTTTTTCTCTCTGGAACTTTTTGGTATGGTGGGGGGATAGGGAGGGGGGGGGGGGGCATTTATTTTTAAATCGAATGATTATCGATATCTGACCGCATAGGTAGTTAGTATATGTACTTCACATACTTCAATTACGCTGGCAGGCAAAACTTCCGAACGGCGCGCGCGTTAACCGAAAATAAAAAAAAATTTTAGTTTCTATTTCCGGTTAGCGCGCGCACCAACTGGAAGTTTCATCTGCCAGCGTAATTGGGGTATGTGAAGTACATTTTCTAACTACCTATGCGGACAGATATCGATAATCATTCGATTTAAAATTAAATGCCCCCCTCCCTATCCCCCTACCATACCAAAAAGTTCCAAATTTTGTACTTATATGGTCTCTTCGATTAACGACTGGCAGACGGTAACCACTCGTCGTCGAATTTGCACGATATTTCCTAGGCTAGAGAGGATAAAAGAAAATATTTTTTTACAAATTGGCTATTATAGCCTAGCAGTAGAATTAACGAAAGGAAAGGTGTAAACCCGAAAAAAGTTGCAACAAGTAATATTTTTGCGGTAGTAGTAATAGTCATCTAAAACATATTCTAAATGTACCAGGGGGAAGATGGTTCAGAAAGGGTCAAAATGGATAATTTTGTGATATCTTAAAGATAACAATTTCATCATAAAATGCCAATATGCCTTTTACTTCCATATCCAGTAAAAGTTCTAATCGTGCGCCAAAAAAGTTACAGACAGACAGACCGACAGACAGAAATTTTTTTTCGCTCAAACTTAAAATCTCTATGTTTCATTACATTCTAAGCCTATTCGAACAATAAAAATTTTAAAAATGTTTTTGTCGTTACTATACTTCCACTGGAAGTGGGAGTAAAATTTGTCTGTCTGTAATTTTTTTTGTGAGCACAATTACTCTGGAACTGTTTAGAATATTGACTTGACATTTGGTACACGAATGGATTTTAATGAGATCTGGAACTGGATTATATTTTCCGTATTTATTCCGTCGAAGGGTTGGGGGGTAAATTGGGGTAAATAGGTAAATCAAGCAGGTAAGAGTCCATAAAATTGGTATTTAGTATGTACAAGAGAAGTTAATGTTTCAAAAAAATTTTTGGCATTATGCACCCCCCATTCCCCACTCCATTATTAAAGAGGGAGAAAAAAATGTGATTTAGTGTGTGTACAAGAACCAAAGGCCTCAAAATATTTTTTCACTTCATCCACCTCCACTACCACTCTCTTATCACCACCCCCACCCCACTACCGATGTGGGATATCCTTTTATGGGTTTTTGGGGTAGACGTTTTCAAATATTGTAATATTATTAAAGTTCCTAAACAATTATTTCCACATACAAAATTTTTTGGTTGTGGGAGACTTGGATAAAAAATCTGGATGTGGAAGAAGTGATTCTTTGGGCAGTGTTTTTATAAGGCATGTAGAATTTGATTTAAAAGAATGGGTTAAAAAAGGCGGCCCTTTTTCACTTTCAAAAACCTGCATCTCTGTTAATTCTGCTCGGAAGTCGACGAGATAAGAATGAAATTAAAATCAATTTTACAAGCATTGAAAAAGATACCTCATTCAGCTAATTTTCTGATGAAATCTTGATTGTTTTAAGATATTAGTAAATTATCTATTTTTCTACCTTGTAACATCTCCGACTTGGTGGATTTTGGATATGTTTCTAAGGACTCTTTTACAGTATTAGTGCTTTGGACTATTACCTTTATTAAAGTAAAATATCAAATTTTACATGCTAATAAATTACACACGTTTACAAAAAAAACAAGAATTCTGCACAGTGGCGGATTTATACTTGTGCCGGTTAGGGGCATCGGAAATGTTAGAGCCTCATTTAACTTCGTTATTTTTGGAGTTACGTAAAAGAGTACAAAAATAAAAGTTATAGAAAATCACATGTATTTTCCAAAAATAGAATAGCAAGTGAAAGTCGCATTTCGAAGATATGAACTTTACTTTGGTTTTTTTAAATGGAACACTCCTTACATATTTACACCATTCGAAAGGCCATAAAAAAAGCTTTTTAATTATATATAATACATGGTATTTATCTTAAAAAAAAATTTTGTCTAATTTACTATAAATTTACAATTTATCAAATTAGCCATGGAAAACAAAAGTATGTAAATTAAAATAAACAATATGTTAGTTCTGTCAAATAACTGTTAGTATCTAATTTCATTTTATTTTAAATAAAATGGAGAATTTCAATAATCGATATATATTTTTCGGACTTAATGTAAGAAAACATAAAACTTAATATGTGCTATAGTTTTTAAGAAAAATAGTATGTGTCATACATCATTTGAAAGGTTTTTCTATGGCCTTTCAAATGGTGTAAACACATATGGGGCGTTCCGTTTAAAAACACCAAGGTAAAGCTCATATCTCCGAAATTCGACTTTTAATTGTTTTTTTGAAATGATTTTTGGAAAATACATGTGATTTCTCATAACTTGTATATCCTAACTTTTTTACGTAACTTCAAAAATAACGGAAGTTACTAAATGACCACAATATACAGTTGACTATAATAAGAAACTCTAGTCTAGTTAAAATAAAAAACACGTTCTCAAATAAATTAAAAATGTTCTGATAGTACATATTAATAATAATAATTTTTTGTTTTTATATGCCTTTGGTATTTTTCAAAAAATTTGCCGCCCTGGGCTATGCCCCCCCCCCTCCAAAATCCGCCACTGATTCTGCATCTAGAGTACATTTTTCCTATGTGTTTTTGGTCGATGAATTTGAAACTGTGACCAGTTTTTTTTTTCACATCAGAATTTTGAAAAAACCAAGAAATTAGTGAAGAAAGCGTTTTTTTTAACTTAGTTTCTTAGTGTTCTCAAAATTGTGACGTGCTAAAGAATAACTGGTCACAGGTTCAAATTTAGCTACCGAAAATACATAGGAAAAATGTACTAGAAGCAGAATTCTTGTCTGTTTAAACCTGTGTTATTTCACTATAACACCTCCTTGGGCCCGCTGCGTGACGGCAGCTCTTCGTCTGGGAGCACTAGGTCGGGGTAAGGAGTTTCCTGAATATTTTTGCCTAGGGGTTGGGCGCCACCTAGTCGAGATGGGGGACTAGGAGGGAAAAATTATGAAACTATGATTTTCCCTTAAGTGTATAATAAATATAAGGATACAGTTTCACAGTAAAAGCATGGGTATATTTTAGATTAAAATTGATACTTATTTCATTTTATTCTTAAACCCCACAAGTAGTACTACGAGCGGTTCACACTCAAAAAAATTAAATAAACAATATAACTGTGATTATTTCTTTCTTTTCTTTTAAACGAAAAGATAAAACCTATATCAAAATCTTCCCCGTAGATTTTGGTGGTAGGAACTGCACTCTATCGCATGTAGAAAATTGAATGTTACTTAATGCAATTTCCCTTGTGGTTTTCACTAATAGTAATATGGAATATTCTGACCTTAGTAAAATCACTATGAGACTCCCCTCTTCCTTGATGCTTTGCAGGGTCGTAACCAAAGCCTTGAAAGTCAGCTTTACTGGCATTACATTTGGTGGTAGGTGTTTAAATGGCCAAAGTCGTGGAGATCGTACCCTCAATAAACCTGGAGGTAGGTGTACTATTCGGCAAGTCACCGCAATGAAGAATTTTGCATTAATACTGTAGTAAAACCATAACTTAAAAAGGCCGGCGGATCTAAAATAGAGTCTCACTTAGCTTCGCATACTATATGAAATTAACATTTCCAAATATTTAATAATTAATTAAATCAAGGTGTATTTAACTTAATACAACATACCTTCTATATAAAGAATAGCCTTTTTATTAATTTTATCAATAAACTAGTACCACAACAACCGCTCAGAATGGCGATGGGAATTTCTGTGTCCGTTTTTTTTTTCTTTTGAAGCCTATCGAATCTACTTTCGTTAATTCTCCTTTATGAAAAAACCGTTTTAATTACGAATAGTAAATTTGCGCAGGTGACGTAGGTGAGACTCGGGAAAGAGTTATTAAACTAGGGGAATGCAACCAAACATACGCGTAGAATACATTATCAGTTGACTACACATATACCCGAAACTATTTTACAACATCTCAATTAGTTTTAAGTACAGGGTGTGCGCAAAAAAGTCCAAAGTTAACGTTACATCACATTTTTTACGATAACATTCTGATTTTTCGATGTGGTTTAACTCTGCTCGTTGTTTTTTTATCTGTTTTTATGCGCTTTTCCGATTCCCATTTTAAATGTCGAAATAAATTCATTTTAATAAATATATTAATAATGTGCTGTTGATGGGAAGTGCATGGCGAATTTGACGAGAACCAATCGGAACACTTTTTTAAAGTGTTCTTTAAATCTATCTCTATATTTTTGCTAACATTCATGCCACATTTATGTCTATTAAAAGATGTATTAAATGTCTGTAAGAGATAATATATGATGTTAGCAAAGTCATCGGAAGGTCTATTTAAAAATTGAATATTGTGTCCGCTGGAATAATCTTTGAACAATAAAAAGAATTCATTTCTGTTAATCACTTCCTCATCACATTTACTTAATTTATCAGCACAAATGTCGCAGTTAAATTTTTTTTGTATACAATGTGCCAGATAACCAGCCACGTATATATTCGAACATTTCTCTAACGTATTTTCATCCATGATTTCGATTAACGCGGTACCTTTTGCATCTGTTTTTTCCTCATCTTCCGGAAATGCATCTTTCACCAACTCTTCATTGTCATCAGCCATTGTACCTGGAACACCTGGATCGATATTTTCAATTTCTGGATCGTCCATATCCAAAATTTCAGTCACCTGATCAATTTCACAGTTTCCAGTATCAACAGCCATTTGTAATCTAATGCTCATATTTTGTTGTATAGCTATACGACAGTCACGAACTGTAGGGGTAGGGTTATACCCTCCTCTATTTCTAACAACCGAGAAAAAGTTTTCTAAGGGATCCTGATTTAAAAAACCGGTTAACAGATATTTTATACCTTGTTGTTTAAGATGATTCCATAACAGAAGGATTGAATTTATTGTCCACTGAAATCCCTCTAAGCAATAAATATTGTTTCTTTGTGTCACTCCCTCAAACACCGTAATGTTTTTGAAATATTCTAGCTCTTCTTCTAATACATTTTGGGTTTTGCTATTGTAAATAGATAATGGATGCCTGTATGGATTAGGATCCTGCAAATGTCTGCTGTTTAAAGCATCAAAAAGGTTGTTAACAGTTTCAATAAAATCTGCAGTATCTAAAGAAGTATGGCTGTTGAGTTGTTGTCCGGCTTTTGTTTGGCTCTTTGCCTAAGGCTCTAAAACGTGATTTTTTTCGTTTTTAGTCGCTTTTCTATAGATCCATTTTATTGTTTTGCGATGACTTCTGTTCCTACCTATGTAACAAATGTTTATTTTTAAATTAATCAAATTTAATGAAAATATTTTAAAAGACTGATTTTGTGTTTTAGTTATTTTTTTATGGCGAACGAATGCTGTTCGGCTTTTTGTACCAAATGTCCGGCCAAATTTATAAGTAAAGTCCAGCTTTTCGAATTTTAGGCCTGGCAACCCTTGTCACGCATAATAAGGCTCCACGGACACTATGTCGGGAGCGCGTCGAGACAAGTCGCAAAATAGGAATGATTTCAAAACATTGTGTCATCGATCGATATCAACCACGCAATTCCGGAATATCGTTACAAGATTCCTCGTTTGTTTCAATCATAACGCATAGTAGAAATTGCGTGAAACCAATAGGGAAGTGTATGTCACACTACCTACATTGTGTCTGTGGACACAAATAAGGCACAATTAGGAAATCTTACGTTAGCGGCCACATTCTCAATAATTTTATATCTTGATGAGTTTTTATTTTATTAAATAAAATGCTGCTTTTGTCAAAACAGAAACAAAAAAAGTAAAAAATCTTGCATCAAGTAATTTTAGACATTACTTTTTACAACTTTTATTAACATTAACCATAAGTTGGAATTTTATCAATTTTATTTTTTTTGTAAAATTAGCTTGTTAATAAGTATCTTTGCCAAATACAATATTATTTTTACGGCCCCCGTTCCTATCTTTTGTATATCAAAAAACTACACGAAAAATTTATCGCCGCGAGTAAATTGGACTGATACTGAGGGAGAAAAACTTAAGCAAAGTTAATACGCCAAGCTTACTCATATAAATTGCTAATAATATATTTATTATTATGTGTAGCCATTTAGGAAGAAATAAGTGCATGATGTGTATAGTTTGCGACAACGACGTGTGACAGAATTTTTCTAGGTGAAGTTAAAAAGAACAAGAAATATAAAAAAGAGTAATAAGTGACTTATTTGTGTATTAGCAGTTCACTGTGACTTTTTAGTCGAGCAATCATGTAAGATTTGTCAGGCATAAATAGGGAAATGTTTCGGCAATGTTTTGCTAAGAAAACCTTAGGGAAAGGCACATGCATTGACAAAATTCCGAAATTTTACCTAAAATGCGTTGTGTCACCGTGCTTCACTTCCCACGTTTAGTGGGCACGCAAAAGTTGAAGTTTCGAAACGTGGGTGTGCAATTGATCACATGAATCATACGCAATTACGTATCTGTTTCCTGAATGGGACGAAATTTTGCTCACTGGGTAATCCCTAACGATAATAGCATTGTGTGGTCTAGCCCCGTCTTGTTGGAAGTAAACCTCGTCAATATTGGTATTGGGAATTTGAATAGTCTGTAGAATTATTATATTTTGGAGAAATTCTAGACATTTTAGTCCAATTAGATTTTCGTCAAATATTATTGGACCTATGATATGGTTGCCCAGTACGCCCAATCAAACATTGAAACCAAACCCCTCCTGTCTGAGAATATGAGAATTTTCAATTGCCCAATATTGAACGTTGTTCCGATTAAATAACCCAAGGTTTGTAAATCTCGATTCTTCAGAGAACAAAATGTTTTTGATAAAATTCTCATTTCTTAGTTGGCGGAACTGTAGCCAATTACAAAAGGTTATTCTTGGTTGATAATCATTCTCATACAATTGATGCAACTGATATTTATAAGAACGATAGCAGTGTCTCTTTAAAATTTTCCTGGCTGATTCTTTGGAAACTGGTAATTCATGTTCAATTTGTCTTAACGAAATAGTTGGGTCAACATGCACTAAAGTTAATACATTAATTTCCGTTTCTTCATCCACAATAAATTTTTCTTCAATTTCCATGTCAGGTTCAGTTCTAAATTGATAATAGTTTCTCGGAGGTTGTCTTCTTTCTGCATACCTCTGTCCATACAGAGTTTGTGCTCTGTGTGTATATTACGAAGGATATCTTTAAGAAATGATTAATGGCGAAAAAAATGAATTTATGAATCATTATTTTTGATTAATAAAAGAAAATAGGCACGACCCCATTAAGATATGAAAATGAAATTCTGTCTTTTGAGACAAACTTAAAAATGTTCGTACCTATCAGTAATTCAAATAACTATTCTGTTCTTAACAGACAAGTCTACAACCTTACTAATAATTTCTACAGCCTACTTAGTAATTTTATTACGTCGCGTTCATCTGACATGGCCATTTTGAAAAAAATAAAAAATTGTTCGAATCTCACTAATTTTTTGGAATTTTTTAAATAAAAGAAAAACTGTTGTACTTAGAATTTTATGCTTAATAAGAAACCATAAAAAAATTAATAGTCGTTATATTTAAAAAAAAAAAGTTGATGTCACATTGAACAAGTCTTATTTTCGTTCCTGTTAGTCTAAAAGTAGCCCACTTTTGTCTAATTTATGTGTACCAAAAATGAGATTTTTAAATTAAAAAACAACCAAAAAATTAGGGGCGTACGTTGACTCGTGGTTACCCGGTATACGATAGATGTTTTCGTTAGCCCCTTTGTTATTTTGGCACATTAACAAAAAAATGTTAAAGTTAAGGGCTTTATTGTTTTCACTGAAGTTTTAATTAATATTCATATAATTTGATTAACATAACACAATGATAATTACTTATGCTGCTGAAGTAGTTTCCACAAACTCCGAAACAATTGAACACTGCATTTGAATACTATCACTTGATGTGTGTTAGTTTTAATCATCTCCAGATGATTGGTGCATAAACTGTAAAAATGAATTTTTGGACATAAAAAATGGTATGAGACCATTTCCGGTTCACCCGGAAATAACCGCAACTTTCGATTTTTAAATGGAACACCCTGTATATTTTTACATATTTGGATTCAAGACAACATTCTGAGTATACTATGAGATTCTCGCGAATTTTTGAGTCGATGTTCAGTTTTTTTAAGCATTTTAAGACATTCCTCTAGAGTGCTTTGGAATACCAAAATTTGTTCTACGGCAGATAAAGTCCAAGGGAAAAATGTAATTTTTCGTTTAATTTCATTAATAAGTAACTATTTACGAAGCCTCCAAAATTGAACAAATCACTGTTTTATCGCAAACTTTTTTTTTTCAAATGGTGTGGTGGCTCATAGTGTTCAATAAATTATAGATTTTTTTCTGAATTCATTGACATCCATTTCAAATCTAAGCTATTTGTTTTTCTATTTTACTGAATTTATTTAAAAACAAAAAATCACTTTCACATAATTTTTCTTGAACTCTAACGTAGTTGCCTTTGCAAAAATCAAATGTCTAATAATGAAATGTGAATAACTATCTTTTGTGAATAATAGCCTTTTGGTTCTCTCTTTTGTTTCTTAATAGGTATAAGTACTAGTGCAAACTATATGGATCAATAAAAATTATTTTGAAAGTTAATTTTATTTTCAAATAAATTTAATAAAATAGAAAACCAAATAACATAGATTTGAAATGGATATCAATGAATTCAGAAAAAAATCTATAACTTATTGAACACTGAGCCACCACCTTCCCATTTGAAAAAAAAAGTTTTCGATAATAATGTGATTTGTTCAATTTTGGAAGCTTTGTAAATAGTTATTAATGAAATTAAACGTAAAATTATATTTTTCCCTTAGACTTTACAAAACAAATTTTGGTATTCCAAAGCACTCTAGAGAAATGTCTTAAAATGCTTAAAAAAACTGAACATCGACTCAAAAATTCGCGAGAATCTCATGGTATACTCAGAATGTTGTCTTGAATCCAAAATATGTAAAAATATACAGGAAATGGTCTCATACCGTTTTTTATGTCCAAAAATCCATTTTTACAGGTAGTTTATGCACCCTAAATTTCAAATGGATAAGTTAAAAAATAAAGGAAATATAGGGGCGAGCCACTAGCCTGTGACACCCGGTATATAAAAATTAAATCTTAACCATTGTTTCACATTTTGCCAATCGAGTACATTTAGCATTGTTTTAATTGGAGTATATCTGTTGCACTTTAAAATGATCCTCATTCCTCTATTTTGCAGTTTTCGAAATATACCAATACTTTTTTTACAATTATTTTTTATTTATTTAGTTCTCATCAGTAGAGTATAGAAACATTCATTCATTATTTATAAGCCTATTCTTGATTCATTTTTACAATTATTTTTTATTTATTTGCTTTCATCATGATTAGAGTTGAAATAGAATGTGAGGTTCGATAATTGTGAATGACTGAATTTCAATAAATGATTTAAGTATTTTCAATATATTTTTTTGCCTTAAAATGCTAGGAATCCTGTCATATAATTCAATACTTCGTCAGTATTAGCTAGAAGAGTAGTTGTTTTGATTGGTTCTCCAATTATGAGTGTTTTAAAGTGTTTTCCTAAGTAGTACATTAGCGTGGCCAGATTAAGGTACGAAATATACAGAAAGTAGATAATTTCATATTAAATAAAAAAGTGTGAATAACTGAATTTAAATAAATGATTTAAGTATTTTTAATATATTTTTTAGCTTTAAAATGCCAAGAATCCTGTCATGTAATTCAATATTTCGTCAGTATTAGCTAGAAGAGTAGTTGTTTTGGTTGGTTTTCCAATAGAATAGAATAGAATACAGCGTTATTTATCACATGAAGTTTTATACAAAAATGTACAATATTTATTGGACTAGTCATATATAAAAAAAACTAAAATTACACATATGAATACAATTAACAGAAATAAATTCATCCATGCAAAAAGTACATATGAGTGTACAATAGGGTGGCCCTTATTTTTCAATATATTTTTTTTTTCTTTACGACGCCCCTTATATTTGTTCTACTTGGTAAAAAAATAATTTCTACCGAATTTGAAATTTTTTGGAGCACGGGATCACGTGGCACATTACAGTTACATTTTTTTTTTTTTATAACTAGGTAAGTACGGTAAATTTATATTCTTCTCCTTCTTATTTAAACAATTGAGCATGGTATATAGGGCGAGTGGAGCTTAGAACATAAGAGTTATGAGCTCCACGAACCCTGAAATAATAGGAGCAATAGATATTGTAGTGGGGAGATATGTAGGAGGTGCCCTTATCGCCTGATATGCTCAGTTCTTTAGTTTCTTGCGCCCGTGGAAAGTAGACAAGTTCTTACTAGTCTATAAAACGAATTCGTTGTGATAAAATTGTGAAATAAAGTAAAAGTAATAATAAATAAAAATCTACAAATGAAATGGCAACAAGACAAAAAGAGAAGCTGTATCTTCTTCAACATGGCGAAAGTCAAATTATTGGAGCCAAATTACCATCAAATGGACAAGTTCTGAGAGTTTTATTTTATAACCTAGTCTAGTGCACATTTGGCGGTGAAAGAAGTAGAAATATTATGGGAAAAGGCGAGAATCCCAACGAAAAAGTTTCAGCGTAGCATTGAGAAATTGGAATTATTGTATCAAGAATGGAAAACACTACAAAAAACTTGTAAAAGTCGAAATCAACTACAGGAAAGGAGCAAGATTTTCTTAATAAAGTGGATGACTTCGATGTCAATGCATTGGAGATGATTAGAATTGAAGAAGACAAACTTTTCCTTTTAAACCAAAGAATAAAAGGCCGACCTGGTTCAACGATCGGCGGAGATCGTGTTTTATTACTAAAGGAACAAAGAAAAGAATCTCGAAAGAAGCAAGAGTAATTAAAGCAGTCTAGCCATCAAGTATTATAAGGTATATTTCAAATTAAACTGTAAAAATCATCTCATGATAAATAATTTTTTTTTCATTTTAAAAAGTGAAGTGTCCACGTTTCAACAACGTTAACTAACGATCAAATTCAACGTTAAGTAATATTATAGACATAACGTTACAAAAACGTCATCCTATAACGTTCACTAGCGGTAAAATTCAACGTTAAGTAATATTATAGATGTAACGTTACAAAAACGTCATCATATAACGTTAATTAACGTTAAATATAACGTTACAAAAATGTTATAAAATACTTTGAAATACACGTTGAACCGCGGGACATTCGTCCGTTGACTCAACGCCGTAATACAATGGTTACGAAACGTTCGGTTATCGTTAATTTTAACGTCTTTTAAACGTTTGTGTTCTCATTGGGATCAGTATTAACATTATTATTGATATGATTGGAAAACAACTGAAATAACCACGTTGTATCGCGAGCCACAAAGTAATGATCTTTAATCTGATCCCTATAAAATCCGTCCATATAAATCGTTGTTCCCTGAAAGAATTATGTTTTTTAATTTCTATAAATTCATAAGGGTATAAGCTAAAGCATGACAAATTATTGCCAGTGGTTTGTAGGTATCGCCATCTACAAATAACTTCTGCAACAAACTACGTGGTAAGCAGGCAAATTTAATGCATTAAGATAGATGTGTAGAAAAACGTTAAAAAAACGTCAACATCTACCATTTATTTTACTTGTAGATTTAGAACGTCAGTGTATTTTAATAAGTGGAAAGTATCAGTTATTTTAACGTTGTATACGGTTAGTGGCTCCCCCTATATTTCCTTTATATTTTAACTTATCCACTTGAAATTTGGGGTGCATAAACTACCCGTAAAAATGGATTTTTCGGCATAAAGAATGGTATAAGACCATTTCCTTTTTACCCGGAAATGACCGCTACTTTCGATTTTTAAATGGAACACCCTGTGTATTTTTACATATTTGGATTCAAGACAACATTCTAAGTATACCCTGAAATTTTCGCGAATTTTTCAGTCGATGTTCAGTTTTTTTATGCATTTTAAGACATTCGTCTAGAGTGCTTTGGAATACCAAAATTTGTTCTAAGGCAGGTAAAGTCCAAGGGAAAAATATAATTTTTCCTTTAATTTCATAACTATTTACGAAGCCTCCAAAATTGAACAAATCACTTTTTTATCAAAAACTTTTTTTTTCAAATGGGAAGATGGTGGCTCCTAGTGTTCATTAAATTATAGATTTTTTTCTGATTTCATTGATATACCCATTTCAAATCTATGCTATTTGTTTTTCTATTTTATTAAATTTATTTAAAAATAAAAAATCACTTTCAATATAATTCTTCTTGAACTTTAACATTGTTGTCTTTGCAAAAATCATATGTCTAATAGTGAAATGTGAATAACAACCTTTTTTGTGAATAATAGCCTTTTGGTTCTCTCTTTTGTTTCTTAATAGGTATAAGTACTAGTGCAAAGTATAAGAATCAATAAAAATTATTTTGAAAGTGATTTTTTATTTTTAAATAAATTTAATAAATGAATTCAGAAAAAAAATGTATAATTTATTGAACACTAGGAGCCACCACCTTCCCATTTGAAAAAAGAAGTTTTCGATAAAAAAGTGATTTGTTCAATTTTGGAGGCTTCGTAAATAGTTATTAATGAAATTAAAGGGAAAATTATATTTTTCCCTTAGACTTTACCTGCCGTAGAACAAATTTTGGTATTCCAAAGCACTCTAGACGAATGTCTTAAAATGCTTAAAAAAACTGAATATCGACTCAAAAATTCGCGAAAATTTCAGGGTATACTTAGAATGTTGTTTTAAAACCAAATATGTAAAAATACACAGGGTGTTCCATTTAAAAATCGAAAGTTGCTGTTATTTCCGGGTAAACCGGAAATGGTCTCATACCGTTTTTTATGTTGGAAAATCCATTTTTACAGGTAGTTTATGCTCCCCAAATTTCAAATGGATAAGTAAAAAAATAAAGGAAATATAGGGGGAGCCACTAACCTGTGGCACCCGGTATAATGTAACTTCAATATATAATAGTTTATTTATTTATTTATTTATTTATTTTTACATACACTGTTCAACAGGTACAAGTACCCAATTACAGAACAGGAATTAGCAGAAATACAAAACATACTAACTAATAAGAAAAACAAAAGTAGGTAACAGAACAACCAAGTATTTAATCCAAAATTATAGATCTTATATCCTTCAGGCGACAGTTAAAAATATCAAGGTCGTTGGACAATTTATTTGAATTGTTACAGATGGTAAATAAAGGCGAGTTTTTTAATATGTTGGTATGAGGGGTGGGCATGTAGAAAACTTGGGCATTGCGAGAAGTCAATCTAGGGACTTGAAAATTTAATTTGTTGATTACCTCAGGTGCGTCAAAATCACTGTGTAACACTTTAAATAAGAATACTTGAGAAAGGTAGATTCGCCTGTCTTCAAGAGTAGACATGGAAAACCTTTCAAGCAGATCTTTCTGTGGAAAACCGATAATAGGGTAGGTACCATCAGATTTGAGCCAGAGTAATTTGACAAATCTACGCTGCACAGCTTCCAGGTTGTTTTTATGTACATCATAGCTAGGACACCAAATAAGTGATGCATATTCGAGTTTCGATCTGACAAATGATTGGTACAGAATTTTCAATGTATCAGTATTAGTGAATTCACGACTAGTGCGAACTATGAATCCAAGGCTCTTAAAGGCTTCAGAGATAATGGTGTCAATGTGAGGAGTAAAAGATAGCTTCTTGTCAAAAATTACGCCAAGGTCACGAAACACTGTGGGTCTCTGAAGTATGACATTATCCAAGTGGTAATCAAAAGCAATTGGTGATGTTTTTAATGAAAAGGACAGCACATTGCACTTGTTGGCATTCAAGTACAATTTATTGGTTATACACCAGTTATTTACTTTATTAAGACAAGTTTGAAGTTGAAAGCAATCATCAATATTGTTAATAACCGTGAATACTTTTAGGTCATCAGCGTATAGCAGGCAAGGCAAATCAATTTCGTCTATTATGTCATTAATAAATATATTAAATAGCAAGGGTCCCAGAATGGATCCCTGGGGAACTCCGGAGGTGGCAACAAATTCGATAGACTTGAATCCATTGAGTACAACGTACTGAATCCTATTCATTAAATAAGATTTAAATAAGAGCAGAAGGGAATATGAGAGACCAATTTTATCTAATTTATCAAGTAGTAACCGGTGATCAAGTCTGTCAAACGCTTTGGAGAAGTCCGTATATACGACATCTGTTTGACTATGCTTATCAAGGTATTCAGAAATATATTGAGTGACGCAGAATAGATTTGTTGTAGTTGAACGACCCTTCATAAATCCATGTTGGTGGATAGAAATTTTGGTGCTGATTGAATGATATATTCTGTCATGAAGTAGAATTTCCAAGACTTTGCAGAAGTTGCAAATTACAGAGATTGGTCTGAAGTTCTGAATATCTAATTTATTCCCCTTTTTATAAATAGGACACACTTTGGAATATTTCCATAAGTCTGGAAACTGACAGTTTTTTAATATTAAGTTAAAAATTAAGGTTAAGGGATATGCAAATATAATTGCGCAATCCCTCAATAAGAATGCCGGTATGGAATCGGGACCTGTTGTCATCTTAGGTTTAATTCGTTTTAAAGCCTGAATAACCTCAATCTCTGAGAATGAATTTATATTTACAACAGGGTTATTGTTCGGGCAGTCACTTTCAGTGAAGATATTCCCGGGGTCCAATGAGGAGTCAGTATAGGATTGACTAAAAAATGTTGCAAAAGCATTTAATATGTCATCAGGATCTTTAAGTGAAACTCCATCCAAAAACATTTCATCCGAGACCTTTGTTGACCCTTTTTTACTATTGATGAAGGCCCAAAATTTGTTTGGATCGCTTTTTATTGTTCTTTCTGAATTTGTCACGAAGTTTCTGTATGCTATATTAATATCGCATTTTATTTCACACCTGACATTTTTAAACTCTTCGTAAATACGGAGATCACCAATTCTAGCATACTGCTTTCTAAGCCTTTCCTTGAGTTTGATTTTTTTTATGATGGTGCTATTGAACCAGGGTGGGTATTTCCCATTACGAGAGACTGATTTCTTAGGTACGCAAGATGCAAACACGAGATCTAATTTATCATAAAATTGACTGCATATGCTATTGACGTCGTTAAAAGAGGACAGAAAGGTCCAGTCAATGCCAAGAAGGTTATCATACAATTTGGAAAAATCACATTTACGAAAATTGTAACTGTTATTATGGTTAGTTGGAAAGTTATTATTGAGGTTCTTGGCAGAGTTTATATCTATTGATATGTCCAGGGCAGGATGATGCATGTCTTCCATTGTTATAGGATCGATAGAACGAGCTACACAACAATTTCTGTTGAACAACACAAGGTCAAGAACATTGTCATTGGAATTGCGAACTAAATTGAATTGGAATAAATTATTAGCATCAAGAAAATTATTCATGGCTCTAATTTGACCATTGGGTTGTGAATCGTTTAAATAACTTGCATATTTAGCAATATTGAAGTCACCTATGATGAGCACATTGCCATCATTATTTTGCATATAGCTCAAAGTACTTAGCGTCTCAAATAAAAATTCGTAGTCGGCAACAGACACAGCTGGTGGTATGTAGATGACGAATATATAAAGGGACTGATGATCGATCGAAATTTTTACTCCCAGAATGTCAATGGCAGGTATGGTGTCAAAGCCTACAGATTCAAGGTTTAATATAGAAGAAACATATTTCGTATTTACTGCCAATAGTACCCCCCCACCCCTAGAACGATTAATAGATGTAAAATTTCTGTCAGAGCGAAAAACATTGAACTCATTGCAAAAAAGTTCTCTGTCAAAGATGGAGGAGTCTAGCCATGTTTCGGTTAAGGCTATGGCTGAGTATTCGGAGTGCACCGATGCGTTAAAAAGTTCTACAGTCTTAGTTCTGAGACCTCTCGTGTTTTGATAATAAATAAAAAAGTTCTTAATGCATATGGTATCATTAGTAAACGTAGCATGATCCCCTAAGGAGGGGATTGCCGTTGATTGCTATTGCACAGTTAAGGCTAATATGTCAGAACGAAGTTTGTCACGTGCCCGAATATATGCGCTGCACTTATTGGTGTCCCAAGCTGCATGATCTGATGGTACATTTTTTAATTTTAGGCAATTACAGCATGTTAAAGTTTCAGATTTACATAAGTGAACCGCATGATTTTGGGCGCACCTTGGGCATGATACTGGTTTGTCACAATTACGAGAAGAATGGTTAAATTCATTACATGTAAAACAGCGAGAGATATCAATCGCGTCAAAAACTACACAACTATCATACCCAACGAACAGATTACCTGCCTGAATGACCTTGTCGTAGGATATTCTGTCGATTTGTAATATTGCCTGATAAATACTATTGTTTTTCTTAGTAGGAAAGAATTTTATAAGTTTGCAATCACAATTTTCAGAGAATATATCAGTGTTTAATTTTTTCAGATAATCCAATAAAACGTTTTCTGGATACTTTTCTGTAATTCCTACAACGCGGATTCTGGGATGCACACCATTTACTTCTCTTACTTCATAAGAGTCCGCCAGATTTTCTTGGACCAGTTTTTTAAGTTTTTCGTTGTCGGCTTTACTTTTACACCCGATCAACAGACCACCATTTTTTACATTTTTAACTTTGGATAACTGCAGTTCAGCTGACATGGGATCAATTTTTTCGTAAATATCAGACTTGGTCTGTGAGATGGGCTGATCTTGTTTTTTAGGTTGAATAATAACAGCAGGTTGAGACTTACTCCTGACAATATCAGAGTATTTGGGTTGAGGAGCGACTTTGGTCTCATTAAGATTAGCTAACTTCTCAGATGTGAGTTTCAGGAAATCACTTTTAAGCGAGATAAATGTAGAGTTAAGGGTTGACAAGGCAATTTCAATTTTTTCTTCGAATAACTTACTCAGATCACTCTGATTAACGGTAATATAATTTTTGATACAGTCATTACATCTCCAGGAAAGGCCATTAGTTTTCTCCAAAATACGAGTAAGATCGGGTTGGTCACTAACACATGCAGAATGAAATTGATTTAAACAGACGTCACAAGAGATGCCCGATTTTCTGATAGCAGCATGACAAAAACCACATTCATTATCGCAGGGATCCTCAGGTTTGCTTTTAATAGAAAATTTTTCATCACAACTAGGGCAAAAGAACTTAAGCCGGCGATCATTTTTAAGCGTTGCAGCACGTATTTCTGTTTGGTTTAAATTTGCACATCCATGACACAGCTGACTTTTACAAATATTACAGTCTATAAGCTTATCACTGCCAAATTTTTTCTTACAGTTTATGCAACTCATGTTTCTTAGCTTTTTGCATTAAAATAAAAGTAACTGTAATATATGTCAGAAATTTGCCAATCCGGTCCTGTGTTCCTTGTTTAGAAAGTGTGAGTTTTTACCTTAAAAACTTGATAAGGTGATAGCAGTAGAAAAAAAACACTGATGTTTTTGCTTCAAAATGTGGAATAAATGTTAGATCTAATTAGTATAAGCCAGAGAACTTTTACAAATATCAGGAATTTGGCTGGATATTTTTCAAAACTGAAATGTTCCATGCATAGAAAAACTGTTATGTTATATGAATATCACAAAACAAAATTTATAACACTGTACTTTACACTTCAAATTTTAGTTATAAGACAGACCACATTTAAGACAGACCACAAATTAAAATACTCATATGAATAGTTATTAATGATACTAGTTTGATATGAACATTATATAACGAAACGCATATGAAGTTAACCACTAGGCGGAGCCGAGTGATTTTATCACACTAGTTTCATTAATTGTCATACACTTCTATCATTCAAAATTTAATACATTCATCTTTAAACTTTAAAATAACATTTAGCTTTAAGATATGGTATATTTGTCATTAATTTCTTACGTCAAAAACACGTAAAAATTTAATCATTAAATAATTAATATGTTAACGTAAAAATTGCATTTGATTTTCACACAAATTTATTTTTGATATAATTTTACAGTCAGTAAAAATGCTTGTAATAAGAGTTATTTAATAATTTACTGAATATGTAAAAATAAAATTATATTTTATAGCATGATTCATTAATATCTTACGTTTAAAACTCGTCTAAACAAAACGTGTTTTCATATGTTATTTTTAACGTTATAGTCAGTGAAATTTTACGTAATTAGAACGTTCATAACAAACTTCGGTAAATAATTAGCTTTGAACGTTAAAGTAACGTCCAGTGTTAACACATGGTATATTTATCATTAATTTCTTACATTAAAAATACGTACAAAATTAAATTGTTAAACAGCAATATGCTAACGTGAAAATCACATTTGACTTTCACGGGAAATATATTTTTACTGGATTTTTGTCGTTTCCAGAATATCTTAAGTTTAAATCTCGTCTAACCAAAACGTTTTAAATTTGTAACGTTATAATCACCAATACATTTTTACCCAATTAGAACGTTCATAACAAACGTTGATAAACGTTTAACTTTCAACGTTAAAGTAACGTCCATTCTTAATACATGGTATATTTATCATTAATTTCTTACATTAAAAACACGTAAAAAATTAAATTGTTAAACAATAATAGGTTAATGAGAAAATCACGTTTGAATTTCACGGGAAATTTATTTTTAGTGAATTCTTGTCGTTTTTAGAACGTTAAAAATTTACGTTATTTGATTGATAATTCACTGAATAAGTTAAAATAACGTTATGTCTTAAGGAACAATTTATTTTTTGTTAATATCTTACGTTTAAAACTCGTCTTAACAAAACATTTTTCCATACATTATGTATAACCTTATATTCAGTAAAATTTTACGCAACTAAAACATTTAAAACAAACGTTGATAAATATTTAACTTTGAACGTCATGTAACGTTAATTGTTAACACATGTTATATTATCACTCATTTCGACCATTAAAGACACGTAAAAGATTAAATTGTTAAACATTAATATGTACACGTGAAAATCACGCTTGAATTTGACAGATAATTTATTTTTAGCAAATTTTTGTCGTTTTTAGGACTGTAAAAATACACGTTATTTGATAATTAACTGAATACGTTAAAAAAACGTTAATACTTGGTATGATTAAATTCTCGTTAATATCTTACGTTTAAAACTCATCTAAATAAAACGTTTTTCCATATGGTATTTATAACCATATATTCAGTAAAATTTTACGTAATTAAAATGTTTAAAAACAAACTTTGAAAAGCATGTAATTTTGAACTTTACGGTAACGTTTAACACAACGTTTTTAACGTTTTAATACAAGTAGTATTCATCATTCATTTCTAACAATGAAAACGCGTAAAAAATTAAATTGTTAACGTGAAAATCACGCTGGAATTTCACAGACAATTTATTTTTGGTCAATTTTTATCGTTTTTGGGACATTAAAAATATACCTTATTTAATAATTCACTGAATACGTTAAAATAACGTTATGTCTTAAAGTATGATTCATTTTTCGTTAATATCTTACGTTTAAAACTCGTATAAAGAAAACGTTTTTTTTATATGTTGTTTATAACCATATATTAAACGTTTAAAACAAACGTTGATAAACACTTAACTTTGAACGTTACAGTAACGTTTATTTTTAACACATGCTGTATTTATCATTCATGTCTAACATTAGAAACACATAAAAAATTAAATTGTTAAATAGTAATATGTTAACGTAAAAATCACGCTGGAATTTCACAGACAATTTATTTTTGGTGAATTTTTGTCGTTTTTAGGACGTTAAAAATATACGTTATTTAATAAATTCACCGAATACATTAAAATAACGTTATGTCTTAAGGCATGATTCATTTTTCGTTAATATCTTACGTTTAAAACTCGTATAAAGAAAACGTTTTTTTATATGTTGTATTTAACCAAATATTCAGTAAAATTTTACGCAATTAAAACGTTTAAAACAAACGTTGGTAAACACTTAACTCTGAACGTTACAGTAACGTTTATTTTTAACACATAATGTATTTATCATTCATGTCTTACATTAAAAACACGTAAAAAAATAAATTGTTAAATAGTAATATGTTAACGTGAAAATCACGATGGAATTTCACAGACAATTTATTTTTGGAGAATTTTTGTCGTTTTTAGGACGTTAAAAATATACGTTATTTAATAGTTCACTCAATACGTTAAAATAACGTTATGTCTTAAGGCATGATTCATTTTTCGTTAATATCTTACGTTTAAAACTCGTATAAAGAAAACGTTTTTTATATGTTGTTTATAACCATATATTCAGTAAAATTTTACGCAATTAAAACGTTTAAAACAAACGTTGATAAACACTTAACTTTGAACGTTACAGTAACGTTTATTTTTAACTCATGGTGTATTTATCATTCATGTATAACATTAAAAACACGTAAAAAAATTAACTGTTAAATAGTAATATGTTAACGTGAAAATCACGCTGGAATTTCACAGACCATTTATTTTTGGTGAATTTTTGTCGTTTATAGGACGTTAAAGATAAACGTTAACCCAACATATTAGTTTAACGTTTCTTAATAGTAATTTTAACACTTTAGGTTATTTTGTGCTGTTACATTAACGTTTAAAAAACGTTCAGTTGAAAAGGCGTTTAAAAAAAACGTTGTTTTTTTAACCATTAACGTTATTTCAACCAAGGCAACGTTATTTTAACGTTTTTTTAACTATTGTGTTCTCATTGGGTTGGCTCCAATAATTTGACTTTCGTCATGTTGAAGAAGATACAGCTTCTCTTTTTGTCTTGTTGCCATTTTATTTGTAGATTTTTATTTTTTACTTTTATTAATTTCACAATTTTAGCACAATGCATTCGTTTTATAGACTAGTAAGAACTTGTTTACTTTCCACGGGCGCAAGAAACTAATGAACTGAGCATATCACGTGGTAAGGGCACCTCCTACATATCTCCCCACTACAATATCTATTGCTCCTATTATTTCAGGGTTGGTGGAGCTCAGAACTCATATGTTCTAAGCTCTACTCGCCCTATATACCTTGCTCAATTGTTTAAATAAGAAGGATATAAATTTACGGTACTTACCTAGTTATAAAAAAATAAAAAAATTTAACTGTAATGTGCCACGTGATCCCGTGCTCCAAAAAATTTCAAATTTGGTGGAAATTATTTTTTTACCATGTAGAACAAATATAAGGGGCGTCGTAAAGAAAAAAAAATATATTGAAAAATAAGGGCCACCCTAGTGTACAATAATGAGTGTTTTAAAGTATTTACCTAACTTTTATATTAGCGTGCCCAGATTAGGACAATATACAGAAAGTAGGTAATTTCATAATAAAGAGAAAAGTGTGTAAGTTGTGATTTGCTTAATACCTAAATAATATTCTCTCATACTAATACTATTATTATCCAAAAAGTTTAAAATGCTTGGACAATAATCAACATGAGGTTGGATTATTGACTTGTAAATGGTTATACCTGCTGCCACTGATACAGTATGCGATATTCATGTGAAAAAGAATAGCTTTTTTTATATTTTCTTTTTTACATACATACAAGTGACTCTTTAAACTTAAATCATTGCTAATAATAAAACCTAAATATTTAATCTCGGTTACCAATTCTAATTTATTATTGTTAAAAGAAATATTAATATTATTTGTATTCAATTTAGTTTTTAAAGTTTTCCACATTAATTTTGAAATTACCACTATAATCATCAATTTTTTGATGCCAAAGCGGTTGGCGAAACGTGTCGAGTATTAGTATTTGTATGTAGTGTACTAATACAGTCTGTAGAGCAAAAAAAGGGGGGGAGGAGTACCCACGAATAATTCCTACAAGAGATTTTCTTTTTTTTATACTATGGAGAGGCTTGTCCCAATCATTATTTGATGTTTTCTACAAAAATATTTTGTCCGTCATGTTGAAAAAATGACACTCAGAATAGGCTTTTCTCAATTGTCTCCTTTCCTGTTATCTCTTCCCTAAAATATTGTAAAATATGAAAAAAGCTATAACTTTTATTTAAACCGTTTTTTATCTATTATTAATATTTTACGATTTACAGCCGCCAAAACGGTGGAAATTTGTGCTTCGCTACACATTTTTGCAATTATCTCTGTCCTTGTTACCCCTTTGTAGTAATTGGCTATCAATATTGTAGATCATAAAATTTCACAAAACTTGTTTATACAATTTTGTTTCAGTATTATGATTCATTTGTACACTTTGTAAGAGGTTTTCCCGTAAAAGAAGATTCGTAGAGCCGTGTCAAATATGACTAAAAAATATTATTATTTCAGGATCATAATATTCCACTAATGGCCTTACTTGGACTGGATTATGATCAAATTCAAAGGTTGTTCTTGGACAAACTACGAGACCCTATGGAGGACGATATTGTTAAAATTCATATTCTTGATCTGATCAGTGCTTGTATTTTTTGTCAAAGTGGTATGACGGCTGCTTTTTTCAACGTTACGAAATCTCGAAGGTGGTACAGTGACAGGGAAAAATCAATTGAAGGAGATACTGTTTCAGATTTTATGATTGATTATCTGCAGAATATCAGGAAGGTAAAACTTAATATTATTGATAGCTAAAATATGCCAGTGATGTCAACTAGCTTGGCAAAACGCAGTTCTGATTTTCGAGGCAAATAATTGACGATTTTTGGAATTTTCTTCTAGAAAGCCTTTATTATTTTTATGTACAAAACTTTTTACAAAGTATTAGGCAACTCTTAAAGTTCACAAAAAAAATTTTTTTATTTTTTTTTGCCGTCATAAATAAATGTGCAGCACGCGCTGAAGTTGAAATCAAATCAAATCAAATCAAATATGCTTTATTGTCTAAAAAATACAAAAGATTTTTATTGACAAAGCCAGTTCTTAATCTATGTATAAAAACATCCTAGTATAAAATACAAACATAATGACTCAAAACAAACGTTTATTTTTTTATAAAACAGGGACTTAGTCTAAAGAAACAAACAGTAAAATCAAATAAAGTCAATCAAATATGTCTTGAGAGAATTCATCGACTGAACAGTAAGCTTTACTGAGTAACAATTTTTTTACTTCTTTTCTAAATTTAAATTCGTTTATAATTCGCCTCAAATTTATAGGAAGATGATTGAATATTTTTTTGCTATTATATTAGATAGAATTCTTTGTCTGAGCTGATGATGGAATGGGGAGAAGGATGTTATGAGTACGACGTGTGTAGTGAACTGGGTTAGCGTTTATCTCATGTCTAAATTTTTTATGCATGAGGCATGCAGTCTCAAAAATAAAAATACATGCAAGTGTCATAATTCCATGTTTCAAAAACAGCGGTTTACACTGGTCTCTTACATTAGCCTTACTCATATATTTTATAGCCCTTTTTTTGCGGAACAAATATTTTACTAAATAAATATTGTGAACAACAACCCGTTGTTCACAATATTTATGCCATAACACAAATGAGAATCTATAAGCGCAAAATATGCATTTCTGGCTGAGTCTAATTTTAATTCATTTGACACCACTTTAATTGCATAACAATTCGCAGCTAATTTTTTACATAATATTGAGACATGGTTATCGAATTTTAATTTGAGACTTCAAACATAACATGGCAAGCGGTTCCAGCGATAGCTTTGCCCCCATTGATCAGAAACGCAAAAATCAAAAACAGTCTTGTTAGAAATTACGTCCTTTAGTTCGCTAGTGTCAACATTAGTCAAAATTTCAAAAAAAAAAATCCACGCTTCTTTTAGAGACAAAAACATGCCAAAAAGAAGTAAAGATGGCTAATGGGCAGGTGGTTAGCTCAGAGCTCTCTGACAATAAAAGTGAAGAAAGTGGCAAAAATCAGTGTGCTTTCTGTAAAAGTGTTGCAGCTAGTGGTGTCAAATGTAGTGCTTGTAATAAAATGTACCACAATTCTTGTGCAACTAGAGTTGTTGGATTAGAAATAATTGGAAGAGGGATTGTTGATTGCTGCAGAAAAAACAATAATCAGTCAAATTTACAAGAGCATAATATAACTCCAACTGATTCTCCTAGTGAAGGTCAGTTAGAAGTAATTTATTTAAAACAATTATTAGAAGAAAGAAATACAGTAATTTGTGAATTAAGAAATGTTATAAAATATCAAGAACAAGTTATTGATATGTTAAAAGATAAGAAGGATGAGAAAAAGCAATCTACTCTAAATAAAAACTTTTCTCTTTTATTAAGAATATACCTATTACTAATAATGACATAATAATTATTACGGAAACATCATTATCTACAGACATTCACAGTTCTGAACTGGGGTTCGTTAACTACAATGTTCTAAGGAGAGATCGTGACCTGGAAGCCACAGGGAAAATGCGCGGTGGAGGTGTCTTAGTGGCTGTTCATAAGAAATTTAGTGCTCACGTTATCGCCTACGATTATGGTAATGCTCAGAAAAATTTTTAAGAATTATGGTTATCGATTAACCTGGGGAAACAAAAATTAATTTTATGTGCGGTGTATATACCTCCGCAGTCTAGTCAAGAGAGTTATCATTTACACTGTGATGCTACTGAACACATGGCCACAGAATTTAGTGATTCGTTAATACTCACAGTAAGGGATTATCATCTACCTGACATAACCTGGTACAATGACCATCTTGGTTTTTCTACTTCAGGTCATAACCTGGCTGCAGAGAGTCTATTAGAATCATTTTCTTATCTGAATTTGTATCAACATAATAATATTGCTAACACTAATAATGTTATTTTAGATCTAGTTTTTTCTACCAGGTCTAATATTATTATTACATGTGCAAATGAAGCTCTGGTTAAATGTGACAGACATCACCCAGCATTAAATATTAATGTTCAATGTGATGTGCCAGTTCAGAGTTTGGATTATGAGGAGTTTGTTTATGACTTCAAGAACTATGATTACAATGTCATTAATAATTTTCTTTTAAACTTAGACTGGGATGACATCCTTCATGTAGAAATTGAGAGTGCTGTTGATCTATTTTATGTATATCTGTATCGATGTATTGACATTTTTGTTCCCAAAATTAAATTAAAAAGTAATTTTAAATTTCCCATGTGGTTTGATGCAAATTTAAAACAAAATATAAAAGCAAAGCGAAGTGCACATAAACAATATAAAAGTTCAAAATCTCAAGATGATTACAACTCGTTTAGTCAATTAAGAGCTTTGTGTAAAGAACAATCGGAAATTTGTTATAATAAGTATATCAATAAAGTCGAAAATAGTATTATGTCTGACCCGAGAAATTTTTGAGATTATATACGTATTAAACATAAAGAAGATGATATTCCTAAGTCTTTGTATTATTATGACGAAATAGCCTCTGATGGAGAATCAATTGCAAATTTATTTGCAAAACACTTTTCTTCAGTTTATAATGACCCTATCGACAATGATACAGTAAATTATTTAGACTACAGTCTCTCATCTATTAATATTAGTGGAATATATATAGGAATTACAGAGGTTTTAGAGAAATTAAACAATATTGATATTAGAAAGAGCCCTGGGCCTGATGAAATAGCAGCATATTTTTTAAAAAGTTGTGCATTTGCTTTGTCTAGGCCACTGTGGATTCTGTTTAATAAATCAGTGTCCTCTGGAGTATTTCCAGAAGTTTGGAAAAAATCTCATGTGGTTCCCATATATAAAAAAGCAGGTGATAAAAACTCAGTTCTGAATTATAGACCAATAACGAAAATTTCCCAGATTCCAAAAATTTTAGAGTCCTTAGTTAATGATTACTTAAAAATCCAATTGAAAAACGTTATCAGTACAAACCAACATGGTTTTTCTCAAGGACGTTCGATCAGTACTAATTTATTGCTATATGAAAACTATATTCTCAACGCCCTAGAAAAAGGAAACTGTGTAGATGCAATCTACACAGACTTCTCCAAGGCATTTGACAAGGTAGATCATTTGCTCCTAATAAATGTGCTTTCTCATTATATCAGTGGTAAGTTATTATTATGGCTTCAATCGTATCTTAATAATCGAACACAAACAGTAAAAATCAAAAGTTTTTTTTCCACTATAATAAAAGTAACCTCTGGAGTGCCGCAAGGGGCACATTTAGCTCCATTGTTGTTTAACCTCTTTATCAACGATGTTGAGAACTGTTTTGTGCATAGTATGGTATTACTGTATGCCGATGACTTAAAGATCGTATTTGAAATAAAGGATAGTGTATCATCCCTGGAACTTCAGGAAGACCTTGATCGGTTTGATGTCTGGTGTTCTCAGAAAAATATGGTGTTGAATACTGATAAATGCAAATATATACAATTTGGTAAAGGAAACTGTAATTCTCCCAATTCATACTTTATTAGAAATGCACCAATTGAAAATGTTAACTTAATAAAAGACTTGGGAATATATTTTGACTCTAAACTTAATTTCCATCACCATATAGATTACATATGCAACAAGGCGCTGAAGACTCTCGGTTTTATCATGAGAAGTAGGTAGTAAAAGGTAGTAAAACCCGACAAATCAGATGGGCAATTAGCAAGTTCCAACCATTCAAGTCTCCTGGAATGGATGGAATTTACCCAATTCTGCTCCAAAAAGGGCCGAATATACTAATACCACACTTGTGTAAAATATTCAGAGCCTGTCTGGCCTGGAAGTACATACCACACATATGATAGGTAGGATATCAGACCAAACGCCCAAGTCATATAGATATATAAGCCTGTCCTCTTTCCTACTTAAAACGTTGGAAAGACTACTGGACAGGTACATTAGAGACGAAATACTAAGGGAAAACCCCCTTAGTGAGCGTCAATATGCATACCAGCCGGGAAAGTCAACAGACTTCGCGCTGGATGATTTAAATAGGCTACTGACAAAGTCATTAGATGACAAAGAAATGGCAGTGGCAACATTTCTAGATATAGAAGGAGCGTTCAATAACGCGACAACGCAATCTTTAACGAATGCGTTGTTAAATAGAGGAGTTCCAACAGTACTCTGCCAGTGGATTAAAGCCAGCCTAGAAAAGAGGATAATAGTATCCATTCTAGGCGAGGCTACCATTGAGGCAAAAGTGAGTACAGGCTGTCCTCAAGGAGGGGTATTATCTCCACTGCTGTGGGCAACCCCTTGTTGACGAACTCCTCCGAAAAATTTCCGCAGAAGGCTTTTACTGCCTAGGATATACTGACGATCTAGCGATAGTAGTCAAGGGGCGATTTGCGAACACGATATCAGAGCGTTCACAAAGAGCCCTAAATATTGTCGACAGGTGGTGTAGTGAGGAAGGACTTTCCATAAATCCTCACAAAACTACAGTCGTCACCTTTACACGGAAAAGAGCCTTGGGAGGCTCAATGGAGTGGAAATTCCATTTGCCAGCGAGGTTAAATACCTAGGAGTCATTTTTGACCAAAAGCTGACATGGAATTCCCACATCCAAAAAGTCACACAGAAAGCAACAATTGCCCTGGGAAGGTGCAGGCAGATGTGTGGAAAAAACTGGGGGTTAAACCCCAAGATGACCCTATGGTTATATACTAGGGTTGTAAGACCCATGATAACCTATGGATCGGTGGTATGGTGGACCAAGACACTGCAGCTTGGAGCAGTAAGGCTATTAAGTGACGTACAAAGGCTTGCTTGCCTGTGCGCCACTGGGGCCATAAAAACTGCTCCCACGGCTGCATTGGAAGTCCTTTTAGACCTGACACCACTACACATATTTATCCAAGGAGAAGCTCGTTCAGTGGTACATAGGCTAATGCAAGGCACAACGCCCATAAGGCAACAACACGGAACAGAGCACCAAAAGTTATACTCAGAGCTGAAGGCAGATCCCATTCTGGGAATGCCCAAGGACACTATGGTCCCAAAGTATAACTTCTACAAAAATTTTCAAATCAAAATACCAGACAGAGAGGACTGGAAAAACGGTCCTCCAATATCGGCGCAAACGATCTGGTATACGGACGGCTCCAAGACAGAACAAGGAGTCGGAGCTGGGATTTACGGGATAAGGTCGAAAACGAAAATCCCGATAAGTCTAGGAATACACGCGACAATATTTCAGGCTGAAGTGGCCGCTATACAGTGGTGTGCAAAGGAAATAATGAGGCAAGGAACTGTAAACCAGTCAATTGCCATTTTTTCCGATAGCCAAGCAGCGCTAAAGGCACTCGATTCCATGCAGGTCGATTCAAGACTAGTATGGGATTGTATAAATGCCCTTACAGACCTAGGAAGTCAGAACAAAGTGACCGTAGCATGGGTACCAGGACACGAGGGACACAGGGGAAATGAGAAGGCTGACGAACTGGCCTGAGAAGGCGCATCTAAGGCCCTAGTAGGACCCGAACTCTTTTGCGGTGTGGCTAAGCCACGCATACGAACATCCATTAACGAATGGGTACAAAATAAATCTCTAGAGTGGTGGAAGAATTTCCCACAACAGAGAAAGGCCAAAAAGTTCATTAAAGAACGATCGGCTAAATTCACGGAAGACCTGCTACGCCAAAATAGAAAGGCCATTAGGATAATAGTAGGTCTTCTAACTGGACATTGTAGGCTTAATAGACATATGAGTCTAATGGGCCTGGCAGAGGATGCAACATGCAGATTCTGTCAAGAGGAAGAGGAAACCTCAGTACATGTGCTGTGTCATTGCGAAGGCCTAGCCAGACTGAGGTTCCAACTACTTGGCGAAGAGAAACCAAGGGCAGATAGCTATACCAAGGAGCCCTTATCAAGGCTGTGGAGTCTGATACAAAGGACAAAGCTGGAGAAGGAGCTCTAAGTAAAATTAGACAAGGAGAGCCACAATAGATCCGCTGGGGTCGCGGTGGCCAAGGCGAATCAGCCAGCTCCTTTTTCAATCTAATCAAGAGAAGTACAAAAGACTTCACTAATATATGTGCAATTAAAGCCCTATATATTAGTTATGTTAGATCACGCGTAGAAAATTGTAGCAGTGTATGGGCACCTTATTTTCAAACACATGTAAATAAAGTAGAAAGGGTCCAAAAACGTTTTTTACGTTTTATATCTTTTAAAATGGGTATACCAAGTTAAATGATGGCATATGACTTTATATTGTCTAAGTTAAATATCCAAAGTCTTGAAAAACGTAGATACAATGCCGATGTTATCCTAGTCTATAAATTGTGTAATAATTGTATTGACTGCCCTGATTTGTTAGCATTAATAAACTTTCATACTCCACAAAGACAACTTCGCATGGTCTATAGCTTTGTTCTGGAACATCACAGAACACTTTATGTGATGAATAATCCTATTAATAGAATGATGTGTAACTGTAATAAAATTAATTTGGATTTTTTTAATACTAGTCTTAATGTTCTTAAAAAATATTTGTGCAATAGTTAATGTGATGTAATCTTATATTTGTAGTATTGTTGTTATATTTAATTGTTTATACATTTTTTGTATGTTTATTTCAGTATTTTTGTACTATTGGGGGCATCCCGTTAAATAAGTCTATAAATAAATAAATAAATTTCTTCGGCCAAAAACGGATAAAAAAGGAGGGTATAATATAAATAACAAGCTTTTGAAAAAAAATTTTACACTAGCGAACTCGCCAACATGATTTTCGACCAATTGCCAAAAGATTTAAGTCAGTATGTTAAATAGTTTTTTTTTTATTTGCTAGAACCGTTTTGAAAAATAGCATTTTGAGAAAAACGCGTTTAAAGTTTTTTTTTTATGTTTTAAAGTAAATTATTTTTAAAATTATTGTTATTTTTTTTATCTATTTTTTTTAATACATATACAGGGTGAACCACGGTGGGTGGAGTTTTAAAAGTATATGGAGAACGGATCAACCGATTGCTTTGAAATTTTGGTTACCAAGATAATCGAGTATGATCTCCCAACTAAAATATTTTCGGAAGTGCGGTGTTGCCACTTATACGTAAAACTGGAAATATTTTCGTTATTTTGAATGGAATACCCTGTATATTTTTGCATTTATTGGATCGTCGTCTCTTCCTGAGTAACTTTTGTTAATATTTCCCTACACCTATCTCTAGCCGTTTTCAAGATAATAATTCTTTTCTGAATTTATTGCGAAAAATTTGACTTTCAATAAATCGTGTTTTCTCCTACCTACGCAGCAATTAAAAGATAATTTTTTAGTTGTGGCTAGGCAAGGCCTGGGGGCATCTCCATTAATCAAATGTTTCGAATATCATACAGGGTGAGTTAGAGAACGCTTTCTATAAGTGACTTAGAAAAATGCACGAAAGTCAATTTTTTTAAATGGAACGCACTTTCGAAAATATTTTAGTTGGAGAGATCATACTCGATTATCTTGGTAACCAAAATTTAAAAGCAATCGGTTGATCCATTCTCCATATACTTTCAATACTCCACCCACCGTGGCTCACCCTGAATATGTGTATAACTTTTTAAAGAAGACGAATTTTGTCAAAATATTTTAGGAGCATATTATTCACATATTAAGAAGTATAAAAAAGCAACAAAAAAAATAGAATTTTTGAAACAAAAAATCAGAACACCCCTTAAAATATCTTTAGTGGAGTAAAATTGCTCTTATATCTGGCTTATTTCTGGTATTTTTTTTTTTATTTGAAAGTATAACTAAATGGGAGTTTCACCACCTTGTGGGGCTTAATTTTGGCTATCCGAAATGTAATTTTGTAAAATCATTTTTTATAATTTTGAAATTTCTCTCAGTTACTCAAAAAACCTGAGCGCTTCTAATGGATTTTACCAAATCTAGAACCTAAGGCCTTTTCGAAAAAATGAGCCCCAAAGTCGCTACAAGCAAATTCGTGCATTGAAAACTTCAGTATGTGGTGAAGTATTATTATTAAAAATGCATGTATACGTGGAGTTAAATGTGGATAAAACTATTGAAAAATGTTTAAACAAAAATTCAGCTCGACAGGTTTCGTAGTTTGCAAACATCGAATTTTTAATGTGCCACATCCTCATACTCGGACTTTTGAAATCGCACTCGTGTTTGGAATGACATTAGTGATCGGTACAGCAGACATGTATGGAACAAATAGGAGTTTGTACAGTAGTCTCATTTGTGTATTATTATTATTATTTTAACATTTGGAAATATAGGTTGGTAAGTAGATTCATATAAAGAGGACGAAAAATTTTAGTTATAAAATTAAGGGCAGTTTCCTATTCTCATACATTAATTGACAGTAGATAAGAATTTGGTATGTTTAATTTGTGGGAATCTGTGACAAGATCATGTCTTAACATCAATATAGGCGACTAAATCAGTAAAACTTCTTTTAAATACTATTTCAAGCACTAGATATGAAAAATTATGAGTCCGATCCTATTTTTACCATTTTTCTAGTGATATTGCAGCAGTGTTACTGTGGAAGAATTTATTACCCTGCTTCTGAGTGACGCAGCACCAATTTGTTTATTAAGGTCGCCAGTCCGTTCTCCCTTGTTCTTCCACTCCTAGTCGGGTTCGAGATAAGATATAACTTGATAAATCAAGAAATAGGCCAAGGCTGCACTACTGTAGATTATTAACGACACTCTTTCTCTCTCTAATAAAATTGGTCTTTCTCTCTGTCGGAATTTTACTTATTTACCTAATGGTAATGGATGGTGTGCTTAAAGATTTCTGAGATGTTTTAATAAAAAAAATTCCCTCTCGAGCTTCCGTACTTTGACCGGTGCACAGTGGGCTAGAATTGGATTCTAGCGCGCCAATATTCCAAAAATTCGACTTGTAAAAATTATTATTATTCCTTTATATAACCACCGCCAACATTCCAGGAAGCAATAAACCGCCACGACAAAAAAATTATTACTACCCACTTGGGTGGTAGGGACTGACAAACCGACCGGTATTTACATACTATTTCGCAGGTTAATCAGTCGTCCGTGCACTTGCGTTTGTAATAATTGTGTACAGCATAATTTCAAAGTTTATTATTGTGAATTTTATCTGATATGGTTGACAAAGGTATGTACTTAATATTATAATTTATTTGGAAATTATTGTAATTATATAATTGCCAGAGAAGCTAAATAAAATACGACAAAAAAATACTTTATTTTTATTAAAGTCGCGTATTTATTAGCCTGCAACTTTTTTGATATATGTGTCTATCCTAGTTTCATTACTTTGTTGTAAAGTGTAGTTCTTTATGACTTATAGGCATTGATTTGAAGTGCAAATTCGTGCGAGTTTAACCTAGAGATTTTTTTTTGCAGGTCAACAACTAGTTCTTTCAAGAAGACTCCCATTTGATAAAATCAAAGGAGACGATCCTCCAGTGATAAAAACTGAGGATGAGCTGCTAAAAGCTGTAAAGACAATTCTGCAATTATCCCATTGCTCACAAGAAATGGAGAACGAACTCAAAATAAAACTGCACTCTTTCTGGATTATGGTGAATGATAGATGGAAGCGATGTAGCCGCAACAAAATTATTTTTTTAAACAAGCACCATGACGACTGTTTAATTTATTCCATAGATTAAGGGAGTGAGAATGAGGTAAATTTTCAGGGAAATTGTATTAGGGAATAAAAAAAAATAAAAGATTACCACCATCTCATAGGGCAACCTTTAAAACAACTTTGTGCCAAATTTTGTTAAAATATCTCTAGTAGTTTTAGAGGTATAAACAGATACATATGAATTTTCTTAGCGTTTTTGGCGAGTACGAAGATATTTTTGATTATTACTTCAAATTTGTAGCAAACAATGTGAAATAACTTTGTTTCTAAATTCACCTCGTTCAGAGTTAAAGGCTATTAATTCTTGACAAAACGTCATAATGTACCTGTTTATACCTCTAAAACTACTAGACATTTTAACAAAATTTGGCACATAGGGGTTTCAAAGGATGCCCTGTGAGATAGTGGTAATATATATTTTTTAAATCCCTAATACAATTTACCTGAAAATTTACCCCGCACGTCTGTGGAATAAATTAAATAGGTATATGCGCTTTTAGTTGCCTTCAAGAGGTGTATAACTTAACCAAGTTTAAAATAAATCGATTCATTAATAACTGAGCTATGTAGGTGTTACCGTGAAAAGTAGGACACACTGTATATAATGATATATCCAATTTATATCTTCCATAAATCATTGTATAATATTTTAATCATGGTTGTACATACATTACTTTCGTTTTTCATTTCAAAATAATATTGGTGCGCTAGAATCCAATTTTGGCCCACTGTGCAGTGTATTGAGATTTCAAACTTGTTGGGTCCTGAGACACCCAATTTACTCAATTCCAGTCTATGAAATGGAAACCTTTGAGGGATGAGATTTACAACAAGTCATATAATCAGTGAAATGCAAAAGTTTAAAGAATGCAATTTATTAATTAGTTTTAAAATAAGTATAATGAGATTATGCGATATCCTATCTAATAAATTATATAATTTGAATTGAATCACCTGCTTTAAGCAAGGCAAGGTCGATTATCTCTTCAAGACAGTTTTTAAATGTTACCGTACAATGGAGAGCGTGAGCTAACAATCGATTTAGTGGAAAAGATTCACACAATTTCCCTAGAAATTGATGAAAGCATATTTGGGTTTTTGTGGCTGACTTAAAATAATACAAAATTATTTTACTTAAAAAATTTTGGGTTGCTTCAAGGTTCTTGATCGTGATTATACATGCACAGAAAAAACGGCATACTCTTGGTCCGTTTTTACTCCATTGAATTATTACTGTTAGTTTCATAAAATTTATACTAGTAGCACAAAATTTTGGACCGATGTACAATCCATGTAGGACCAATATATAAATATTGGTCCTATAGGGATTGTATGTTAGTTCTATAATTGTGCTAGTAGGGTAGTGTTACTTTACGAACTCACTGTTGATCAGTTATCAAAGGACAGACATTAAGAAATTTGTTTTTTGTTTCAGTCTGTTGAATACTTGAAACACCCATTACAGGTGGGTATATTGAGGGTAATGGCGAACCTTTGGATTAGTGGAAAACACCATCTGATTAAAGATATAACTGACCTGGATGCATTCTGGCCCCTTTTAATTGACCCATTGCTTAAGGAATATAATCAGACACCAGCTGTATATGCATACATTTTGAAAATATGCAGTATACATCTTAACGATCCTTCAAGGGGAAGGAAATTTACTGCAGCTCTAGAAAAATTCGTAACAAACGACAATCAGTTGATGTTATGGCAAAATTATCTGTTGAAAGTGCTGGATAGTGGCATACCGAATGTATTTGAAATTGAAGATATTGAACTGTTAATAAGGTCTTGGATGGAGTTCGTAGTGATGACCCAAAAAGATAGTGGACTAAGAAAATTCAAGGATGATAACACAAAATTTCTTTTCGTCCAAATGTCCTTGGATGGAATAAAATATGTATTAGCAAACACACTTTGTCTAGATACCTGGGTTAATTTATGCCTCATACATATATCCTATTGGGGCTTACATTTTAAAGACAAAGATCGGATTGTGGCAAAAAAAATAATCGATATGTTTGGCTTAATTAAACTAAATTATAAGGCTCTAGAATACGGTTCTCGATCGACTGTTTTAACTCTCATTTATAATATATTTAAAGAATTAAAAAACTATTTCCAGACCAACTCCCAAGACTTATTAGAGTTTTTAGAGGAAATTGGAGCACTGCTGGATTATGAACATGCATATTTGGAGGAAAAGGTATGGACAAAAATACGTGAGGATGGATCAAGTGCAAGAACAGTAATGATCCCTTGGACGATGTGCATGACCATAGTCAATAGCTTGTTAAAGTTTGAAAATGTTGCGGATTGTGCTGTATGGTTCGCATATCGTAATTATCTACCTAAAATGATTAAATGCACTTGTGATTTAATTAACCAACCTGAGACATTGACTTTGTCAAAAATGGCAATTCTCAGTCTACAGTTGTACGTGGAATCTCCCATGGCATTGGATTTTTTAAATGTAAACATGAGCCAATTTTTTGACAGCATTGAGGCACCAATCACTGCACTCTTGGTCGGCAAAGGTAATAAGGTAAGTCATACATCAGAAACAGATAACTCGCCTAGTACATACTGCTACCACAGGCTAGGGTACACGAACACATACCTTTTTCCTTGTAGGTTTTTTTCCTTACATAGTCCTGTTTCTCCCATAAAAAATGGACAGTCGATGGAAGCTTTTACTACCCCTTCCGGTGTCGCAGAAGGTGCAAGGTGTTCATATAAGATGTAGTGAGAGGTTTCTTTCACATTTTCTATTGTTAGTTTTATTCAAAGTGAAAATTGCTCCTGTATACCATGTCCTCTTCAATATTTGAATAATCCTTTTTAAGGATTTGAAGGCAGTATTCGAATACTTTAAAATAAAAGAATTGATGTTTTGGATTTATAGAATAAATCAAAAAGGATTTGTATACCAATACTTAGCTTTTGGATTAGAATTCTTAAAAGGATTCAGTGATTCGAATCGTTAGTTTTAAGATACAAATCCTTTATTATGTATTGTGCAATTAAAAATAAACATAGCCATTGAAATCTCTTGCAAAACTACAAATTCTTATTATGAAATCTCATATCCCAAAATCACAATAAAGTCAGTTCCAAATCGAAACAAATATAGTAAAATTGACTTAAAACCAAAAATTGTATCTCTCTAATATCGACCCAACCAAGCAAGAATTCAGAGTAGGGTAGAGTATAAATAGCTCTTAATTATTAAAAGGGTTAAGAGAATACTGATATTTAAAATTTCAACAGACAAAAAAAACCATATAAAATATGGTTAATAAAATTTTGGGTAAAAATAATAGGCATAATGAGGAGTTTCATTTCATAACACCAGAATGTTTCAGTTACTATTTTATTCGAATGACAGGCAACCTGTTAGATAAAATAGCTATGTCTAAGTTACGTATATAGAAAGCCTACAAAACCGATAACTTTTATTGTAAACCTTATACTTGTAACAGGTCTGTTCCCCGATAAATTAAAAATAGCTAAAATATGCTCATTTTTAAATTTGGAAATGAAATTTCAAATTATCTCCCAATAGTCTTGCTCTCTATCTCAGCAAAAGTGATCAAGGAAATCATTTCCATTAGAATTGTAAACTTTTTTGAGATTAATGAGTAGTTTTCAAATGAACAATTTGGTTTCAGAAAAAGTGAAAGCACCTCAGATGCTCTATTTGATTTGATCAGTTAAGTTGGCGAGTGATTTGAAAACAAAACAGCAACTCTCATAATTTTTTTAGATCTAAGCAAAGTGTTTGATTCTGTATCAAAAGATAAACTGACTAGGTGATTTTGGGGGTACGCCATTGAGATTAATGTCATCATACTTGCCCAGACAAGTACTAGCTGTAAAAATACTCTGAGCAACTCATATACATGAACGATCTGCCAAAAGCTTAGTGTTTTATTAGCAGACGATACAACTTTTGCAAAATAGGTAAAGGCAGACTGTCGAAAAAAATGTTGACTTATTATCTGATTGGTTTAATGCAAATAAGCTATGGTTAAAAAAAAATAAAACAAATAACTTGTTACTGGCTACAAAACGTGCTATCACAAATCTGTAAAATTTCTGGATATAATATTAGATAACGGATTAATGCATGAGCACATTACAAATGTGTCAGCCAGACTTTCACAAGAAGTCTTTGCGATAACACAGATAAAAGCTAAAATTAAGCTAAGCTAACAATTGTAACGTATCATAGTATAATGACATATGAGATACGTCAAATAAGGTTCACGAAATTTTCATTATTCAAGATTGAGCTATCAGAGCCTTAGTTGGAATAAATCAAATGGATAGTTGCAAACCATGGTTCATGCATTTAAAATAATCATGACTAATAGTATATAATTCGGGGATATAAAAAAGCTCACAAAAAAGCATAAAGGACACCGACCACTTTTGGTTAGTGTACTGCCGGCATTAGGTTAGGTTGAGCAGTAAACAGGACCGGACTTAAAATGTACTTTCATTCATTTGTATTTCTTCCTTATTTGATGAAGTATTTGGAATTTTTTCAATTTGTCTTGAATAAGATGCATTAAGGAAGATGGAAGGTAATGAAAACATGTGTATAAGTGAGCTCTGTAAAGTTAAATTCACACCTGAGGATGCTCACTCTGCATTTTTCAGGCATGCAATTTTGAACAGGCACATGCAGTTTTAACGCATTGCTTTTAAATTGCACTATCTCTCACACTTGTGGGTTTTATAGAAATAGTGAACAGAAGCACATACTATAAAACGGTGAGGTATGGTACCGGTTTCAGTGAGTGGACCTCGATCGACGAAGTTAAGCACGCCGGGCCGAGTCCATCACTTGAACTGGTGACCGTATCTCATCTCGACGTCCTGGTTAAGCGGTAGAGTAGCATTAGCTAAACTTCGCCAGGACGTTAATATAAATAAAGGCATTAAAAAAAAAAAAAAAAAAAAACAGTTGGTACTATATTTTTAAGCCTTTTTAGTTTGTTGTGTGGCAGTTCGACTGGTAGAGCGCCAAAAGCTAATTGTAATACAGCTAATAATATATAATATACCTAATAATATAATAACAACAACACAATTTTAGATTTGGTAAGTATGTTTATTTATTTTGTAGGTACTGTACCCATACCAATCGCATTTCTAGGGAATTTTGCTAAACTGCACACTTCTCTGGGGGAAAATTAGAAGCAGGCTGCATTCTTAATGCTCGTGTAAAAACCTATAAGTGTGAATAGGACACACATGCGTTTTACGTGCTGCGTTAAAAACGTAGAGTGAGCACCCCCAGGTGTGAATTTAGCTGAACTACTGTAGAAAACCAGTGGTAAACAAAAAAATAAAATGCAAACAATGTAATGCAGTGTTTCATCCAAGCTGTTCTTCAAAGAAAACTAAAAATTGTTGTGAAAATCAGAATATTGTAGAAGAAAATCAGAAAATTACTGAAGATAACCTAGAAAGTCAAGACATGAATGATTCCTTAATTGAAAATTCCATCATATGGAAAAATAAGACTAAAAGAATTGAATGCAGAATTAAGAGGAAACAACAAACTCCTAAAAGAGAAAATTGAAAATTTGGAAACTGAAGTGGCCAGTTTAAAAAACAACCTTTATCAAAGTGGAAAACAAGACATGCATCAAGACCAAGATTTAATGAAAAAACTTGAATTTTTAGAACAATCTTGTGACCAAAAATTTCAAGTAATTATGGAAAATGTAGATTCCCTTAATAAAACTATTATAAGTAATAAAAATAACATTCAGATGAATACCCAAAAAAATGTAAACTTCCGTGATAAGGCAAAAGGAGATCTGCCTCTCCAATTGTAGACGCAAGGAAAGTAAACATTAGAAATAACAAAGATAAACATGATAATAATGTTAACCAACATAATGAAACTGGTATAGAGAAGGAAAATATTCTGGTAAGCGAAATTGAAAGGCCAAATGAGCAATGGAAAGAAGTAAATCGGTAAAGGAAAGTGAATATTCATCAAAAAGGAGAAGATGAAGGGGAAACCGGAAATTTTAGAGGAGAAATTCCTAAAGTGTGGATGTATCTAAACAAGGTGAAAAAGGACGTCACTGAAAAAGATATAGCACGTTATTTGAAAGTGAAAACCAGTACTGAAGGGGAGTTCATCGTGAAGGAATTAAAAACATTAGAGGGTAGCAAATTTAAGGAATTTATGGTGGCTGCAGACTTTAAAAACAAAAATACATTCTACGATCCCAAATTCTGGCCTCACGGGGTTGGCTTTAAAAGATTCAACTTTAAACGTTATTATGAGAAGTTCCAAATTGTTCTTAAGGGAGAAATTGAACAAAGATCTAACTCTTTTTTAGAGATTACAGAGCCCCAGGACCAGAATTTCATGTAAATTTAAATAAAAATAAAAGTAAAACTTCATTCAATAAAACTACAACAAAGAGAAATAAATATATTACATCAAAATATTCAAAGTCTAAGAAACAAATTATTAGATGTTGAAACATTTTTGGAAGTAAATGGAGTCCAATACGACGCCCTCGCCTTCACAGAACATTGGCTTAAAACTGAAGAATTTAAAACAATTTATATTGAAAGGTATGCAAATGCAGCATGTTATTCAAGATCTCAGCTGACTCATGGTGGATCCTGCATTTTCATTAAAAGCGATTACAATTTCGTAGAACTGGATATTCTAAAACAAAAAAGTCGTGAAGTAGATTGTGAATGCTCAGCGGTTCTGATGGAAGAGCTGGGTATGATTGTTCTCTCAGTGTACAGATCTCCATCAGGTGATTTGAAATTTTTTTAAATATAATGGAAAGTATTTTAGATTTTTTAGTTAGTAAACATAAATACAAAATTTTCATTTGTGGAGATTTTAACATTAATATTTTAGATATAAACCCGAGTACAAATAAATTTAACGACTTAATGAACGTTTTTAACTTAAACTTTACGATAATTGACCCAACACGAGAAAATTCCCTCATTTGATAATGTAATAATAAACAACAAAGTAAACTTATTGCATGCAACAAATATTTCGAATTCTCTATCAGATCATCTAGCCCAAACCATAGCAGTAGAGTGTGACTCTGGAAGAAACACACGTGCTGAATTCAAATATAAAAAACAGTTCTTTTCCGATGAAAATATTAGAAACTGTATAAATGAGGTAAAACATTTTCAATGGTATGAAATCTACAAATGTCGCGATGTCAATAAAGCGTATAATAATTTATTAAATACCTTACAGTATTTACAGGACAAATACTTTCCAGAAAGACTACTTAATACAAATATGCTAATATTCTAAAAAAAGTCATAAAAAAAGCTAAAATTATGAAAAATTATAATATTATAAAAAAATCTGCAAACAAAAACAAAAGCAGCTGGAAAATCATAAAAAATATAACAACCGAAAACAAGAAAAATTAAAATTTTAATATAAATGAACTTAGAAATGAACAGGAAACCGACATAGAGACCTTGAATAGAATTAATGACTATTATATAAACATATGTAAAACAAATAAAACTAACGTGCATGTAGACATCGAAACATTACCCATACAACACACGAAGAGCCGATGGACATCCATTGACTATCCATTGGACTGTTACTCTCAACATCCCGGACATCCAGTGGATATCCACACTGCCGCCTTTCTCTGTTCAATGGACATCCATTGGATATCCAGCGTAGACACTTTTGTGCATTGAATGGACATCCAGAATGGTGCCTAATGATGTCCAGGCTGTACAGCCCCGCCATAATCTGGACGTACAATGGATGTACAATGGACATTTCCAAATAACACACGAAGGACCAATGGACATTCATTGGCTATTGGACATGGACGTTTGTCTGTACAATGGACATCCAGAATAGTACCCAATGATGTCCAAATTGCATACAGCCAGCCATATCCTGGATGTACAGGGTTATTCATTATATTTAGGCCACCCTTTATTATCGTTATTATTGGAGATAAAAAAAGCTTCGGACGAAAGTTGTAGCGCTGTAACTGAACCCCTTTAATAAGTTAATGGAAGCACAGTGGCGTGCAGAAATTATGGGTACAAGAAGCAATAATATATTTTTTAATGGAACGCTTGTGTATTGTTTAATTTTTTAATTACTTTTTTTCTGATTTCAAAAATATGACATATGACAGTCATCCTATTTTAACCATTTTCGAGTTATTGAACATTGAAAATTAATAAATTATTATTTTTTACATAACAAACGTGAATATTTGCACTTTTTCTGAGTCACTGTATCCTATTTTGATTTGATTAAATAAATGTCATACAAATAACAGAACACTTATTGTCATTTTCAATGTTCAATAACTCGAAAACGGTTAAAGATAGGACTATCATGTCATATTTTTGAAATCAGAAAAAAAATTCAACAATACACAGGGCGTTCCATTAAAAAATATATTATTGCTTCTTGAACCCCTCAATTTCTGGATGCCATTGTGCTTCCATTAACTTATTAAAAGGGATCAGTTACAGCCCTACAACTTTTTCTTCTATCTCTAATAATAACGAAAATAAATGGTGGTCTAAATATAATGGATAACCCCTGTACAATGGACATTGTATTTACACTTTAAACGAATATCCAAAATGGTGTCAGATAGTGTCCAATCTATGTACAGTTTTTCCATCACATTTGCGCCCCTTTAAAAAGTTTATTGCATACTGAAAATATAATCTCTGCAAAAGTTTTAAAATATATTCTGAAATTTCATAATCTGTAAAAAAAACAAGGCTAAGGGCAAACCTAGATGTATTTTTTTCAAAACCCCTCACTTCTAAAAATATATAAATATGTCTCAAAGTCGTTTTTGAGATATTTTTTTCATAGTTTATAGATACCTTAAGCCTCGCTAGCCTAATTGTAATTAGAACACAAGCACTTAGCAACCATTTGAAATATCAAAAGCAACTAAGATGAGTTGAATACACATAAGTATCTATGTTAAAAGTGATTTGAGCAAATAATTTCTGGTTTGAATAAATTAGTAAATGCTATGCTTAGAAAAACAAAATTTAATCACAATCATAGTTAGCAAAACTTTATGCGGTAGCCACTGAAATATAGAATGAAGCAATTCAAAAAACTTTTCAAAGGTGACAAATTATAACAAAAAAACCTGTACAACTGGAAATAATACATTCACATAATATGAACATCCAAAATATGAGCTACTTTTGTTTCTAGTTTTGTTCTTAGTTTTTCTATGTAACATTTTGCTGGTGATTAGGTTAGTTGATTGAAATACTCCTGTAGTTATCCTTTCGTTTTTCAAGACAAAATATGTGACACCTGGCTTGGAGAAAGACTATTTCAGGAAAGAAATGGGTATACAGAAATTAATTCACACTTACCGTTATACTGATAATACAATATATTTATACTAAAACACAGAAATGCAGAATATACAAAAAATATAAAATAATAATATAAATCAAATATTTTTATTCAAAATCTTTCCTTTCTCTAGCACGCCTTAACCATTTTCTGACACATTCCTCAACTACCTTTTGATTTGTTTCATGATCATATTTTTCGGAAGCATCTGCAATTACACACACATATTTATATGTATATATAAAAAAAACAATAATTATTCTATTCTCTAAAAAAGTATTGAATTATAATGTCATAAATTTTATTTGATTAAAAGAACGGAATGAAAAAAAAAGTGAAATTCATTAAATGATATTTTCCTGAGAATCAAAAATTATTCTCCATCCATCTATACTATATGTCAATGAAAATTTAAATGATAGTATTTATGGATATTTCCTATAATTTTTTATTATTAATTTAACACGTTAAGCCTCGGGCGGGGCATAGACTTGCTTTCAAAACTTTCGCTGTATTAAATCGGAGGTGTAATTAATCAACTCTGACATTTGAGCGAAGACAAAAATTATTGGCGAAACCTTATAGAATCTATGCCCAGTAGATTAGATGCGGTGCTAGAAGCCTTTTTTAATATATTTGTATTTATTTTTATGTTCGTTTTAATTAAATGTCAGTCATCTTTAACCTAATCTCAAAATTATCCGTTCACACAGCTAAAATTTTGCAAAATCGTTGTTACTTAATTTTGAATGTGTACGCGAAAGTTTTGAAAGCAAGTGTACCTAATACTTCACTAGCGCAGAGCCTTGGGACCGAGCAACATCAACGTGTTGCCACACATTTGGAATTTATTATAATAATTACAATGGTTTGTTATAATAAAGAAATAGAGATCCGGTGCAGTGAATCAATAAATTATACACTATGGCAGGGCTTAACGTGTTAAATTTATTTATATATAAAATTGTACTTCAAAAATTAATTACTTACGTATTACCGCTGCGAAAGCAAGTGTACCTAATACTTCACTAGCGCAGAGCCTTGTGACCGAGAAACATCAACGTGTTGCCACACATTTGGAATTTATTATAATAATTACAATGGTTTGTTATAATAAAGAAATAGAGATCCGGTGCAGTGAATCAATAAATTATACACTATGGCAGGGCTTAACGTGTTAAATTTATTTATATATAAAATTGTACTTCAAAAATTAATTACTTACGTATTACCGCTTCTGCCAATTTCAGATTTTTAAAGGGTTTTTTTCCTTTCAGTCCATACCAGGTAAATTCTTTTGCTGAGTTATTTGTTAAGATAAGGGTTAAAACTCTTCTAATGAAATCATATAAAGTTGTGCCTCCCAATTTACTTAATTCATTAACCTAAAATTTAAACTGGTTAAAGTGTCACTTATGCAGTTGCTTCTAATAAAAGAAACAGAAACATAGCACATATAGTAGACAACCCCCCAAATCCAAAGCCAAGGCTGTCCGGAAGGGGTTTACACATTTGGAAAAACGCAGACATACATCTAAACCCACCAGTGTTGTCAGTACTGGCACTGGGGATCGGACCCAGAGCGTGATAGACAATCAACATATTCGCCACTCAATACGCCTCAATCGACTGAGCTACCGTGCCGGTAATTAATAACAAGAAAATTATATTTTCATAGCAAAAGGAAGAGTTGAGTTTAATAAGCGTATGTGGTTGAGTGGAAAAACCTCATACCCCGAGGAAACAGTGAACTCTGCATTTTGATGGATGTATTATTCAATTACATTTTGTAAATGTTAATTATTATTATTATGTAGTGTATGAAAAGTTTTGATTGCTTTCAATCTTACAAAGCATTACTATGAAAAATTGAAAGGTTGAGGTTTTTCCTTATTGGACTGTTAAAGAAAACACTGTTTAACAAAATTATGCGTTTTGCCTTTAAATATGTCAATTCTTTATTAAAGGCATTTTATTCTTGACACAATAATAAACATCCTGCACATTCCATTTTCCATAAAAATTTTAGACATTTCAAGACAACTTCGATAAAGAATGTGTAAATAAAGCCACTACTACTTTTAACTTACCACGGCAGTAAAGTGTTGTTATTTTCCTTCACATTTAATAACAACCTTAAATTATATATCAAACTAACACGTAAATAACAACCTTGCACGAGGCAATGCAATTACCATGAGAAGTTCAAGTTTGACTTACCTGTCCAAATCAATCAATGTTATCACATTTCCTATTTATAGGTACATGAAATATCATAATACTTTCGTTGTGAAACAAACCACAAGTACCTATAAGACAACGATTTACATATAACGAACACAGCAAACGATGCACTCATACAGGAACTCAAATTGCAAATGGTGGATATTGAAATTTAAACAATGTTGATTGGTTCTGTACGTGTACAGTACCAACCAAAAATTATACTCGATATTAGATTTCGGTAAGGCGGTAAATATAAATTATCTGTTACCCCAAACGCTATCATACACAAGAGTTACTATTTGAAAAAAATGATAAAGGTGGTAAAAAAATACTAATAACTTATTTAAATATTAGCACAGTGTCTTGCAATAAAAACTAATTTTTAAATTAAGATAAATAAATATATTATTTACAAAAAGTTTCACTTAACAGAAAAATATAAGTTATTGTTCAATTTTAAAAGTATAAAGCCAAAACTCTTTATTTAAAAAAAAAAAAAAGGTGATCAAAATTATCTGTATATATAATAAATGGCGTTACTTGTAAGAATTCAAAGTAAAGAAGTAATTCCACTTTGGAACAACTATTTTAAAAGCTCATAAACATGAACTTATAAAATCTAAAATTTCTATTTAAATTATAAACTAAAATAAACGATTTTCAAATTTTTGGATAAAAAATGGACGTCCAGTGGACATTTAACTAATGGGTATCCAGTGGATGTCCATATTGTGTTCGGAAGAAGATGAGTCCTTACTGGACGCTTAATGGACATCCGCTGGATAGGCTGTCCAGTGGACATCCATGTTTACAAGTCCAATGGGCATCCATTAGAGGTCCATGGACATCTGTACATAAAATGGCTATAAAATGGATGTCCACTGGATGTAGTGTGTTGTATGGGTAACGGGTTCCATATTTTTGTCGGAAACGAGCAAGCCTGAAATCATAGAAATAATAAACAATCTAAAAAATAGTAATGCTGTAGAAGAAGACGCTATACCAATAAAAGTGCTAAAATCTCTAAAAACATACATCGCTGCGCCTCTAAGGCACATAGCCAATTTAATGTTAAACAACCATGTATTCCCTGAAAGACTTAAGCGATCTATTGTAAGGCCTATATATAAAAAAGGAGTAAAAAGTGAAATAAAAAAACTATAGACCAATTTCAATCTTAAATAACATCTCAAAAATTTTTGAGAAATTATTAGCGAAAAGACTAATAACATTTCTCCATAAAAACAATGTATTCTCATTAAATCAAAATGCTTATTTAAAGGAACGATCAACAGAACGAGCTGTCTTTCAGGCAATAGATAAAATTTTAAAATCAATTAACGAAAGAAATAAAACGGAAGGTATATTTTTAGATTTGTCAAAAGCATTTGTCGCAATAGATCATAGTAGATTTATGGCCAAATTAGAAAAACTTGGTATTAGAGGTGTAGCCTACAATATTATAAAATCATATTTAACTGACAGGCTTCAAAAAATAATAATAGTAATAGCATTTGACGATGACAACTCCGCTAACCTATCTGCAAAAACAACTGAGGAGCTGAAGACCAAAATATTAGACTCTGTCAGCATATTAAAAGACTGGTATGATCAAAATTTACTCACCTTGAATCTGGAAAAAACTGAGATAATGCAGTTCCATTCATTATATGATGTGGAAGAGGAAATCAATGTAGAAGTCAGTGAAATGGTACTAAAAGATGCAAAGTCAGTAAAATTCCTTGGCTTGCATCTGGACTCAAGATTAACTTGGAAGAAACATATTGAAGAACTAGCCCCAAAACTAAGTTCATTGTGCTATCAACTTCGTACCCTACGTAACAACATCAGTATAAATATGTGTTTATGTGTATATCAGTCCTATTTCCATTCAACAATAAAATATGGAATAATTTTTTGGAGAAACTCGGTGGAAATAAACAGAATACAAGTTTTGCAGAAAAAGTGTATCCGTAACATATTTAACCTAAAGAGGACAGATTCTTGTAAGCCATATTTTAAAAAATAACAATTTACTTACCTTGAGGTCTCTCTACATTCTTGAGTGTACAGTCTTTTGAAAAACTACCTATTCTTTGAACAATACAAACAAACACATTCATATGAAACACGCCATAGAGACATGCTAGTGCCGTATAGTACAAATCTGACTCAGATTCAAAAAGGTGTAACTACCTCAGTCATAAAAGTGGACAATCATTTGCCAGACAGTCTGAAAATGTTCTCTATATATAGATTTAAAATAGAGTTTAAATGAATTTTAATTAGAAAATTCTATTATGCAGTGAACGACTATTTTTCCGATCTTGAATTTTAATGTATTTGTATGTTACTATTTTAATGTTTGTTATATTTAAGGTTTTTTTAATGTGTTTTATATATATTTACTATCTTTTCCTTCTTTTGACATGTTTTATGCCTGTAAGGTTTTATTAAATAAAACTTATTATTATTATTATTATTATTCATAACAATTACGCTGTTAGGTTTCAAATTAGCATATGCTCAAACCATTCCTCAAATATATCAGAGTCCATATTTTTGTAGTAATCAACGTTCCCCGTTCCATTCTTCCATTTTTTTTTCCACATAATTTCAGCCCATTTTCAACCCATCACGTGGTCTACTTCCACAGTGTCGAGCGTTGTTTCACAGATTAATTAAAAACCGTTTTATCACGATCATCTTTTTAACAATTACCTATTTCTGTAAACTTTAGTTTTACTGTTAAACTAGATAAACTATTTATTTCAACAGAAAGGTTTAATAAAACTTTTCATTGAACTTTTATTTATGACAAGGAAACAGTTAGAGTCCACCCCTGATAGTTACTATATAGTTTATTCCAGCCTATCATCAATGGGCTAGAGCAAATTTCATCCAATTATATTCAGTGGGATTGGTCTACATTCTTGTTAGGAAGTATGTATGACCATTTTTTGTGATGATAATAAAAGAAACCGAACACCTTTGTGGCCTTTTTGTAAATAAACTGAAAGTGGTATGTGGTCGATACCCTTTACGGTTTATTGTGAGCTTTTTTATATCGCTAAATTATATACGGGACCTACTTTACAATTTATTTCTTTACAATTTAGTTCATATTATTAAAAAACGCGAGCAGATCTGAAGATCCGCAGTACTTAGGCCTATCGGCCCATTGCACATTCACGACATTTAGGATCCCCTAGAAAAGACCAATGCTCTCCACGAAGGAGAGCAGCCCTTTCCGAGCTAGATCCCGTAGTTCCTCCAGCTGTAGAAACTGCCTTCCGAAATACCTATACCTTGGCACTCCTATTACTCTTTTACTGTATTACATTAGTTTTTTACTATTTTACTATATATACATGTATACTATATTTCAACTGTAGGATTTTTTTTTTTTTTGGCAAGTTCTACACAATCTGGGTTTTTGTAATTTTTTTTTATTACATCAGGGTTCCTAGCGACCTGGAAAACCTGGAAAAGTCAGGGAGTTTGAAGTTGCCTAAAAAAGTCAGGGAAAAGTTAGGAAATTTTAGTCATTTTCATAAACAGTCGGGGAATTTGAAAATATTTTCTCAGCCCCCACTCATCAAAAGAAATTTTGAGTTTTGTACTTCTAGTTTCGTTCCGATTATTTTGTGACGCCACAGTGTCTCTACCCCGCTCATTAATTATTAGACCTGGAAAAAACCTTCCAATAGTCCTGGAAAACCTGGAAAAGTCAGGGAATTTAAGTTTGAAAAATTGCTATGAACCCTGTACATAAAGAAGTGATGGTTTCATCCTCCACTCCACACATCCTACAAGTTGGATCATCTTTCAACTGCATTGTATTCAGGTGCTTGTTCAGAGGACAGTGTCCTGTTATCAGGCCTACCATCCGTCTCAATCGCTCTCTATCGAGCCCTATCAGCCACTTTACGGTGGTCAGTCGAGGGCCCCTTTATATGGAGCATCGACTATCTCATTCCAGGGGCCTGAGTCCAATAGTTGTTAAACTGTGTCGTAGCCCAGTCTTGCAGCTCTGATTGTATCAGACTTCTTGGCAGACCGAAGACTGGTTCGGGGCCAGGAAAAGGAGTTTTTGCTCCTTCATCTGCCAAACGGTCTGCTTCTTCGTTGCCCTCGACTCCACTGTGTCCGGGCACCTATATAAGTTTAACTGAGTTGCGTTCACACAGCTCAGTCAGGATGTTTCGACAGTTCAGCACCAGCTTGTTTGATGCAAGAGTCCTCATAGCTGCCTGCCTGTCGCTACATATATAAATGTGCTTATTAACGAAACCTCTTTTGAGGTTTTCGCTTGCACACTGTAAAATGGTATATATCTCAGCCTGAAATACAGTAGGATACTTACCAAGTGGCGCCGATATACAATCCTTTGGCTTGCATTTAGTTCATATAAGAGAGCACTTAAATAATTATACAAAAAATTGTTATAACTACGAATATAATACTTGCACTAGGAACGACATTGGGCCGCCACAAGAAATATTAAGTTACACAATTACATTGTAATTTTGTTTGTAATTATTTTAAAGATCTTTTTTTGTTCTTTTGCTATTGAACACACATGATGTAATGAATATTTATTTGTGAATTGTTATATACAATTTACCTCTTTTTGGATCGTATACAATTATTGTTTTTTAATTACTGTACCTGACATGTCATCTCACCATGGTGAATCTATGACAAAATAAATCAGTCAAATCAACATCTGTTAAACTCACGTTCTTTCAGATATACCTACCACAGCTGGAAGATGGTTGGTTAATATGCACACTATTAATGAAATTCAATCAATCCTTTTTAAATAAATTTCAATGTGCCGCTCTACCCACCTGCTATGTGTACATGATGATACATGAACAGATTTTACAGAACATTTTGCATATACCTGAAGCCACTGTTTCTCTGAGAGCCCTGGATTTGTTATTAAACGCTTTAATATATTTTGATAGCATATTAATTCAGTGGCAAGTTGAATGGTACAGGAAATCAAACACGACCTATAATGTTATCATGGTAAGTATAGTTGTGTACAAAGTTAATTTTGCGCATTTCACAATTGTTTATGAAAGAATTGCTGTAATTGTGTCACATTAGTAGAGCTCAAATCACAGCGGTATGTCATATGTCAAAATCAGGGTTGCCTCTAAGTGCCCAGACTGAAGATCCTCATTCCAGAGACGGTTTTTATATTTGTCCTTCCCCTGTTAGTTATTCAAGTTCAGCCCCACGATAGATGAATCAGAAGCAAATTCTAGTTCTATTAATCCATGACTGAAGAGGAAGGACGGCCTTCTTCATGCATAACCTGTGTGCATCTGCTTTTGGGTGATGAATTCTGCCCATTGTTAGGATTTTCCTTCCCTTCTTGTCCATTTTTGCGATGTCAGTTCAAATGCAATAGACAGTTCCAAAACTGTAAATGACAGCAATAACATTTATTGCTACAATTTTGTTCTTGGCATTTAGTTTGATCTTAAGAGCTTACATAATGCCACGGTAGTATTCCTTTACAATCCTACTCTTTATATTATTATTAATATAATATGTTGTTATGCCTTTTGTAAATCTATTCTTCTTCAATGAAATCAGGAGGCACCCTACGCCCCTTATTTTTGAAGTTTCAATTTTTGTGGAGTGCCGGGTGGAATTTTGTTCCATTATGTTTAAAAAAAAATCCCCACCAATTTTTAGCTTAATGGAATATAAGTAACACGTCGCACTCGTGGCCTAAAATTTTCAAAAATCAAAAATTAATTTTTTATCGATTTTATTTTATATTTAGCTCTACATCATCTTTTAAAATGGTTTACTTTTTGGAAATCATAAATACATGTTAAGTTATTAATTTATTTATTGTTTAATCTGAGAATACAAAGTTTTAAAACTAGTCCATAATTTAAAGCTCTACATTTCGAAAGTTTTCTGCAATACTTCTTTGGTTCCCTAAAGATATTTATTGCGGTAATCTCGGACAGTCTAAAAGAGAGTTTAAAATTATCAATGAAAAAATGACCCACCTGCAATAAAAATTGTTTTTGATCCTTGGATTTTGTAACTTCTTCGTTAAAATCTTGTATTAATTTTATTCCCCGTTTGGCGGAGTCATTTTCTAATTTTAATTCTCCAATGATTAGCTGTCCTTGTTTATACTCATTAGAATTTTTTCATTCGGATGGATGCAAGTGTAAAAAATTGTCTATTTTAAATCTGTGAAATAAATTAATTGACTTATTATAAGTAATTTTATTAATATTTCTTCAACGGACAGGACAGTTTTAAGAATTCGGAAATGTCTTCTTTCCTCATTGGCAATTTCTTAAGATTATTTTCTATTTCATCTTCAATTTCATTTTCATCTTCTACATTTACTGGTTCTTTTAAAATTTGTTGTGCCATCTTTAATTTTGTATTTTCGGTAATCGAGTCATCAAATAGTGCGAAGGCGACATATTTATCAGTCAATGGTTCACAAATTTCCCAATAGCTACTTCGGCGATATTTTTATCAATTTCTTTATACTGATCTAATTCTCTCAAGAATTTGATATCCATTAGTGGAGCATTGCCTCTGACGCATAAATCCAGTATTTTACGTAGCATTTTACAAAGGTAGATAGATAGATTTTTATTTGTCTAAACAAAGAAACATTGTATACACACGTCAAATAGTTCATGATGAAGCATGTTGTTTGGCGAAGTGATTTTTCCTCGCCTTTTGTTAAATCGAATTCTGTTCGAAATAAAATGATTTTTAAGGAATATATGGCTTTTGCTATCTAGGCCAGGAAACGAAGACATTAATTCGGAAATAAATAGTGCTCAACGGATTATTATTTTAAGTTGTAGGGTTGACCCTCAGGAGTAACATACCAAAAGTCCCCAGCCATGGGCCTCATGCGTTAGGCGGGAGGGGGGTGGAAAGGGTCGGTTTGTAGGTTTTTCGTTGCTATCTCGAAAACTAAGCATCCTAGCGAAAAGGTTATTCTATACAAAATGAAAGTCAATTGAATTGTCTACAAAAAAGGTCGTATTCATTTTTTCGCTAAGGGCAGTAGTTAAGGGTGTACGTGAGTTTGAAAATGCGAATAGCTGGAAAAACTGTATTGTGGGAGGTAATGCTTAACAAGTAGAAAATGTTATAATACTACAAGTATTTACAAGGCCATATTAAGTAATTGGTCGAGTTCATCGACAAGATCATCATCATCGTCGTAGCCGTTGATGCTGACGATTGAAAGGCCGTTGGTACACGAAGAGCGGCAACTGCTGCACACAATCGAGCAGGGTATGCCTGCTTTGCGGCACCCGCAATGGCCCCCGCAATGGCCCCCGCAACCAGATGTGCACCCGCAAAATATGTTATTTGGGATGGGTTCTGAGGCAACTGCTTGTGACGGGGGTAAGGAAGCCATCTGACCCCCTCACCCATCCCCAAGCAGTTGGCTCCTGCTGCTGATCTCCATATAGCCATTGCTGAATCTGCAAACAATAATTCGTCCTTTGTAGTTTAAAAAAATGTGACACGATATTGTCTAAGCACAATACAAAACATAAGTTAATGTAAACAAGCATATATTGATACAAACCTGCAAATGAACTCTGAGGGAGTGTTGGCAAGCAGCCGCTCTGGTGGGTGGAAGTGCCGCAAAACCAGGCTTTGGCTATGTCGAGGCTTTAACAAAGGCCTGGTGTCGTACCCGGTTCAGGTCTGCTCCTTGTGGAGCCTGGTACAATGCCAAAAAAGCTGCTCTCCTGCATCAGCTACCATGTCCTGTGTTGCTGAGGGATCACAGAAGACTTTGTAGATGTCTGTGACCTGCTCCTCGGCCTTCAAAAATACTTTCACCACACCTCCCTTGCTCTTGTTGTAAATAGCGGAGGTAGTATCACAACCGCTGAACGAATGGAGCAACATAATGGTCTTGGCAAATGGCTCCATTCACAATTTACTTTACTTTCACCACACCTCCCTTGGTCTTGTTGTAAATAGCGGAGGTAGTATCACAACCGCTGAACGAATGGAGCAACAGAATGGTCTTCGCAAATGGCTCCATTCGTTCAGAGGCTGTGATACTACCTCCGCTATTTACAACAAGAGCAAAGGAGGTTGGCGAAAGTATTTTTGAAGGCCGAGGTGCAGGTCACAGACATCTACAAAGTCTTCTGTGATTCCTCAGCAACACAGAACATGGTAGCTGATGCAGGAGAGCAGCTTTTTTGGCATTGTACCAGGCCCCCACAAGGAGCAGACCTGAACCGGGTACAACACCAGGCCTTTGCCTCGACAAAGCCAAAGCCTGATTTTGCGGCACTTCCAACCACCAGAAGAGCGGCTGCTCGTCGACACTGCCTTAGAGTTCATTTGCAAGTTTGTATCAATATATGCTTATTTACATTAACTTATGTTTTGTATTGTGCTTAGACAAGATTGTGTCACATTTTTTTAAACTACAAAGGACGAATTATTGTTTGCAGATTCAGCAATTCCTATATGGAGTTCAACAGCAGGAGCCAACTGCTTGGGGATGGATGAGGGGGTCGGATGGCTTCCTTACCCCCATCACAAGCACGGACCCAGTTGCGCCAGAATCCGTCCTAAATAACATATTTTGCGGGTGCACAACTGGTTGCGGGGGCCGTTGCGGGTACCGCAAAGCAGGCATACCCTGCTCGCTTGTGTGCAGCATTTGCCGCGCTTCGTGTACCAATGGCCCTCCAATCGTCAGCATCAACGGCGACGACGATGATGATGATCTTGTCGATGAACTCGACCAATTACTTAATATGGCCTTTTAAATACCTGTAGCATTATAAAATTTTCTACTTTCTAAGCATTACCTCCTACAATACACAGTTTTTCCAGCTATTCGCATTTTCAAACTCACGTACACCCTTGACTACTGCCCCTAGCGAAAAAATGAATAAGATCTTTTTTGTAGACAATTTAATTTATTTTCATTTTGTATAGAATGACCTTTTCGCTAGGATGCTTAGTTTTCGAGATAATAACGAAAAACCTACAAACCGACCCTTTCCACCCCCCTCCCGTCTAACGCATGAGGCCCACGGCTGGGGACTTTTGGTATGTTACTCCTAAGGGTCGACCCTACAACTTAAAATAATAATCCGTTGAGCACTATTTATTTCCGAATTGAGGGATTTTTCGGTCTTCGTTTCCTGTACTAATCCATCTGGCTATATGGTAAGCACCCGGCTTTCTAAATTTATTCCACCGGGAAGAACGCCTTCTAGGATTATTATTATGAGATTCAGTAGTTTTCACGATAGTCTTCTCGTGGAAACTTTTTAGAAATTGCATCATTTATACTTTCTAGAATAGTTTCAGTATGATCGCTAACAATTTGATTTCAGGGTTTACCACAGCTGGAATGAAATTTTGAACGTTGATTCTAGAACAATAATTTTTAAGCTTTTAAATAATGGAATGTCTGGTCCTGAAATAGTAAATTTGCTTTTTTCAAAAACTGCTGCCAAAATAATTTCGAAAACGTGGTGACGGCAAGCAAAAAACAATATATTTCTTTCAAGTTTTTGTTCTAACAACGTACAAGCGCCTTTAATTCCACCCGTATTTGAAGCAGTGGTGTCAAAACTAAATGCTTGTACCTTTTCTATTAAATCCCAATTTCCTAACGTTTCATAAACCGCTGAAGCCATTTCAGCACCGGTAGCATCTGGAATATCTCGAACACCTAGTAATTGTTCCATATTAGTTGCTGTAGCAATTACAGCCAATCTTTCCACTGGCTTACCGCTTATGTCTTGTAATAGTTTTGTATCCCAGTGAATGGTTATAAAATCCGTATTAGTTGAAAATGTCTGTTTTATTTTTTCTGAATATATTTTTCGAAATTCATGACGCTGGCTTCGAATAGAGGTAGGTTCGATTAATTATGTAAGAAGCTGGGTCTAAATGAACAGCTTCCATAAACGCCATTATCAAATGAACAGAATCTCTCACTAATTTTGCATTTATCTAAAGTTGCAGCTAATCGTGGAGTCAATAGTTCTTTTCTAGCTCTTTGACTTTAAAGACCCTGCAGTTTCCTTTTCCTGTTCTTCTCGTTCTCCTTCTTTACATTCTAAATCAGATCCTGAAGATGAGGTTTCCGAAAAGATGTCTTCCATTAAAAATTTTGAATAAAAATATCTTTAAATAATTCGATTACTTATAAATAACTGAAATAATAAACAAGATAACAATTATACTTACATTCAGAAATACCTGGCGAAGTTAATGGAATATCTAAATTCTTAAGTTTTCTTTCTTCTTCCTTTTGCTATCGTTCTAATCTTCTTTTTTCAATACCATCCATTTTCTCTCTACACTAGCTAAGCAACCAGGTCGTCCCTTTTCACGCTGTTTCATTAAAAATTGTTTATCTTCTTCAATAGTGATTAGTTGCAAGGCATTTTGATGTGCTATGTCAAATAGATTATCCAGAACACTAGAAAATTCTAGTCGTTTCTTTTGGGCAATTTCACTAATTTTATTTTTATCTTTTACCAGGTTTTGCCATGTGTTATATAATTTTTTCAATTTTAATTTACATTTGTGAGGTTCTTTTGTTGGAATTCTTACTTTCTTCCAGTAAATTACACATTCTTTGATAACAAGAGTTGCACTTTCATTAAAGTTCTGTTTGGCAACGCGCATATTATAAAATAAAACACGCAAGCAATCACCTTGCGATGGTAACTTACTGCCATCGGTAGTGGAGTGGGGGTGGTGATAGGGGGGTGGTAGTGGGGGTGGATGAAGTAAAAAAATATTTTGAGGTTTCTGGTTCTTGTACATAGACTAAATCACAATTTTTTTTTTCATCCCCTTTAATAAGGGGATGGGGGTGGTAATGGGGGTGGCTAATGCCAAAAATTTTTTTGAGACCCTAGCTTCTCTTGTATATACTAAATACCAATTTTATCGACTCTTACCTGCTTGATTTACCCATTTACCCCAAATTTACCCCAATTTACCCGCCAACCCTTCGTCGGAACAACATGAAAATATAATCTAGTTCCAGATCTCGTTAAAGTACATACGTGTACCAAATTTCAAGTCAATATCTTAAACGGTTCCAGAGTAAACGTGCGCACAAAAAAAAGTTACAGACAGACCGACAGACAGACAGAAATTTTTTTTTCGCTCAAACTTATAATCTCGACGTTTCATGACATTTTAAGCCTATTTGGACAATAAAAATTTTTTAAAATTTTTTTGTCGTTACTATACTTCCACTGGATGTGGAAGTAAAATTGAGGAAATGCAAAAGAAATAATGTTTATAACGAATAACACAAAGACAAGTGACAACTCACAACTCGTTATGAGCCGAAAAAGGTTAATCACAGTGATTATTATTTGTCTAAATCTTACTGAATATAATAGCCCGTCGGGCAGAGCGCGAAAAGCCTTCTCTTTTTTGACCCACCCAATACTGAAGTATAACCAGATGGGACCTTCACTACTTATTAAAGCATGTTATTTTACATAGGAAATCAAAATTGACGACACTCTCCATTGGTCGAGACCGAAGATATAAGATAAAAACTAAAAAAAAAGAAATTTAGAAATTTAATTTTCAATCAAATATAACTCTAAAACTAAAGCAGATAAAAATAAAATTGTTGTTTGGTTTTGACAAGTAAACCTTGCTTTTTAATTTGAAGTATAATTTATTGCAATAATAAAAAAATGAACATAAAAAAACTGGAAAAATTCAAAAGGATACACAAATCAGCAGCATTTTTCTAATTCTTAACTCGTCATAACTCACTTATATAATGAGCTATTCAATTTTTTCTTTCACCAAAAACTGCCAAATTTAATAGGCTTCATTTTGTCTCGATTAATGCTAGATCTAATTTTTTAACTAAAAGCGCTACAGCCCTTTAAACACAACGAAGCACACTACGGTGACGAAGACGGGAGGCTTCCTCTCTCGCCCCCGCTACTCTCTCGGTCCATTAAGAAATGTATCGGCTGCTCTCCTCATTATTGTCTGGATAAGTATGAGTAAGTGTATATATTATTTTATTTACATTTAGGCTATTACAGTTTATGTATAGGGTAGATTCATTTTTATCAGTGGAGAAAAACTACATGTTTGTTTTGCGAAACTGCTGAAAAAAGCAAAAAAAAAACTAATAATAAAAAACCAACTGTTACTGGCATCAAGTGTATTATAAATTGTGCAAATGAAAGAAAATATGCTATTTCATTAAAAACATTTTTTTATTTATTTTTTTTTGCACACCCTTCGATACCGATTTCATTATTCTTGTAGGACATCTTTTTGTAATAATAATAATATTAGCAGAGGCAATATGTATTGTCTGTGATATTTGTAACACGATAAAAAATGCAAGTGAGCCTTCATGTAGTTATTTATAATAAAGAAGAAAAAAATTAGTTTAAAATAAAATGTCATTTGTGGAAAATCTAGAAAAATTAAGAACAAATTAAGAACATTTTTAAGTAGCAATTTATACAGGAACGGGTGCGGAAACTAGAAAGCTGCAGTGTCGCATTGTGATACAGAAATACAAGGCAGGTTACACATTTATTCAGATTTATTTGGGCTGATGGAAATTATTATAAAATTTGTTATGCAAAATATATCAGCAAAAAAAAATTAAATGTATACAAACTAAACAACTGAAGAAAAAATGAATTTAAAGTAGTGTTAAACATCTTATTTAGGGAGGTTTATTTGGCTGTTTTGCAAAAAAATAATTCTTAACTTTAACATTTCTAAAAACACGCCTTAATGATATATTTGAAGAAATGACTGAAGAAAAATTAGATTATTATAGCAGCGGAAATATAAGAAAGAGATTAGAAAAACATCTAAGCGTACAAAGTGTTTTGAGAACACAAAGAAAATACAACAACAGTTCATTCAAGTGATAATAAAGCTAAAAGGATTTTTGTTGTCAGTCACAGCTGAATCAGGCGAAGAAAACTTGGTTCATGAGAATGAATTGACAATTCTTGATAAAACTGCCGGTATCTTAAGTGAAGCTGCAGCTGGATATTTTAAACGTATAACAAGTAAAATTGAAAATTTTTAAAAACCCCCGATCAATGTGCAATGTATCTAATCGTACCAGTTTCATATGACCGAATCAAAATGAGGCCCTAAATCATGTTCGGCTACCATAATTGTCTGCACATTTTCAATTTTACTTCAAACGGACAATTTCTAGAGAAGTTCAACATGGCGAATTCAAGATGGCGACCAAACATCAAAATCTAATATGACCTATAACCATCTCGACAAAATACTCTTTCAAATAAAAAAAACTACATAAAAATCGGGTCACCCGTCGAAGAGATATAAAGCCAAAGACAGACAGACAGACAGACAAACATACAAACATATGCGTCAAACTTAGGTCTTTTGAGGTCGGGGTTAAAAAAAACGCGACTACTAATCTCAATGAACATAAATGTAAATAGGAAGTTTCAGATTTGTTATAAACATTTATGTTGTGGATACTAAATATGTCAGGACAGACAAATTTGATTTAAACGTTATTCCTATAGTAATGCAATTTATATTAATAATTGGTATGAAAAAAAAAACAATCAGCTTAGGCCATTTTTTTAATCCTATACATATTACTATATGTGTATTGTGCCGTCAGAAGAAAAAAAACCTTAATGATATGCTTTATTCTTTTGGCTATGGTTATTCCTACGATGAAATACGGACATTTTTAACGTCTTTAGCTAGTCACGTATTAGTAAAAACTAGTGACGAAATTTTTATACCACCTGGAGTTCCTCCAGTAAGTTCTGAAGAAAACAGTTACATTCATAGCATCGATAATTTTGATCAAAACGAAGACATGCTGTTGTTTTGATTATATGGTTACCTCCGACACTTAATGGAAAATATTAAAATATACGAGGCAAAGTAAAAACTTTACTAGCTGGCATAAGTTTAACAATGACATCTGAAAATCAGTTAATCTCTGTCTGATACCTATTATTTTCCATTTATTAACGCACCACCCGCGTTGTACGACAATATATATAGTGGATTATTACAACTAATATCATATTCAATTTGATTTGTTAATTTTATCATCTTACAATGAAGGAAAATTATTCTATAGCTTTTATTACGGCCAGTGATGGAAGCATTGCGCGATTTATGGCGAACGCGGGATGTACCGGGAACGAGAGGGGAAGCCTCACGACTCCGCTGCCGCAGTGCGCTTCGTTGCGTTCAAAAGGCTGTACCGCTTTTATTTACAGAGCTAGACCCAGCAATAATTGACACAAAATGAAGTCTATGAAATTTGGCAGTTTTTGGTGAGAAAAACATTCGAATAGCACAATACATAAGCGAGTTACGAGTTAGAGCTTTAAAAAAAATTGACAATTTGTGTACCATCTAAATTAACGTCAATTTTCTAATGTTAAAGTTATTATTTTTGTAATAAATTATACATCAAATTAAAGAGAATCGTTTGTACTATAAAACTAAAAAAAATATATAATTTTATCTTCTTTCGTTTAAAAGTTATTCGTGGTTGAATTTGAATTTTGTTATTTTCATTTTTTTTTTGTGTTTTTCTTGTAACTTCAGTCTCGACCAATGGAGAGTGTCGTCAAACGTGATTTCCTATGTAAAAAAACCTGCTGAATAAAATGAAATAGGTTTTATTTGGTTATACCTCGGTATTGGGTTAGTGAACGCTAGAGCCAGCCATCCGACGTACTATAAGTGGGAATAATTATTTTAAGAAATACGTAGCCACATGAATGCATACATAATCGATGCCATTTATTAATTTATTACTTATTTAATTTAAACTAAGAAACTTCTGTAATCGTTTTCTCCTAGCTACCCGGGTGATGTCATTTGTCGGCTTTTATTGATAATTTTCTATGCCTCTTTTATTCCTTCAATATACTACAAGATCACAGCTAATTAGAAAGTTATGCGGATTCTGTGATAGAAAAGCATTGCGAATACACTTGCGCATTCTCATTATGTTAGATGCCAAGCGTGACGGGTTAACAGTGTTCGATTGAGCTAAAATTTGGTAGGACCTGTCCTTAGATCCATTGGAATAAAATTATGCCCGGCACTTCCCAAAATGTAAGAAAAAGTTTCTGGTCATATAATGATAAGGGGCACCCTAGAAATCCGTTTAGCTATTCTAAATACAAAATAGGAAACTCTGTCTTTCATTGTTCCAAGTTTTTTGTTATTTGTTAAATTTCTATTACATTTTTGTAAAATCTGATCTTTGGCTTAATTTGTTTATCAAAAATTATAGCCGGCAAGGCTGAATATTGGCATCATTTCTGTATTGTTCGTGAATCTTTCATTGGATCTTTACTGTATCATATGGCTACATAAAAGCTGCCTTTGGAATTTATCTACCTACAATTTGGGTGGTTCTCAGTGCTGGAAGTTAAACTCTATTAAAATATATTGAGATAGACATGGAAGTTGATGTTTCTTTCTTATTACTTGCATTTAATTGTACAGAATGTCAAATTATCTCGATACTACAATATTACCAACGAATTTTTGTTTTGTTGCACCATCTTTTTCTTTTTAGAATGGCGTGAAGAGGGTCATTAATTCTTGTTTGTACACAATATTGAGACCAAAGAACATTGTAACTTATACAACGGATGAGTATTATAGGCTTAACCAAATGGATAAAGTGCCAATGACGTTAATGGTGGCAATTATGAACAAGTAAGTTGCGTTTTTTGTAAGAGCTATGTTGTCTACTGATAGTTAATTTTAGACTTGGTGGGATGGTAGATCTCATAGTATCATAGTAATGTAGCTTATATACTGATTGTTAATGAAAATGGCCATGGATAAGATTCAGCAAGTTGAATCTCTTATCAAATGTGCTAAAGTTCCGCAATGTGCATGACTGTGCATTTTGTTGCTTTTCATAAACTCAAAGTTGTGGAATACTAGTATTTCTGGTAAAGTTCCGCAAAGCGAAGAATCCCATAAAAAATTTACAATCAAGTACCTATATTTTAGTATATTGAAAAACATACATATTCTAAGAAAAGTAATATAAACCTTAACAAAACAACAAAAACTCTGATAAAATAACAATAATCCATTTCTAAAAGGTCTGCAAGTCTGAAGTTTCACAAAGTTACTAAAAATCCAACAGTTAATTTTACTTAGTGATATTTAGTAAAAATAGGAATGGGATACCTAAAGTGGAACTTTACCAGAAATACTAGTATTTTGAGATTACTTGAGACAACAAGATACGCAGGCGCTAACTTTAAATAATAACCATTTATAATGTCATCTTTATAAAGTAGGAACAAAATATTTCCATATTTTACACATTCATTGACAACAGAACAAAATTCAAAGTAATTACAAAACCATGAACAATTCAATACGCTTTAAAGTTATATTTCGATTAAAAATGAATATGTTTGCAGGTTAATAACAGCTGCCGGTTTAGGATTTTCAATACTGTATCGAGTTAATCCAGGCCTAGTTGATTATCTGAATGCTTACATACCTGATACAGCAAGCATTTTGATCTCAAATGACTTTAGCGTGCCTAAATTTGAACGGCCAGTACCATATGATCTCACTTATGGAAAACTGCTGTGCTTAGCTCATTTTATGTGTAAAACATTAGATGCCCTTAAACTTGGGAGGGTTTCAGCAGCAGATGAGTTACCAAAAAAATATTATTCTAACTGCGTAGCTCTTGTCGAGCACCAGGATCCCAGCGACGATTTGCCTAATCAGAAACTGAGTTCGTTTTTAAGATATGCTATGTATGAATATTCTGGATTGGCGGATCCGTGGATACGCAAATTAAATTATCATCGTGTGAAGAAATCGTTAGACCTATTAATGATTTTCTTAGGTCAACAAGTTTTTCTACATGTCAATACTGCAGATCCTGAGAATACTCTATATTATAAAAGAAATTTGGCTTCTGAACTCCAGTTCTTTTATGAACATGTTAAAAGACACACTACACTATTGGTTACCAAACACTCTTCATCGTCGCTACAATCAATAGCAACTTATAAACCTGAAATGGACGTCATTCGGAGATATTTGCTATTTTGTAGAGAAAATGGTAAATCTGAGCACATAGTTGAAAACAACTTTTGCCTAGTTCTTTCTTACTGGTTTACGAATATATGTGATGTACATTGATGTATTTTTTTTTTAATATCATGTTTACCAATTTTATTTTACCAATAAATGTATTTTTGTATACAAATCCTGTTTTACTAACACTATGTATGCATTACCAGAAACAAAATAAAAATGAGAACAAAACAAAAAAGTTTCTGCAAGAAACAAATCTGAGGCCAAAATGTATATAGAATGAAAAAGTGCCCAAGTAGCGCAAATTACTTTTTAAAAACGTTAACAATGTTTACACCACCTTTTTATAAACTTTAATTCTGTACTCCACCCTGCCAGTACTCCAATACATGTCGCAGCAAGTGCTCACTATATATGTTAAAGGGAACTGGTAAAAATTTGTTGAATTTAGAGTTGTCTACTTTCAGCAGAGTGGAGCTGTCTTCATACATGAGGTGAATAATAAAGATCAAATGTTTGGCTCGCTCATCTCCAATAATCCAGTCTACAGTTTATCCCATACCACATTGTCAAAAGCCTTTCAGTAGTCTACAAAACAAAGGTGCATAGGCACATAATATTCTCTTAGCCTTTCAAAAGCCTTTCAGTAGTCTACAAAACAAAGGTGCATAGACACATAATAATCTCTTAGATTTTCGATAAGTTCCCGCAAAGTTAGTACTTGCTCTCTAGTACCGTTGCCTGCTTGCTCATGCATGCTGAAGTCAACTTTTATTACCTTTTAAAAACTAATCTTGTGCTTGTGATATATCAAAATATAGGTCTTTTACCCGTTGAAGCTACTGTTGGCATATTCTAGATCTTCCAAGCTAGTCAAGCTACTTTATATATCTCCAGATGATGCTGCCTTAGTTGACGAAACACGCCTCAAGGTAGTCATTGGGTAGAGTTCAGTATTTTAGTATTTATGTCAGTGCCACACCAAAAGTCCAGACTTAGTAGTACATCGGATCTACTCCGAACCGAATCTTCAATAAGAACTGGCGAAAAAATATTCTGTTTAAAGATATATTTCGAATATTTTTTTCGTGGCGCGTTTTGATGGTACTAACACAAAATTCGAAAGAATATGGAACAATACAGAAGTTATTTTGAGCGTTTGAAAAGGTCTACACCAGTTTCACACTCTGCCAGTGAACTATACTACACAATGGAATGATAACTGGGTCATGGTTAGACCTGTGGTTAGACGATAACAAGATTCGATAAGACTCTTAGGTAGCGTCCGTCCTTGAGCGTGTGGCGTTGTATTGCAATACGGGATACGGGTCTTATTGTCCCCTCTCTTCGCCGGGTAGGTGTATCCCAAGATTTGTAGAGTATGAGGTGGCCTCATAACTCATGATCCCCACCAAAAAATGCCATTAGCCAATGAGCAGCTGGTGTGAAATCACACCAGATGCAGGGCCTTATTCAAAATATTGTAAGAATTTGTGTACTGTTAATTAAGCATAGAACTCGTAATTGGAACGGGCTCACAATTACTCACTTTTGAGGTCGGGGGTAATTATTCCTCATTTTGAGTCACTGTTCTGCATAGTGGTAATCAGGATAAGTTGTAGAATGTAACACTACAGATCATAGTACACTTCAGACTACATTTCGGGCCAGTACGGACAGTTTTTCTAGAGTGAGAAAACTGCGCCGCTACGGTACGTTCTAAAATAAAGGATAGTCTGACGTTTCATCTCTGCACTCATCGACTCGCCTAAAAGCTGTATATTAGGAACCTCATACTCTACAAATCTTGTGAGGTTCCTTAATATACAGCTTTTAGGCGAGACGATGAGTGCGGACATGAAACGTCAGACTATCCTTTTTCTTCGAACGTGCAGTAGCGGCGCAGTTATCTCACTCTAGAAGAACTGTCCGCACTCAAGATTGGTATACTCTACAAATCTTGGTCTGCACTGGCCCGAAATATGGTCTGAAGTGTACTATGATCTGTAGTCAGGGCCGGTTTTCTGACTAGACCTCATAGGCCCGGGCCTAGGGGCGCCATTCTGCGGGAGGCGCCTTTGCCTTTCATCTCTAGTGCTCATAAACTGATAACAAGCATAGAGATTATAATACAAAACATTTAGCTTGTTCCTATTCCATGAGGGGGGCACAAAACTGACCTGGGCCTAGGGGCAATTTATATCCAAAACCGGCATTGTTTGTAGTGTTACATTCTACAACTTATCCTGATTACCACCATGCAGAACAGTGACTCAAAATGCGGAATAATTACCCCCGACCTTAAAAGCGGGTAATTGTGAGCCCGTTCCAATTATGAATTCTTTGTTTAATGAACAGTACACAAATTCTTACAATATTTTGAATAAGGCCCTGCATCGGATGTGATTTCACACCAGCTGCTCATTGGCTAATGCCTTTTTTTGGTGGGGATCGTGAGTTATTAGGCCACCTCATGCTCCAAGATATGTAGACTATGAGGTTGCTTAATATACAGCTGTTAGGCGACGAAGTCAGTGCGGGGGTGAAAAGTCTGACTATCTTTGTTCCTCGAACACACAGTAGTGGCGCAGTTATCTCACTCTAGAAGAACCGTCCGTACTGGCTCGAAATATGGTCTGACGTTACTATGATCTGTAGTGTTACATTCTACAACTTATCCTCATTACCAGCATGCAGAACAGTGACTCAAAATGCGAGGATAATTAACACCGACCTCAAAAGCGGGTCATTCCGAGCCCGTTCCAGTTACGAGTTACAATACAATACAATACTTTATTCAGCTTATAGTACAATACATTGTCACAGCCCCGTCAAAACATATTTAAGCAGTAATAAACACTTTACAAAATATAAAATCTTAAAAGAAGAAAAATACACCAAATATACAGTCTTAATAATAGATAAAACCTTAAAAAATATATAAAAATAGATAAAACATCTTAATCTAGCAGATTATATTATGTCACTGTAAATAATTGTTACAGTAAGTCGTTTTCATTAAAATATTCATTCATGCTATAATATGCCTTGTCTAGAAAATATGAAAGTAAAGCTGCTTTAAAGGGAGCTAACTGTTGTATGGTCTTCACTCTATCTGGCAGGGCATTATATAATCGCACTGCAGTAATAAGAGGTCCCCTTCTGTATAATTCAAGTCTGGCCCTGGTGGTTGCTAATAGTGAGTTCCGTATATAATAATGTGCCGCAACCTCATTTACATTAAAGTATTGAGTATTAAGTTTTACATACATTATTGCACGATACATATATATACATGGCACAGTTAGTATTTTGTATTTTCTATAACGGGGTTTGCAAGAAATATTCCTCCTTAATTTAAACAAAATTCGTATGCAACTCTTTTGTCTTATTAATAATGGTTCTAACTGTCCTGAACACCCCCAAACCAAAATTGAATATTTAAAATGTGGATGCATCATTGAATAATAATACGTTCGACATATTTCAAAATCACAGTTGTATGAGAGGTGTCTTAGTACATTGTTTACTTATTTTATTACAGATATTCGTAATATATTTAGACCAATTCAAGTTTTCAGTAATGGTTAAACCCAAACATTTAATTTCATTAACTTCTTCTAAATGCTTATTATCTATATAAATACTAAGATTAGAATTGTTGCAGTTTTTAGTTTTAAAATATAAGTAATTAGTTTTACTTTCATTTAATATCAAAGCATTTGATTCACACCATTTGTTTACTATATTAATTTCCTTGTTAGCTAGCTCCTCCAAGTTCTCCTCAGTCTGAGAGGCAGTTATTAGACTTGTATCGTCAGCGTACATGACTGTGCTGGTACCTGCGTCTATCTGGTGTACTAGGTCGTTATTATATAATGTAAACAGTATTGGCCCCAACACAGATCCCTGTGGTACACCTTTTGTTAGTGAACTGGTTGTAAATCTACCTTTACCATGTTTAGTAGTGACCTCTACGATCTGTGACCGATTTTCAAGATAGGACACGATCCAGTTACCTGCCATTCCTCTTATACCGTATGAATTTAATTTTCTCACTAAAATCTTATGGTCCACTAGATCGAAAGCCTTGCTCAAGTCACAAAATAATCCCACAACTTTTAGTTTACTATCGATAGAAGTCAGTATGTTTTCCACGAAAGATAATAGAGCAGTTTCAGTCGATCTGCCTGTACGAAATCCATGTTGGCTATCTGCTATAATTTTATATTTATTTAAAAAGGAGACTAATCTCTTTGCAAAAAGTTTTTCTATGATTTTTGATATTATTGGCAGAATAGATACAGGCCTATAGTTCTGACAATCATCTTTGCTTCCTTTCTTGAAAATGGGACACACTTTTGCAATTTTTAAAGAATCTGGAAAAGTTCCCGTGATAAAACTTAAATTGACAATATGAGCAATAGAGGAAGCAATATCCTTAGCAACCAGTTTTATTAGCTCACAAGGAAAATCATCAATGCCACATGAGCCAGTGTTCTTTAGTGCCATAAAAGTGTTATATACCTCAATTTCATCTGTTAATTCTAAGTACATGGTGTTACAATTTAAATGATCAGATACTGTACAGTTTATATTATTTATATTGACACTGGGTATATTTACAAAATGGTTGTTTAAATTCTCTGCTATATCTATAGGATTTGAAACTACAACACCATCTCTACATATACTTTTAATGTTTGAATTTGATTTTTTAATATTTGTTTCTTTTTGAATGATATTCCATATCCCTTTTGCCTTATTTTCAACAGTATTAATATAATTGGTATAGTACAATTCTTTTGCTTTTCTTATTAGTTTTTTATATATTTTCCTGTATGTAATGTAGTATTGTTTAAACTCATCTGTTTTTAGGATTTTACTTAAATTATAAAGTTCTCTTAATTTATTTCTACTTGTGAATAATCCTATCGTCATAAATTTGCAACTATTGTCCTTTCTGCTACCAATCTTACAATATTTCATTGGAAAACATATGTCTAAGTAGTATTTTAATATGTTTTAAAATTTTCTAAACATTTATTCACAGAGATGGTCTCAGCATAAATGTCATTCCAGCTTACATTTGCCATTAGTTGACAAAATAGTTGTTTTGCATTTTGTGAATATATTCTTTTTAATTCAGACTTATGTTTATCATTGTTATTATTAAGTTTACTACTTGAAACCATGAATTCTATATACTGAGCCTTATGATCAGATAACAGAGTATCAATTACACCTGAGTTATACAATTCTCTCCCTAAGTTAGTGACAATATTATCTATAAGTGTTGAAGATCTTGCTGTTACTCTAGTGAAGTCCTCAATAGAGTTCCAATCCATAAGAGGAGAATATTTGCTTGATTGTTAGTGTATCATGGGAGTTAAGTGAGAAATCTATGTTGAAGTCTCCACAGAGTATTAATACATCATTTTTTGATTTTTGATTAATTAATAAATTTAATGTATCTTGTAATTTATCCAAAAACGTTCTAACACTTGAGTTCGGCGTTCTGTATATAACACAGATAATCACCTTTTCGTCATTCTGAGTCCACTTTATTGCAGCACACTCAAAGACACCTTCAGAGCACAGATTTTGAATACCCTCAATAGGAGTTGTTTCCAAGTTGTCCTTGGCAAAAAGACACACACCTCCATGTGAGCTTCCTTTTCTGCAGAATTGATTTTGAAGTTTATAATTTTCTAGCTTGACTAGTTCAATTTCATGTTCACTTAGTTTATGTTCAGATAGGCATAAAAATTGAGGTTTTTCTTCCTGAAGTATTATATTTAGTTCTTCACATTTACTTCTTTGCTTAATTAACATTACACAAATACTTTTATACTTACAATATTTTGAATAAGGCTCTGCATCTGGTGTGATTTCACAACAGATGTTCATTGGCTAATGCCATTTTTTGGCAAGATTTGTAGAGTATAAGGTTTCTTAATATACAGCTTTTAGGCGAGAAGTGAGTGCGGAGATGAAACGTCAGACTATCTTTGTTCTTCGAACACGCAGTAGCGGTGCAGTTATCTCACTCTAGAAGAACCGTCCGTGCTGGCCCGAAATATGGTCTAACGTATATTATGATCTGTAGTGTTACATTCTACAACTTATTCTCATTACCAGCATGCAGAACAGTGACTCAAAATGCTAGGATAATTACCCCGACCTCAAAAGCGGGTCATTGTGAGCCCGTTCCAGTTACGATTTCTTTGATTAATTAACCCAAGCAGCAATTTTAGTAGTTTCTACATAATAGTTACCATTAGGGGAACTTTAAAGGTTTCCGTAACTAAGGACTGTTACGTAATGGGAACCATCCTTCTACCAAATATTCACCAAAATGGGGAATAATAATTACGTAGCAAATTACTATTCTGATACTTCTACCGTTACCGTGTTGAAGACTAGGTTATTACGTAAACGGGATGTAATCAAGTAGTAGAAATGACTAATTTTTGGAACAGCTCAGCTGACAGGAATGAGAGCGCAAACTATATATTTGGCTCTCTGTTATTTGAATAGCAAATTAATGACTTATTGAGTTTGAGCACATAATATGTCCAAAATCCAAGTTGATTATATAATATAGCATGCATAAGCATATATTATAAATCATGATGTTTTGCATTTACCCTTGGTGTGGATATTAAAACCACCACTTGTTTTCTGTAAAATGTTATCATGATACTTCAATAAAAAAGAAAATTGATTTTTCAGAAAAAAAATTTTTGCAAAAATTATGTGTAGAAGCAAAACTGCAAAATTATTTATGGAAAACGTTTTTTTTTATTTTATGTATTACAAAGTAATAATCTTTTTATAAAACATATTTGCAAATGACCATCATAATTTTTTTTTTATTGAATTATATTTTTATCTGTGTCAATCGTCTTCATTCAACAACAGAAAAATGGCGATTTTAATTGCAGTCCCTTTGTAGTGGTATATATGTCAACAAGGTATTTGTCACATATTGGAGGTTGCAAAAACCAAAATTATTTCCCTACAAGTTGCATTTACTGTAAAGTAGCAGATGCCACCAACGTTATAGTTGTTGCTACTTTAAAAGTGGTGACGGGAACTACAACAATTTCACTGTGTAGTTATATTTACCTAGAAGTAACAAATGGGACAAATGACGCTATAAGATCTTAGTAACTATTGCTACCAACTTATTTTCATGTTGGTAGAATTGGCAGAATCGAAATAGGTAATTTTTGTTTTTGAATTGGCAACGCGGTAATAACTGTTAAAGTGTCACTGTGTGTGATGTGGATTAAAAATAACAATTATTATTATATTTTTACAAGTATTTTTTAATATCTGATATTATTTGGAAAGAGCACATATCGAACAATATTTGACGGATGCCCCTGACGATGAGCATGTCAAAGGTAGGTGTTTATTGTGATGTTCTTGCTTTCATGTATTTAATTGTTTGGGTTTTTTAGGTTGCATTGATATTGGAAGTTTGCGCAATGGCAGGCACTGCCATTGCGGTGAACTGACCTACTTAGCGTTGAAGATATAAAAGATAGAGAACAATATCTGTATATATATATCCATACCAGATACCAAGACGAATAAATCAAGAAGTTTCACAGTATTAAATGAAGGATTTTCGGTAAACCCACTTGATTTGATTAGGAAATATGTGTCTTTAAGACCGCAAAATGTGTCTCAAAATATTTTTCATAAATTTTTAAAGGGAAAGTACACTGTCCAGTGGTTGGATTAAATAAGCTCTCAAATATTCCAAGAATTCTAGCTGATTATTTGCAATTGCCAGATGCAGATTTGTATACTGGCCATAGCATGCGCCTTTCCTCAGCAACTCCTTTGGCCAATGCTGGGGGTGACATTACCACCCTTAAACTTCACGGGCGGAGAGTTATTTGGAAGATTCAGTCAAAATTGTTATTGCTGAAAAAATACAGGGAGAGCAGCGTAACGAGTCAGACGGTACAGACGTCGTTACTAGAATAGAGAAAAATTATGTACAGAAGAGTAGTTTTCTTTGTGGAAAATCGAATATGATGACAATATAAATGTTAGCATAAATATAAATAAATAAGTGTTAGTGCATGGGTTCTTTGTTTTGCTAATTTTCTCTATAATAAAGACAATAAATAAATTCCTTGGATTTTTTTTTTATATTAAATTACTCTTTAGTGACTAAATCACTTTAACTCACTACTTTATCTTACTAGTGACTTATGGGCCACTTTATACCTTCAAAATCTCATCAATAAAGATCACTTTATATGAAAGTGTTGGATACATATATTTATTAACGTAAGGTATGTAATAATGGAAAAAATACATAAGAGTTTTCATATTTTAGTGATCAGTTCCGCTCATCAATTTTTTTCCCAGCGGAAGTGTCCAGCACAAAAATCTAGTCACCCTAACGTGGATGAGTGCCGATAAACTTTATTTCGCTTTTACTGAGCATTTCAGATGCCGCCATTTTATTCAATGCCAATAATGATACCGTGTGTGTAGTCGCGGGCTAGGCATGGGGAGAAGAATTACAACATCGCGCGTGCCAGCTGGCTGCAATGAAATAACAGAGCTGGAATGCTCCACCAACGGATGAATTTACGGCTGCCGGTGTTGTCAAATCTCTCACGCTACGTGAATGTACATGCCTAATGGGAAATTACACGCACGGTATAAATTGTCTCAAAAGTTAATATTACTTTATAGTGGGTTTTTAAGGTATATGTAACTTTGTAGTCATTCTCAATTAGTTGGGAGTAGTAAAAATAACTTCAAAGCCCCTATGTTCGTAGAAATAACCTCATTTTTACTCAAGATGTCACTAATAAGTTAGACAACTGAAGTTCCAGAAAATTTCCCAACAACGTATCAGGGACTCAAAATTGAACACTCGAAGTTATCGTTACTTTGAAGTGGTCCTTTGGTAACGCTGTGCAGTCGGCATTACTAAAAATTTTCACTTTGCAGTTGAGAATGCTTCAAAGTAATGCAGAGTAGTATCTGCGACATTGCAGATTCTGCAGCAGTTACTTGAAAGTGCTATAACTATACAATGCCTGAAGTCAGTAGAATCCACATAATTGTTAGTACAAAGGCATACCACAAAGTGAATATTACCTTAAAGTCGCAAATTAAGTAACAGTTATGTCATTCCTACTGTATTAAAGTTCCGATGCCTCAGATGCCAGTTACCATCACTTTGAATGCTGCTTGGGAACATTACATAAATTCTTACAATATTTTGAATAAGGCCCTGCAACTGGTGTGATTTCACACCAGCTGCTCATTGGCTAATGGCATTTTTTGGTGGGGATCGTGAGTTATTAAGCCACCTCATACTCTACAAACCTTGATTTTTTGGTGGGAATTGTGAGTTATTTGGCCACCTAATAGTCTACCAATCCTGCTCATACTCTACCAATCTTGGGTGTATCCATTGGGAGTTCCATTATAGCCACATTTCTTTTACATTATATTTCAGATCAGTTCAGTTAATTCTTCTCTTTGATTGGTTAAGGCAATTTATACTGACTTTCTAAACCAATCAGTAATTAGAGTAAGTGAAATGATCTAAGAAATATTGTCAAAAAAATACGGCTTATATAGTTCGCTTCACTCCGTGCACACAAATGTTACGCCGTTACATTAAATTTCTACCACAGTATATTTTCGAACGCACCTTGCACCTTATTGACCTTGACCAACTGAAATTGTGTTTCAGCGCCCTCTGTCAGGCCGCAATTTTCAAAGTTTGTTTCTTAAAATTTCATTAGGATTATTTAGCCGTTTTATGTGTATTATTTATGTGCGACGGTTTCCAGAAATTCAACGTTTGTGGTGTCATAAACTCCGTAGCTACATTTATTCGATGGTAAAGTATACATTTGATTTATTAACATACAGATTTCATCTGTACATATACAATATACGTAACATTCTTCAATTATGTCTGTAAAAATTATTTTAGTGCGTAATTTTTTCTTCCAACCAACAAATGTATTGCTAAAATACCATAGGAACTGTTGTGGCATAATGTTAGTTGTATTCATACCTAACCTGTATTTCATTATTTTAGACTCTTTAAGCACAGAAGTTTCTTCTTCTGTGCGTTGAGTCTGTTCATTTTGTAAATGACCAACCTAATTCATAACTATACTTTTCATAGTTCTCCTTCCCAGACAGCACAGAGATGTCTTTAAGATGTCTTAAAGACGCCTTCCTTAGACTTTCACTACGTCTTAAAGACGTCCATTTACGCCTTACAGACGTCTTACAATCGTCTTATTTAGGACTTATGTTAAAAATCCAGACGTCTTTTCGAGGTCTATTGTTGATCTAAAACAGACCTAAAATTGAAAAAAAATACATTTGCATATCGGTTTTATAAACAACTGTTACCTTTATAAAAACCAACTAAAACTTTTTTCGCAAATATTTTAACGAAAAAAAAAAGCGGGATCAGTAGGGATTGAACCGCAAACCTATTGACTCGTAAGTGAATTCTTTAACTCCGCGGCCACTGAGCGGTTATGGTTTGTTGTCTTAAAGACTCTATAGTTAGCAAATGCAACGACTAGATTTTGCTGGACAATTCGGCTGTTATTTATTATGTTATCATTAATCTTTCATATATATCTAATAATGTCATTAATAATTTATAAAAAGATGAAAATTAAATTATTAATGACAAATTACTACAAATATACAAACAAAATACACTACACATTTTACAGAAATATCTGTCAAATATAAAGAAAAACATTGTAAAATTGAAAACACAGTTTTGTTAACATTTTTTTGCCTCTATTGGGCAATACTAACATTGACATCGTAATTATGATGTCTTTAAAATGTCTTTAAGACGTAGAAATCAGACATCTTAAAGACGTCTAAGGAAAGACGTCTTCAAGACATCTTTATAAGGAATAAGACGTTCAGACCTAAATAAGACTTAATATGGACGTCTTAAAGACGTCTTGTGCTATCTGGGTTGTAGCTATTCACTTATACAAATTTTTTGATACTTAATATGATATTAACAAAAAAGTTCTAAGTAAACATAATAGGACACCTTTTTAGTTTATATGGCATGTACTTTTACTAGACTTGCGGAAACAGCGAAAATTTCACCAGGTATTTTGTATTTCTACTATTTTTTCTGTAAAGATTTCGTGCATCCTTATTTATAACTTGTTTATCATATTCATATTTGTCACATATTCCTGTTTCTACAGTGACCCTGCAATTCAGTTCTATTTTATAAAGAATATAATATAGAACTGAAGTTCTATTTTATAATATATTTTCTTATAGAACCAATTTTGGCCAAAACTCCCTTTTAAACAGAAAATTTAGAACTTGTATAATATTCGAATTTTTGTTAAATTGTTATTGCAAAAACCAATCGACGGAATACCGAATGCATCGATAAAACCCCTAAACAAAAAAAGTTACGAAATAAGTGAAGAAAAAACGAAGAACAACAAAATTCATGCTAACATTACTATACACGATCTTATTCTTAATACGTACTTAACAAAAATTAATAAACCCAAATACACCAACAGAGAGGAGCTCTCACAAAAGCTTAGAAAGAGATACATTCAACTCTACAACATAGATACAACAGCGGTCTTTTCTGGCAATCACATGTACATACTTATGTTCGATTTGGATAACCCCACAAGTACATCACCAACAGAACCTCTACATGGAGAACAAAGAGAAAACACTCATGGCACTGCTTAATATAATTTATAACAACATAAACAGCTTCAACAACAGAAAACACCTCGTTTACAATTATGTAGAAAACAACAACATAAACTGTATAATGTTAGTGGAAACGAAGATTAAAAAAAACTCCAGCATCTCCTACAGAAACTGGACTACTATTCAGCAGCAAGGAAATTTAATAACAAATCATACAAGGGGAGGCAGCCTAATTCAAAGTCATCCAAGTTTGCAAATGGGAAAAGCCAATGCTCCAAAAATGAATAATTTGCTAAATGAGTGTATACACTTTACAATTCCCTTCTCAGGAGATCACTTACATATATTTCTAGTATATATACACCCCAATTCCAAAATTGAAGAAAATGTGTTCGTTAAAGCATCTCTGTACAAATATGCAATTATCATAGGTGATTTCAACATTAATCGAAGTAAACAAAAACGTTTAAAAAATTTTTTGGACAACAGTGATTTTGTGAAAATAGATACACCACCAACTTTTCTAATGCCAAACAACCAAGATACAACTCCAGATGTTATTCTACATACAAAAAATATAAAGAAAAACTTCAAGAAAGTTGCACTAATCCCAGACTTTGGTTCGGACCACTTAGCAATGAAAATCATCTTCGATACAAATGAACTCCCATCGGCTTGGCAACCCAAAGAAATCTATAATTTCAAGAAATGTAACATAGATAAATTAAATGAGGTGATGTGCTCATTTATAGAAGTTAAGGAAGACAAGGTTGAAAATATAGAAGATATAAAACAATTTAATAAGAAAATAACAGATGAAATACAAAAAAATACCCCAACTTTTAAAACACAGTACTATTCCCATCAACTTCCACCATACATAATTAAAATGATAAAAACCAAAAGAAAAATGTTACGGGAATATTATACAAGCCCAGACCCCAATATAAAACGGAAAATAAATGAATACAACAAAATAGTACAAAAAACGATACTTCAATATAAGACACATTGTTGGCTGCAGACATGTCAGGAAATCGAGGAATCAAATGGACGGCTATTTTACCAAAAAATTAAAAAATTATCAAAATACAAGCCCAAACACAATACTCCAGAAATTGAAGAAAATGGGCAAATATTTAATAAAAATGAAGACAAGGCAACCATATTCGCAAACTATTACGAACAACAATTTGCAGAGAGTCAAAATCCAGTTTTTGATCAAAATAAATATGATGAAGTAAATAGATGGTACCACGAATACTTTAACACTGAGATTCCTAACAACCCTATAGAAATCGAGGAAGAAGAATACTTCAATATTCTACACAAGCAAAGAAATACATCACCAGGAGTCGACGGAATACCATGGTCAATAATTAAACAACTAAATTATCAGGTTCATTGTTACATTCTGAAAATCTACAAATATTGTCTGAAGCACCAATTATTTCCCGAAGACTGGAAAAGAGGTGAGATAATAAATATACCAAAACCAAATACTAATCACAAAAAAATTAACAACTATCGACCAATTACTCTACTACCAGTATTAGGAAAACTATTTGAAAAAATTATAAGAAACAAATTATATGATAACACTAGGAACATAATTCCTAATCACCAGTTTGGTTTTAAAGAAAAATGTGCCACCATTCATCCACTGACGATTCTCACCTCAAACGTACAGACTGCCAAGCACGATAATTTAAAATCGGCAGCAATATTTCTTGATATCAAAAAAGCGTTTGATAGCGTTTGGCACAAAGGATTACTTTACAAATTAAAAAAAGTAGATACGCCTGATTATCTGATACACCTATTAAGAAACTACCTAGAAAATAGAACACTACACGTAAAGGTTGATGGCGCAACATCGGAAGAATTTATTATTGAGCAAGGGGTTCCACAAGGATCACCACTTTCACCTCTATTGTACAACTTATACAGCTATGACATCACCACTCTACAAAATCCATCTGAAGACACAACATACATACTGCAATATGCTGATGACATGACATTGGTGGGACATGATAAATCATTGCAGAGTTTAATTCCTAAGTTGCAGGCAAAGATGAATGAGGTTCAAGTGTGGTTCAATAAATTGGCGTCTACTTCCAAATCCTAATAAATCACAATTCGTTATATTTAACCACACTCCCTCTCTGTCCTCCCCTACAATAAGCATTGCAAACGAACATGTAAAACCAACACCTTCGGCCAAATATTTAGGAATTACCATGGATCAAAAACTGAATTTTAACCAACACTCAGCCATTATTAAATCGAGAATAAAAAACCGAGCAAAACACTTCAAATCACTCACATATAAAAATGAAGGAATATCTACCAAAACAGCCACAAAAATCTACACATCTATATGTCGACCTATACTGGAATATGGACACACTCTATATGTCAACTGCCAAGCGCCAGCACTAAACAACTTAAAAGTTGCTGAAACCTCTTCACTACGCATCATAACTAAAATTCGGCATCCACTCAACAACCTCCACAATCCGCCGAATAATTTACTATATGAAAAAACTAGGATAACCCCAATCTTGAGCAGACTTCAAATATTAACAACCAAATTTGCAAATCGGCCACATAATATGCAACTGTTACGACCTCTCTGCCGTACAAGAAACCGCAACAGAATATACTTTATTTACTTTATTTATTTAAATAGGTAATTCCTAATACACAAATATAAAAAAAAATACAATACATACATAACAATAACATAAAAACATACATTATACAATTATGAATAATGTAGAGTAAGAATATAAAAATATATAATCAATCACCACTTAGATACAATTTTAATTCACGTTTAAAAGTGCTTAGGGAATTACTATCTTTAATTTTCTTTGGTAAGTTATTATAATCACGAACTCCTTTAAAAAATATGTTATTCATTGCTCTGCAGCAGTGAGTTCTGCTAATATGAATATCAGTATGAGACCTAGTATTATATGCATGAATTTCATGGTTAAATGTAATGAACCTATTCAAATACTCGGGTAATAAGCCCTTTAGAATTTTAAATATAAAAATCATTGTAAAGTAGGTAATTCTAACCGATACAGGCATCCATTCTAGAACCCTTAACATGGTTATAATAGGTGTATATCTGTTGCATCTGAGAATTATTCTCATCGCCCTATTCTGCAATATTTGTAATTCATTAATACTACTTTGGTCAAGTAAATACAAAACAGTAGCACAGAAGTCAAAGTGTGGCAAAATGATTGCTTTGTATACGGTGATTCTAGTTTTTATATCTAAGTTAATTGCTATTCTTGAGAAGTAAAACAATTTTTTCTTAATTTTCTTTTTTGTATAATCAAAATGCTGTTTAAATGACAAGATGTCATCCAAAATTATTCCCAAATATTTAATTTGTTTGACTACTTCAACTGGCGAATTATCTATGGACAGATTAGTATTATTAAAATTGATGTTACCACTTCTAAACCTATTTGTAATCACCATTGCTTTTGTTTTGCTTGGATTTAATTTGAGTTTATTAACTTTAAAATATTTTTCAACTTTGGAAAGCTCCATATTCATTTTATTGACAGCATTATCTAGATCGTCATCACATACAGCCAATAATGTATCATCAGCATACAAATTCAAGAAGTCGCAATTAAGCTGGTAATTTATATCGTTAATATATATAATAAATAGCAGGGGTCCTAAAATGCTTCCCTGTGGTACACCAAGCTCAACGTCAAGGCTTGAAGAATATATGTTATTAATATTGGTGATCTGTTTTCTGTCTGTCAAATAGTTTTCTAGCCACTTCAAAACATTACCTTTTACACCATAATAAGATAATTTATCCAATAATACTTTCCGATCGATGGTTTCAAATGCTCTTTTTAAGTCTATAAATACAGCAACTATATATTTCCCTTTATCGATCATCTGAATCCAGCTAGTAAATGTTAGTTGAAGTGCAGATTCACACGAGTGCCTTGCTCGAAAACCAGACTGATGACTTATTAATATATTATTGGAATTAAAGTAATCTATCAATTCATTGTAAACTGCTTTTTCTAACAATTTTTCCACAGAAGGTAAAGTATTAATCGGCCTAAAATTCCATGCCTCGTTCGTGTTCCTAATCTTAGGTATTGGTGTAATACAGCTACATTTTAATTGATTTGGGACAACACCTTTCCTAAGAGACGTGTTAATGAAATTTAGCAGAGAAAAACCTACAACATCGATAATAGACTTTAATACTTTATTGTTAAGAATATCCCACGAATTACTTTTATTATCCAGATCTTTCACTAAGATTTTTAGATCCCTTAAATTGAGTTGTTTAAATTCATTAATACTAGTTTCAACTACAGGTAAACCAATAGGGGACCATGTATCCACTGCTCCAATCGTAACAGCTAATTCAACCACACTCTCAATAAAATATTTGTTGAAATTTTCGGCAATATCCCTATTTGTTTTAGCAATGATGACGTCATCATTACTGAAGGCAAATTTAATTTCATATGTAATACCCGTGTTCTTGTTTGGCGATACAAGTTCTTTGAGTACTTTCCACATGGCTTTTGGGTCCTTTTGATTCATGGCTATTTTTTCTTGATAGTATTTTTGTTTTTTATATTTTAGAGCATTAACAACGTCATTTCTACACATTTTGTAATCATCCCACAGCATATTTTTCAACACATTTTCATTACCTTCCGATTTGAAGCTCCGGAACCGTTTATATGCAACGTCCCTGTCTCTTATTTTATTTTTAATCTCCTCATCAAACCATGGAAGAAAGCTTGTTTTTAAATTGATAGTTTTAATTGGGGCAATTTTATCAATAACATCTCTACATTTTACATAAAGATTTTCATATATTTGGTTCACGTCTATCTTATTTGTATCCCAATCTATTTGAATTAATTCCATGTTAATATTATATAAATTACTTTCACTAAAATTTCTAAAGCATTTTGTAGATCTGTTCACATTATTTCTATTACTATTATTTAAAAAGGTTATAGATATTATACTGTGGTCAGTAATTTTTGGAGAATCATGAACCACGGCTTTAACCATCGGTTGATTAGTAAGAACATAGTCAATTAGGGTACTACTTGTTGCTGTTACCCTTGTTGGTTCAGTTACAATTTGTTCAATTCCAAAGTTAACAATAATATTTTTTAATTTATTTGCATAAAAAATTGGCTGAGAATAATCTATATTAAAATCACCAACTAACAGAAGTCTCTCTTTACTATTAAGGTTTCCACACACGTTTTCAAAGTCATTTAGAAAAATTGCATCACTCGTACTCGGTGAATGATACAATACCCCTACTTGCCACTGTTTCATATTTAATTTGATTGTTACAAATTGAATCCAGTAGTTTGGTTCTAAAACAAATGCCTTATTTTCAAAATATTCCAAATCATTTCTAATATATATCGTAACACCTCCTGTATTTCGACTTTTAGAATCACATCTAACAATATTATATAAGTGAATATAAATTTCACTGTCCTCAACATCATCAGTTACTCTGGATTCACTAAGCATTATTATTTTAGGTTTATTACATATAATATTATGAATAATCTCATCTCTATGTGCAACTAGGTTTTGTATATTTAAATAGATTACATCAGTGTTAAATTTGAATACCTTCATTTCATCATCCGTGTTTAGTCGTTTTAAGTTTTGATCATTTTCAGTGGTGACTGCTGGTCTAAAAAAATGGCCGACTGATCAACAACACTACACAAATTAATTACGTCAGTACATTTACTATCATCTAAACTAACATGGTTTACATCCATTATAATATTATTATTTAATTCAATAAATTTAAGATTTTTGTTATTATTTATTTTATTACTCGTAATGTTTTCAACTATTATATCTGCTATGACATTTTTCTTCTCTATAAATCCCTTCCTGTTAAAATTTAAACATGTTACATTGCCTTCAGCAAACCGATTTAACATATGTGTATAACTACTCAATTTATTATTGAATTTATTGATAAATTTAGCATTTACATTTTTAGAATCGTCAAAAGGAATTGAAGTGAATATAATATTAGTGTGGGTGCAATATTTGATTCTACTGTTTATTTCTTTAAAAGATGGATATTTCTTATTTTTAAAGTCATTAGACCCTGCCACTACAATTACATAATCTTTCAATGAATAATTTTCAGTAAGGCGTACTATATCCTTTATTACATTTACAAACGATGCCCCTGGTTTAATTATCGTCTCTGTTATACAATTTTTCAAACGAAGCTTCAACATTTTATCTAGGTTACGTCCAGTTTCATCACACAACACCATTATTTTACGAGTCTCCTGTTTAGAATTCTTGCTTAAATTTATGTTAACTTCTCTGTTAAACTTAGCTTGTACATAATGTTCAGTTACATTCAAATTATTATTACAATAGTTAGTCAATTCAGATTTAAGTTTAACTATTTCCTGAGCATACACTTCATTGTCTAGAGTCAACATTCTAATACTTTCTAACATATTATTTTTCAATTCATTAAACACAATTAATTTCTCTTTTAATTCTTCAATGAACATAGCATTTTCAGCATTTTCCTTTTTCAATCTGGTTATTTCCTCCTCATGAAATTTCCTTACTTTCTTTTCCTTTTTTATTCTTTTTTTTAATTTTTCTTCAACTTTGTTATTATTATTCTCTTCACACTGGCATTCTTTGGAACAATAAATTATGTGCCCCTCCAATAGAGTGGCCCCCTTCCTTCTTGCTATACAGCTGTCATGAAAGATTCCCAGACAGATTTTACAACAATAAATTTTTAATTCCTTATTTTTGCAACACTTGAATATTTTTTCCATGGTAAAAATAACTATACTACACCACTGGTCTTAACTATCTAATCCTTCTCTCACTTTTATTTTTTGTATCCACTAGTTTTTTTAGTTTATCAGGTTTTTATGTTGATAAGTTTGAATCAAATTGCATTTTACCACATAATCTGAGCATTTTTCTTTCTGGAGAATTCACTCAATTTGTGTATCACACTTTAAGAAACACTTTAGTATAAATTTTATATTTAACTTTGAAATATTTCCAACTTTAATTAACTTATTTCAGAGAGAGAAATAAACCTGCTTTATGCCTGCTGCTGTGTCAGTATGTTTTTCAGATCAAAATTCAAACACCCAGAGATGTCTCTTATTGAAAAAATATCTTCATTAATTCAAAACTAATTGATATAAAAATTTTTTAGATGTATACTTGCACAAAAATTTGTTTGCTTTTTTTTTTCTTTTTTATTTTTTTTCCATAAAATGTATTCATTTTTAAATATTTCACATAAAATAACTATCAACAGTAAGAATGTAGGAAAAACAGGCTGAAGGACTCCGGTCGATAGCCGTTTGAATATGTATTTTTTATGTATTCAATAAAGAACTTTTATTATTATTATTTTGTTATTGCATACACACCACTTCTTTCTAGAGCTATGTCGATAATAGAAAATTTGCAAAGGTGAATATTATAGCAAGCGGGAATGGAATCTTTTTATTATTCGAAATAGATAGGTACCATGTATATGGAGAAGAAATAAAGATAAAGGAATGAGGCAACTTTTCCATTCGAAACATTTTTTTCTAGAATTACCTGTTTTCGAGTCCTTAAAATTCATTATCAGTCTTGTAGTTCAATTGTCATAAGCAGTTGTTTAACAAAAGTCATGATAATAATCCCATTAACGCTGTATTCGGTAAAATTAGTTTTACTATATTATTATATAATAATTATACACACAAAAAAAAGTCAATTTTCTGAGTTTCCACATATATACTCCCATGTATTTTTGACCGCTGAACACGATCCCGATGCCAGTTTTACAAAATTAGGTCAAGATTTTTTGTTAACCACGAAAAACAGGTGAAAACAGGCCAGAATAGGGTTTAAAATATGAATCAAAGATTTTAAATAAGTAAACCATATATTCGATGCATTTTTGACTGCTGAACACAATCCCGATGTCAGTTTTCTTTTCCATCAGGTCAGGATTTTTTTGTTAGCCACGAAATTCAGGTTAAAACAGATCAGAATAGGGTTAAAAATATAAATTAAAGATTTTAAATAAGTAGACCATGTATTCGATGTATTTTTTGCCGCTAAACACGATACCGATGTCAGTTTCAACCGATCAGGTCATCACTTCTTATTTATCCCGATTTATTATTTTCCGTGGTACCCTACTCTTTTGTCTTTAAATGATCTGCGTAATGGTTTTCTTTTTCGTTTTATTCCTTTCGTTTTCACATCCTTTTTCAATGTCCAGTAGTCTGCCATCATTTTAGCATCCCATCGACCTTGATATCTACGTTCCATTTCCTTTATGTCTTGGTGAAAAAATTCACCATGCTGTTCACTATAATCACTTAAATTTTCTGGAAACTAGTCTATATAAGAATGCCGGAAATGTAGTTTCAAATTCATTAGACAACCTAATTTTCCGAATTTTTCTACCAAGTTGGATACTATTTCTTTGTAGTCTTCGCTCTTACTGTATGGTCTCATGAAGTAAATCGTGAAAGCTTTGAACAAAGAAGGAAAATGTTTTGAGTATTTGGAAATATAATTTCCACAGATAAGCGAAGACAA